>JARFXV010000767.1:215000-491899 GCA_031761425.1 Cosmopolites sordidus | reverse complement strand
TTCAACGGTTTTTAAATTATCTCAATTTTTCGAAAATTTGCAACTTACTTTTTACAACTAACATTTGCCAACATATTTATTGACTAAATCGTTTTATTTTGATCTCTACTATTACCAGTTGCTCTAGTGCTCTGACGGATAACTTATGGGATACCCAGTATATAAAGTATTTATAGTAATGTTCATTTACTGTCTTAAAATCAGATTGCTCGTATATTTGACGGCTTTTTGTTTTGTTTTTGATTTGTTTGTTAGGCGCTAAATTTATTAGAGTAGTAAAAATTTCGATGAAATTAAAGCCGGCGCCATACATTAGCCATAGAATATGGCAAACGTCACCTGGACAATGTGTGGATGGTAAAGTTGGCGCTTATGAAGGCGCTGGCGGAGGTTGGCCACTAGCCGATGGGTTGTCGGTTTTGTGTCCCATATCACAGGAACTGACACACGTTGGTACTGTGTTCTATCTTTTTAACGCGCCGAGGCAGTTTTTACTTTCTTTTATCAGTGATTAACATCAACGTCAACGTTAACACGTTGACTCAGTTTCCTATGAACTAATGATGTGGCAAGTGTATAGTTACTATGTGGATGCCCACTTGTGCACGTGTGAAAGAATAGCGAACGTTGGAGCAAACATTGGCCTAGCTATGTGGGCCAATGTGTGGTGCCGGCTTAAGTATATTTTAAACATTCATATATTTGATATACTTTTTTTCTGATATAGAAAATGACACAAATAAATGTGGAATCAAACTATCTAAAAGTTTTTGATAAAAAAAAATTTTACATGAAATGGAAATTGTATTATATACTATGTAAGCCAGATACTTTTCCGATAGATGGAGGTGCGGTCGCAAAATTGATAAAAATTGGTTTCTTTAAGCTTTAACTCTCCACGAATTTTAAGCCGATATGACAATAAGTTTTGTTCTGATCGTTTTTAAAAGATAAGTGTGGAAAAAAAAACGAATTTTGATATGTTGATTAAATACGACTTTTTGCCGAAGAAATAGGATTAGGACTATATTCTTCTTATTTCATGGTTCATAAATGATTATCGAGTGTGGACTGACGGTCCGCGCTTGGAAGACCTCGTTGAAGTCACTAGTGAGGAAATGGTCAACAAAATCCATGATATCATGTTGAGTGATCCAGAATGAATGTTAGAGATATTGTTGAGATAATAAACTTCTCAGTTGAAACGGACCATTTTACAACATTTGGGAATGGGTGCCCCCTTTACTAACAAGTTAAGACATGTTTACACACTGTTAAGACATGTTTAAACACAATCCGAAGGAGTTTCTGTGGCGATTCGTGACTGTTGATGAATCTTAAACTCGTGCAACAAACCATAAATGATAGCCCAAACAATGAGTTTAACAAAAACGAACGAAATCGAACCTGTCCCGAAGAAGGCGAGAACGCATCCGTCGGTCGGAAGGAGATGATCACTATTTGAATGAAAGAATAAATGACTGGCTGGAAATAAATTAAAATAAAATGAAAATATCAACGGCGAAACAGAGGACTTTCTTGCAAAGATCTACATGTCCTTTTTGGAAAGTTAGTAAATAGTTAGGTAAAGTGTATCGAGCTAAAAGGATACTACATCAAAAAATAAATCGATTTTTCACTTTATCCCCGTAGTTACGGTAAATATTAAGGGTCAAATCTTCTTAGTAGTGATAGTTTCATTCGACTTCCTTAGTAATGAATAAACATAGAATAATATATTTTTAAGTACTTTTAAATTACTATTTTATTTTATTACAATACCTTTATGCCTAAAAGCCTCGTTAATTAACGTTTGAATTTATATCTGTGAAGAGGTTGACCATGAAATAATGTCCAGTACAAACAGTATTAAATTACCAGTAAATTGTTTTTAAATCATCTTCATTTTTATAAAAATTAATTACCGATGTTTAGAGCATAGAATTATCAAAATATGAATAACTATATAGCGCATCAATACAAAAATAGTAAATGATGAATCGATGAGGGAATGGTTACTAACGTAGCAAGATGAATCACTAACGTGAAAATATCTAGAACAGAATTTAGAACAGAACAGGAACAAAACGGTCAATTTATTGGTATTACTTGAAATGGTTTGTCATATTTAATATCCATAATTCACTTTTACATTATTTTTTTTTACATACATAAACAATAAAACACATACGGTAAATACTGGAGAAATAAAAAATTGTTAATAAAGCATAAAACAAAAATTTATAAAAAGACCTATTGTGACATGAGGTAATTAAGATCACTGACAACCAATACTCTTCACCGACCTCCCGTTGGATGGCGTATATATGCCGTGTTAGGATTCTTTGGACTGCGTTCAATGAGACAACAGTCGCAGGCGGAGACGCAGGTTGTTCTGTGTTCCACATGAGTTCTACATTCCACATGTCTGATCACACTCAGCACTGTTGTCTCATTGGACGCAGTGCAGAAGTTCCAACACTGGATATATACGCCATCCGACGGGAGGTCAGCGAAGAGTATGAGTTGTTGACTGTGGATGGGATCTTTCTGTTCTTGACGGGAGAGCGCATGTTGTGTGTGTGTGTGTGTGTGTGTGTGTGTGTGTGTGTGTGTGTGTGTGTGTGTGTGTGTGTGTGTGTGTGTGTGTGTGTGTGTGTGTGTGTGTGTGTGTGTGTGTGTGTGTGTGTGTGTGTGTGTGTGTGTGTGTGTGTGTGTGTGTGTGTGTGTGTGTGTGTGTGTGTGTGTGTGTGTGTGTGTGTGTGTGTGTGTGTGTGTGTGTGTGTGTGTGTGTGTGTGTGTGTGTGTGTGTGTGTGTGTGTGTGTGTGTGTGTGTGTGTGTGTGTGTGTGTGTGTGTGTGTGTGTGTGTGTGTGTGTGTGTGTGTGTGTGTGTGTGTGTGTGTGTGTGTGTGTGTGTGTGTGTGTGTGTGTGTGTGTGTGTGTGTGTGTGTGTGTGTGTGTGTGTGTGTGTGTGTGTGTGTGTGTGTGTGTGTGTGTGTGTGTGTGTGTGTGTGTGTGTGTGTGTGTGTGTGTGTGTGTGTGTGTGTGTGTGTGTGTGTGTGTGTGTGTGTGTGTGTGTGTGTGTGTGTGTGTGTGTGTGTGTGTGTGTGTGTGTGTGTGTGTGTGTGTGTGTGTGTGTGTGTGTGTGTGTGTGTGTGTGTGTGTGTGTGTGTGTGTGTGTGTGTGTGTGTGTGTGTGTGTGTGTGTGTGTGTGTGTGTGTGTGTGTGTGTGTGTGTGTGTGTGTGTGTGTGTGTGTGTGTGTGTGTGTGTGTGTGTGTGTGTGTGTGTGTGTGTGTGTGTGTGTGTGTGTGTGTGTGTGTGTGTGTGTGTGTGTGTGTGTGTGTATATATACATGAAATGTATACATGTAATAAATACTTGAAAACTACTTTAAAATTAATGGTGCTTTTATTACTCATCTAAAATATTTATTTATTATTATCTAAATATACAACAGAAACCCTTAACCGCAGATATCATAGAAATGAATGTATTTTGATATTATATAAAAATAGTTTCTAATCTTAAAATGTGTCATTGTTATCATCATTGATAAATATATTGGTTTTACCTTCTTCATTATTGTGACTCCTCGTTGGAATCGAGAATATGTTGGTCGGAAAATAGTTTTGGATTTTGGTAAAAAATATCGGAATATTTTGTGTGCCTTAAAATAAGGTTATTTTAAAACGCATTAGCACTTATATTCAAAAATATTTATCATATTTCAGGCAATTTCATGGTGACACTTTCAAACATTTTCTTTTAAAAATTGCAATTTGATATTGTTATCTGAAGTAAAAATTTTACCTGAGAAGGAGTTTTACAACAAAATAAATGGTGATAAGTCTGGTGGTGTAATGTTAAAACTATATATAGTCACTATATAAATATTATAACATATCCTCAACTTCGCCTTTAGTTTGTCGGTTCAGTGCTCAATGTTATCCAATGTCCCAAAGTGGAAGATTGAATCTTTTGAGGATAATTTTCAATCTTGGGAAAAAGAAAATGTCTGGTGAATAAGGGGATTGTCGAGCCACAGTGATGTGTTACATGCCAAAAACTCGTTAACTGAAATCGCTGTATGGCAAGGCGCATTGTCAATCAATCCTTCCCAAAAAGACAAGACATATTTTTCTTATGTGGTCTTTTTGATCCTGTGAAAGGTTTCGGAACCATTTTGGAGTAGATTTTCTTCATCTCCAATTCATTGATCAAAATCTGATGCATGGTTGTGCGAGTCACTTCTTTCCTAATCATTCTAATCATCAACCGATGATGAGAACGCATAAGATCCCCGATTTTAAGGACATTTTCATCAGTTCTAAGAGTTGAACGGTTCTGAGAATACTTTAAACCGTTTAAAAATATGGGCACTTGACAAAACACTGTTTCCGTAGACCTGTTGAACTATTGCAAATGTTTCTGTGGCACTATGCCCTGAAATTCAAGACCGAAACGTTCAGAACGTACTAGAAATATAAGGTTCCCGAAAAGAATTGCTACGGACCACCTCTAGGCAGTTTAAACTCGTTCTGAAGATAAATAAAATGTTGGCCTATTACCGCTCCAAAGCAGAAATAAACAGTGTGGCCAGATCGAAAACTATGCCACCAGTCTCATTACTTTATTTAAACACCTCGTACTACATATTACTAAACAGATGAATTTTTGAAAAACCGTAGTAGGATTTTCTTGGAAAAATAACCAAGTGGAATAACCAATAGAAATAATAACCAAGTAGGATTATTAAGTAGTACATACTGCGTTATAAATTAGAACATATCGATTAGCAGTTTTTCTAGGTTACTCAGAAACATTTGATACGATTTGATACGGATACAAGTGGATCATAAAGTAGACCATCTATGAATTATACTACGGGAAAAGACAGTATCGGGCCAGCTTATTATTTTACAAAATTATTCTACACAAATAACAATTTTTTTGTTTGAGCCGATAATGAAATATGGAAAAGAAAATACAAAAAGGTGTCCGTCAAAGCTGCGTCCTTGTTCTATACCTTGGGGAATGGATAATTAGGAAGGCGACAGAACATTGGTCCGGTGGGGCATCAATCGACGGGAAGGGAATATCAAACTTGCATTATACTAATGGCACTATCTTAATAGCCTTTTCTGAGCAGTAGATGACGTCATTTCTCAAACTGTCAGTCAGATAGAAAACTGTAGTGCAAAAACCAGTCTTAAAGAGAAAAGGTGAACTGTTACCTAATGATTGATGACAAAACTTCATCATATATACGGGTGTAGGTATAATAAACTAGTCATATATACGGGTGTAGGTATATTTCCAGACTAAATTTTAAATAGTTAATACGAATAAATTTTCGTAAATGTCACTTGCCACAGACAGGTTGAAGTATCTGAAATAATGCATGTTGCGAATTACCCAATACTAAGAGAATTAAATATGAAGGCGTACAATAAGTTCAACCTTACCTTTTTCAACCGCGACACCCGGTGAAATCGTATAGAGAACTTATGCATTTAGGGAAAAGTCGACGGTGAATGAAAAACAGGACGACCACCAAATAAATCCATTGATCAACTTATCAGTTGCAGAATTTATAAAAAAAGAGCCATGAAGGAATTATAGCTTCAGACAGAGTGTAGACAGTGTGATGATGTCTGAATACGGGCTGCGAGAGGAGAGATACTAATTTTTCTACGCGAATTTAAACTTCAGCCCACCAAAATCCATCAAATATATACTGTATACATATTCCTGAGATTATAATATATTATTAAAGATTAAATTGGATAAAATGATATCATCTAATCTATTAGTTAGACTCTAGTCTAACGTATGTTATTATATATTATGACAGCTGACAGCCTTCCATTGCAATGAACACTGGGTATTACAACGAAGAGAACGGAACAGCACAAACTCCCATCTAGTACAGCATCCAACAACCAAACCACCAGGGTTCATACTCCCTAGAAGACTGTGGTGCAACCCAAATTAGATCCGAATAGCTCACGGAATCTGCAACCAGAGCCTGGCCCAATGAGAGCGGAAAGCCCAAGATGCGATAAATGTGGCGATGAAGAGCAAACGATTGCCCACCTTGCCTTGTAATGCCATGACGTATGCTTCAGAGACTTCCTGCAAGATATCCACGACCTCAACGGTGAGCCACTGGAATGGCTATACAACTGTGAACTGCGCCTGTGATATAAACCTTTAATATTATACTATGATATTTATATTTGTTTTGATTTACTTATAATATTAATTATTAGTGCTGGTAATACCCAAAATGTATTATAAAACTGCAGTGTATAAAGTTCATTCGAATATATATACCTTGACCATATATTTTGATTATGTTGCCATTTCGTATCCCAATTATAAAAAGATGTTGAATGTTCAAGTCTAACATAGACATGGATCACTACTTGACTAGAATCAAACTTAGCTTAAAACCTCGAAATCTTATTCAAAAGATACTGCTAATTCCAAAGTTTGACCCGACGAAAATAAAACCCACCCTAACAGAAGAGCTTGATAAACAACCAGTACAAAACTGGCAAGAACTAAAACAAAAAATTATTAAAACAGCCCTAAAGTTGGTTCCTTTACTACAAAAACGTAGTAAACATCCGTGGTGGGATGAAGTTTGCGAGCAAGCAGTATTAAGCCGAAATAAAGCATTCAAAGAGTGGAATAGTCAAAAAACAGAAATAAACTATAATATCTTTTTGTAAGTAAGAAAAGAAACATCGAAGCTAATTAGACAAACTAAAAGAAAATATGAAAATAATCAACCTAATGAAATAGAAAAAGATTTCCAAAAATTAACACCCGAAATGTTTACAAAACATTTAAAACTAAATTAACAGGCTATCAACCCCAAAACCTTCGCTTCCAAAAGGAAAATGGACAATTAGTTCTAAATAACCAAGACAATTACAAAGAACTTGCGAAATATTTTGAACAACTACTAAACTGTCCTGGGCCCTTAAACATATTACCAACACCAAACCCTAAACAAACAAACCCAGATTCATTACCACCAAATGAAGATGAAATAATTAGGCAAATCAAGCGACTTAAAAATTACAAAGTTTCTGATGAAGATAGAATAATTGCTGAACTTTTGAAATCCGCTGGTCCAGGTACAATCAAGGAAATAACCAAAATTCAACAAGAAGTTTGGCGAATTGAACGGATTCCGGAAGATTGGAAAGGTCTTACGGATCTTTCCATCCTCTAATCCATGCACTACATTAGAAAGGGGATAGAACGGATGTAAACAACTACAGTGGGATATCTCTTCTCCCAATTTGTTACACAGTTCTATCTCAATGTCTACTAGACAGAGCACAGGGGCAGTTAGAACCTAAAATTGGTGAATATCAAGCGGGTTTTCTACCGGGCAGATCCTGTCCGGAACAGACCTTGAATCTAAAGTTGATCTTAAGACTTCAATAGCTGTACAATAAAAATCTCGTCTGTACATGTGTGGATGTCAAAAAAGCATATGATTCTATTGACCGCGAATCTTTATTCCAAACCTTGAAAGAACAAGAACTAGATCTGAAAATGCTAGCAATCATTAAAACAACACTAACTAGCACAAGATCAAAAGTTAAATTCATGGTTGACATCTCAAAGCCGTGGAGTGAGACAAGGGGATGGACTTTCGCCACTCTTATTTAACTGTGTTCTAGAAAAAGTAATACAGGAGTGACGTGAAAAAAAAATCAGCCCTGAATATTGACCAGCCTATTAAACTGGGGAGAACCAACATCAAAATAGAATGTCTGGCGTGTGCTGATGATCTAGCAATATTCGCTCAAGATATATTAACGGCACAAAAACAGATTGAAATCCTAAAAGAAATAGCAGAAAAGGTAGGACTCCAAATTTCCTTTGAAAAGACACAATACATGACCTGCAACAGACTAAGAACACCATTTCTAAAAACAAAATATAGTAACAACAGACGAGTTTCTCAATTCAAATATTTGGGTGAAATAATTATGGAAAACGGGTTGGAAAAAGCGGCCAATAAGGGTAGATTTCAAAAATTGGAAACTGGAATTGGAAAAAAAATGCATCTAAAAACACAAAACGGAGACATTACAACCCAGTTATTAAGCCAGAATGTTCATATGGCGCAGAAACGCTCACTTTGAATAGAAATGACATCGAGGAGATTGAAAAGAAAGAAAGAAAAATCATAAGAAAAATCTTAGGCCCAAAGCAAATACCGACTTCGAGAAAACCAAGAAATCAAACAATACATATTTATATATAGCAATATGAGAAAAACAAGATTTAAATTTTACGGACACATAAAACGGATGAATCCGAGTAGGCTAACTAGACAAATAGTTGAATTTTATGAAAATAGGATTAGAGCTAAAGTAGAAATAATTAAATGGATTGCTTCAATTAAAGAGGACCGAAGATCAGAAAATATTACCCAAAGTGATATTCAGGGTAGAAACTGTTTCAGACACAAGGTTAACGTTCGGGAGGTTGGCTAGAGAGAAAAAAGTAGGAAGATTGGAACAACTTGGTCTGACGAAAGGAAGAAAGCTCATAGTGAAAGAATGAAATAAGTATGGGCGTAAAGGAAGGCTAACAACAGCAAACGCCTCTAACTGTATTTCGCACGGTCCACTAGGGCCCATGCGTGAAGATGATGATAATATATAAATTAATATAAAATATGATGATAATATATATAATTCGAACAGTTTTTGCTTGTTAAAACTTGAAGTAGCGATAAAAACTTAATAAAAACGATAGATGCAAAAAATAGTGTTCGTTTATTCCATTAAATTTGTATATTTTATTTATTCTCTCGTTTTTTTCTTATAAATTACATGGCAAATATTGTATTCTACTTGTTCCTTATATATTGTTATTATAATTATACAACATTTAACGTTACAATATATGAATCTGGCAGTAGGGCTTCTTGAAGTTGGCATGCGACAACTCGAAGTAACTGAGCGGATAGGGGTGTCTCAAAGGTCATCAGTCGGCTATGGAGGCATTTTATTGAAACAAAAAGTTCAGCTGAACAACATCTAGGACGAGGACGCTGTACAACTACAGCTCAAGATAGATTTTTAGTTTTAACTATAAGTAGACAACCTACAATAACAACACCCGAGTTGATTTCGAAGTTACATCGGACGCGTAACTTAATTGTTAGCCGTGATACTGTAAGAAATCGTCTCCATGAAGCCAATTTCATTTTCAATGAACGCTCAGATGTCCATTCCTTTCAAGAGGCAATCGTGGCGCAAGATTAAACTGATATCGAGAATTTCAAAATTGGGACTAAACTGCTTGGTCCACAGTTTTGTTCACTGTTAAGTCCAGATTTGGATTTCATCCCGATTCTCATAGAATAAGAGCGTGGAGACGATTCGGAGATTTGAAACGTTTAAGGCACATTCAGGAGGTGCATACTTACACAGGTGGTTCCGTTATGGTATGGAGTGGAATCACTATAGGCGTTAGAACCGAGTTCATTTTTCCAAATGAATTTTTGATAGCTCATAAATATTTGGATATTATTCTCCAACCCATTGCGCGTCTAATTGCTATTGCTGTTGATGAAAACTTCCATCTCATTGGCGACAATGCTTGTCCACATACCGCGCGTGCTGTAACAAACTGGTTAATCAACGGGGTAATTGACGTATTGCCATACCCAGCACAATCACCGGACCTGAATCCAATCGAGCATGTATGGGACATGCGGCAAAGAAGAATTACCGCACATATGGCCAACATTTCAAATGATTTTAGATTCAGGGAGCCTCTAATAAGAGAATGGGCATTTACCCCTGGAAGAGATATATCACATTATTTTATCTATAAACAAAAGGTGTGGAGCTGTTATTAACCACCGTGGAGGTCATACCCTGTATTAAAATTTCTTTGATGTTTTGCTTTCTCAAGAATTTTATATATGTTGTAATGTTATGTAATGTTATAATGTTATGTATGTAATGTATGTAATGTTATGTTTTTTTAAAGCAGTTTTTAATTACATAAAAAATGTTTTATTTTGTTACATTATTAAATAATAAAAATAATACCATACATAAATATTTTTTTAAATATCCTGTTATGAATAAAATACCAACATTTATAAAATATCCTTAGAGTTTTCTTTTGTGTGTATATTAAGACATAGTATGGCGTGGAAAACATGAACTCTAACGGACTTATGTTCTGAGTTCCAACTTATAACTAATACATGTTACTGTCAAAAGAAAAGAAAGTGTCAGCTGCTTGAAAGAGCCAGCAGTTTAAGCCTAGAATCTCACATCTTAAAGACCGTCTATAAGATGGATAGGTCGTTGTCAAAATATGTAGTGCACAGGATGCCGAATTCTCTATGGTGAATTAAAGTACAAGAAACGAAATATGGGATGCCCAAAACCAAGATACAAAAGACGTAATACAATCGTCCTCCATGTTAAACGTGTCTGAATGGGAAACGAACCGGTATGACAAACGACGTCAAACGACTCACGCAAATAGGGTGAAAATATATATATAGAACTGTGTTTCTCAATGAGGAAAACAATCGCAAAAAAGTCACAGCCAAATGGTAAGCGCGAAAAGCCAAGTAGGCTGGACTGCATGTACCAATTATGTATCCTTAAATGCTCAGCATGCGGAAGACTATGTAGATCTAAGCCGGATTTGTTCCACTATAAAACACATAATTCTTTATCAAAGGCTCAGGAAAGTTAATAGCATGGGTCATGCTCGTATCGAGTTAACAGACATCATCTTTATATATTGCATCAAGATTTCCTAAAATTTATAATTAAAAAGAATAACTAATGGAAATATAGACCATTTGATTTTATATTTTAATGACTTATATCATGAAGCTAAGATTCAGCTCTTCTATTAAAGCTTCCTTCACGGTACAATGTATTTTTTGCCTGACTTTTGCCCGACGAAGAAACTGTTTTTTGCGGTTTTGAGATTGCTTAAAAAATAAAAATACTTCTTGACAGAATACTGATCTTGACAAAAATCATTTCTTCCCGTTCGAGAGGTACATCAAATGAGTTTCTATGTCGTTGATTTGTATGCTGTCGAGATTACTAGACTTTGATAGTTGAATACCTTTAATTCACACCAAGCGGATTCCTTTCATGGACAAATGCAACTCAGGGAAGAGAAAATAGCCGTAGGGGGTTAAATCGGATGAATCCGGAGGATATCGAAGCAAAATATTTTGATTTTTGGCTACAAGTCAATAACATCATAACATGATCGTGCAATAATCACCAGTTGCCGAAAAGCGATAAATTATTTTATATTTTTTTGTTATATAATATTTCAAATAGTCCATATTTCTATTTTTTAAGTATAAATTAAAAATATTTGTACATAATGAAATAAAAGCATTTTATTTATAGGTTGTTGTAAAGATAAAAGATGTGCTGATAAATAATATGCATAAAAATTTCATTCACACTATTCATAAAAACTTGAGTCATATTTAACTCTACTAAGTAATGACAAGAGTACTGTCACTCATTAAATAGTTTTGACAACAAATTAAAAAAGATTCAATTTTCAAAACAAAGATCTTTAATTTTTTTTAGTTGAATGCAATCTATAGGAAAGTTATTCTATCTCGCGCTGGTAGTAGAATGCAAATAAAAGTGTATACAAAAAGTCCAAAATTAATGGAGATAGTACAAATCGAATGGTGTAGTTTAGGGATCTTTTTCTTCGTTTGTTTTAAAATATATATTTTCCTGAAGGACTCAAGACCTTAGGTAACTTTATGTAAACCGAACTTTACGTCGATAGTTTATCGGTATAACCGCACAGGAACAACAAATTTAAACTTTTTTGAGGTAACATTGATGAAAATAGGTGTATATGAAATATTTTGTAGTCCTAAATACGAAAATGATAGCTAATTACCGTAACACATACTTTTTTTTGTTACAGGTGGTAGGTGGTGAGAAAAAAAGGAGAAGACATATTTTTACAATCTAATATTTATTTAACATAAACATGAAAAATGTTTTAAATCAATGCAAATACATTACTGAGGATTATGTGAATAAATAATATATTATATGAGATGTCATACGGCGACAAAAACTTCTCTAGCATCATCTCTTTTTAAAAACTAACAGTAGCTACCCAATATAGATGGGTTCCAGCGTCCTTGGTGAAACCTCTCTTCTTGTTCGTGGCTTACTGCACCCAAATTTTCCGGAAAGAAAATCAAGTGACAGTGTAAAAATTTTTAAGGGCATGGGATGCCCTCGTATTCCATAGGCTTTTAAGAGTTCATCTATGAGGTTTTTTTAGTTTTCATCTTTCTTGTTGCCTAGAAATCCTTTCACTACACTTACAAAATAATTCCTTTTCATTTAATTTTTCTTGAAAACGGAAATCACCTAGAAGCTTCCTTATTTGAGTTTTTCATCACTTAATTGAGGAAGTATTTCTTTTAGGTACTTAAAACCATTATCTTCTTTGTACATGACTTTGACAAAGCTTGTCATTACTCCAAGCTTAATATGGAGAGACGGAAGAAGCACCTTTTTTGGGTTAACAATAGGGGTATATTTTTTTTTTGTTTGATTTGAAGCACCAGATTCAAAAGAAGTTCTGTTACGCCGATTTTTCTTACTGTAATGTTATTTTGTTGCCCTACTGTCCCGTAGACACAAAAAGCAGCTGTACTTTGTAAAAACCCCTTGAAGGCCTAGCAATATACCTATCACTTTTAAATCTCCACAAATACTGATACTGTTACTCCCACTGATACTGTTCATATTTAACGCGATTTAATATAGTTGCTAAGTTGTCATAGGTTTATTTCATTGTCACTAAATGGACTAAATGAAGAGATGGGTTTTTGTCTCCATTATAAAGCAAGACTGCTTTTAGGATGTATTTCGACGAATCTATGAATATCAATATCACAAAAGACACATAGCGATCCTTCTATTTTATAAAAACTTGAAAATGTTACATTCCATTTCCAGTAAAGTGAAACATTTGTATTTTTATCTAGCAGGTTCCATTGTTGAAGTCTGGAACAAAGGCGCTCACACAAACAAACACTCCCAGGTCACGTTAAATCATTTAATTCATTCAGAATTATTAAGTGAGATTCAGTGGTAGTTGTTAAAAATGTTGGGTCACAACTGGTGTTCTCAGGAAGTTGTGGATCCGATCCTGATGAAGAATTAAAATCACCGGAAAACATATTGTCCAAGTTTAAAGGCGCAATCGGTACCGATAGCTCCTGGCTATAAGGAACTGGCTATGAGGAACTGGCCTAAATGCAGAAGGTAAATTTGGATACTGAATTTTGTCCCTTTGCTTTTTTGAAATCTCTTCTGTTTAAGTGATATAAAAGTAGCAATCACTTACATGGTCAGTAAATTGTCTCCTCACCATAGGAACAGCAAACAACATAGATTTTTTTTTGCGATGCATCCACAGTACTAAATTTACATGATAACTTACATAGTAAACATGAAGATCGGAACTTTTATCTTGATCTCTAATTTGGCACTTAAAATATTAAAAATAGGTTTTTTTGACTTCCTCGAATATAGATCTAGCTTGTAACTTTAAAATGAATCGTCCGCATCGTAAATCGTCCATTCATCATAAATCGTCCGCAAAATCGGTGACTAGAACTTGTCATTTTATATAAAATTGACTTAAACACTCACTTGACTCTACTGTAAATGGAACAGAAATATACTAAACAATAGAAAACAATAAAACTACCCTTAAAGGTTTGTAGAATACTGTAGACATACCCCCTCTACGGTCTTGTGGTAATTTCTACATTGTCCAGTTACAAAGTCAGGTACAAATAATTTCAATGACACCATGATATAAAGGAGAAGTAGGTACAAGAAAATGGGACGTGCCGGCCCATTTATGTGAAAAGATGTTTTAACAACTACCCAAATGAAACACAAAAAGAGCATTCTCATCAGTGTGACAAGAATCATGTCGAGCTGTGTAATAGTTCAAAATAACTCGTTTCAAAATATTTTCTAAAATCAGAATAATCATATAACATAAAATAATATAATTATTATTTCAGAATGACGTTAATGTTATAAAATAATCTACCACAAAATTATGACAATACGGAAATTGTTAAAATAGATTTTTGTTCACCAAACTATGAAGTAATTAGTAATAAAATTCACATTATTATTAATATTATCCAAGCGCATACATTCATTATTGTTATATTATTTGTTGTTTTGAATTGTTTGAAAATAGAAGGAAGTCAAAATGTTTCAGATTAAAATTAATTATTATTGTAACTATGATACGAACTAAACTCGAAGAGATTTTTCACTAAATACCAAATCATTTTTTTTAACTCCTCGACGCCCGTTTCGCTAACCATGTTAGCATCATCTGGAGATGATTCACTCTGATTCATCAATCATCCATTCAGATTAAATCATCTCCTGATGAGAATAACATGGTTAACGAAACGTGTGTATAGACGTTTAAAAAAATGATTTGGTGTTTAGTGGTAAATCTCTTCGAGTATATTCTTCACACCGAAGTTCACACACTGAAGGTTCCGATAGAAAAATTGATGATACAAACATTGGAAAACAACAATCAAATTAAAATAAATGTGCCCTATTTTTTGGAATGCATAGAAATGCACAATATAGATACACGAAAATATAGTGAAAAGTTAAATAATTTTCCTATAAATGGAGGTGCAATTGCAAAGGTGCGTGCATTTCTGACAAATGCTTCCTTTCTAGTAACGTTCCATGAATTTCAAGCTGATATGACATTTAGTATTGCTTTGATATTTTTCGAAATTATATAAATTCGATACTTTTGCTGTCATAGAAAAAAGCGAATTTCATGGGTTGATTAAGCATTATTTTGGTCGTGGAATATGCAAATCGAAGAAAAGTTAAAAAGTATTATGGGCATTCCGCTCTTTTACATTTCATGGTTTATAAGTGCTTTATTGAGTTTCGATGTAGTCGAAGCTGCACGAATGACGCTCCACACTCAGAACGGTCCATTGAGGTCACTACTGAGGGATTGGTCAAGTCAATCTATGATGACTGGTCGCAGAGAGATTGTTCAGATGATAAACATCTCAAACGAATGCGTACGATATATATCCTACACGAATGAACAGTCAAAAACAGTAGATTTTACCTGTCGAATGTGCCCCAAAGGCGCTCAATCTGCCGGAAAGGTCATGAAATTGTCTTCATCGATTATTTGGAAAAAGAAAAGACAAATACAAGAGAACATTATACAATATTATTGATCAAATTTCACGAAGAGTTGATTAAAAAACGGCCACGTTTGGTGAAAAATTGCTGCTTCGCCTCGACAATACACGCATCCAACTGCTAACTACTGCAATAGTGAAACGGGATAATTACCGGTACGATTTGATAATGTATCCACTCTATTCTCGAGAATTGGCACCCTCCGATTTATTGTTCTTACCAAACATGAAGAAATAGTTGATTGGAAATAGATTCACATCAAATGGAGAGATCATCGCCGAAACAGATCAGCTGGAAGGCATAAAAAAGTTGGACAACCGTTGGGCGAAGTGTATCGAGCTAACTGGAGACAACCGTGAGACAACAAATCGATTTTCGATCATGAAACCAATATTTAATTTATAAAGTATTTGATTTTACACTCTAGCTTGGGATTTATATTTGACATAAAACCAAAACAAGACGTTATTCCTACTAAACATCTCACAAAAAGTGGATGGAAAAAATTAAGTTTTTTTCTCAAAGATATTTAATTAGTTATGTAAAAATTGACAATGAATAGCCCCCTTAGTAACGCCATAAACCATGTTAAAGTACATACCAAAGACTGATAGCTCGTGGGGGTGCTTATGGGAATTAATTACTAGCTGACAACCGTAAATCGGATTCTACGGTAAGTTTTAGTAATGAGCAATATTTAACGATATTGGTGAAATATCGATATTATTGTCCAAAATATCGATATTGATAACTACATATCGTAATATCTTTATTATATTATTTAATGTATTTTACAAATAACGGGGTTAACAAAATATTCAAAATAATATCTTATATATAGAGTAATAAAATTATTTGCGCTAAATTATGTTACGAATATATTAGCTGTACGGAATGAATACCTCTTTGCCTTTGTTGTCCCATTGAAAAAAGTTATGCATTCTCAGTCAGACAAAGTTTGTGTGATTTGTACCTCTTTGTTGATTGTTTTCTATTTAACTACTCAATAAAGTGCAGTATTCTTTAGTGATTGAATGAAGTCTAAGATAAAACTTCGGGCACTAACCCGAAAAACGTAAGTACGAAGTTCAAGTGCAATTTAGTTTACTAAATGATTTTAAAATATTTAAATGTATCACTTTAAACGTAACTCAACTTGCATTAGCAAATTAATATTGCATACAATTTCTAAAAGCGTGTTAACTTTTTCTTGTTATTCTTTTTCTTTTTCTTGTTATACAAAAAAAAAAACAGTAATTCAAACTATCTTACTTTTTTAGGTTATGTGTGATATGAATGTATGATACACCTAAGACTTGCCTAACTCAAGTCAAGACTGAATTGATAACTAGCCTGGAAGGACACCAAAAACAAACAAATATTATGAGCGTTTATATTACAGCTTGAATTGGTGTTTTTTGAGACTCAAATTGAGCTTCAAATTTAAAATACTGTTTCCTACAAGGCGACATTTTATTAATGACATTCTTATTTCGTTTTAATCTTAAATTATTTTTATTATTATGTTTTTGTTCTTTTATAATTATACACATTTTTAATTTTATGACAAGAACCATAAAAATTATAAAAAAAACGAATCAAAATATTAAAATGACTTGATTAAATGATATGATTATTATTATCAGCCATTCAACTGAGAATTCAAATTTTAACTAAATTTGTTATGTTTTGTTTACGGAATCGTGATAATGGTATAAAATGTGAATATTGGAAATATTTCGAATAAATAAATAACTCAAAAGCAAAATGTCGCAAATGTGCTAAAATTATAAAAACAAGTAGACATACTTTAAAAATTTAAAAGCGCATGAAAAAAAGATGCATGCAATCTTAGTAAGGGAGCAGAAACATACTACAAGCACGAAAAATGCGGTAACATTTAGGGCTCCTCCTGCTCTTGCTTTACAGCTTTCTACAAGTAGAGCAAGTTCTGCAACATTGGGATCGGAAACTGTTGAAGCATGTGAAACACAGAGTGAATTTGAATCGGAAAAAAGTTTTAGTTGTACAGGTAATAGTTTCCTCAGAAAAACGCCTCATTATCAGCCAACGCTGAGTTCAAGTTTCCAAAATATTTCTTCATATGTTGAGACTGGTGCTAAAGGTGTCCGATTAACTAATACTATTATATACATGATTTGCAAAGACTCACAGTCTTTCCAAATAGTCGAAAACGAAGGTATTTTAAATTTAATGAAAGTAAGTGCTCCGTTGTATAAAGTTGCTTCAAGATTTGCGATGAAAAAGATGTTAGAAACTAAATTCATAGTAATACAAAATTATTTCAAAGAGAAAATTATGAAAGTTGACAGTGCGACTATTACCACCGACATTTGGACTGACACAATGCAGACACGAAGTATTCTTTGCATGACCATGTTTTTTTTTCGATGGACATAAAATTGATTCTGCAACTTTGGATCTCTACGACATGTCTCAATCTCACACAGCCAAATATATAGCAAGTATGCAATGGGGAATAGATACCGGGAAAGTCCTCCAGGGAGTCTTGACTGATGATGGAGCTAACATTGTTAAAGCTGTTGAGATAAGAAAAGAGTCAGATCTCAAACTTATCCAAGGTGTGTCCAGTCGCTGGAACTCAACTTTGTATATGATAGAAAGATACAAGCGCCCCACCAATGTTAAATACCTGAGATATAATTGATTTGAATGATATTTGTGAAATTTTGTAGCCAATTGAAGTGGCAACGCGCGAAGTGTGGGGGGAAAATAAGTAACTTGCAGCAAGATCATCCTACTCACTAGACTTCTAAACACAAAAATCATTACCCTGGAACCAAAACCAGACCATTGCGCAAAATCTGAAGAATAACGTTATTGCTGAAATAGAAAAACTTTTACTGCCAACGGATTTTAGCTGTCGCTACTTTATTAGATCCGCGATTTAAAAGCATACATTTTCAGGACGCATTGGCTTGTTCTAAAGCAATCAAGAGTGTTAAAGATTTGCTTTCAACTGCCATCAGAATGCAAAATGAAGATGAACAACCTTTTGATGAAAACGTGACAAATGACTCCAGTGACTTGTGGAGCGATCATTGCAAACTTGTAAATAAAAAAAAACAATTTGTTAATGACACGAAATGGAATCGAAAGCGAATCAACAAATATGCCTTTCCAGCTGATCTTTTTTTTGAAAAGTCTTTTAGTGGACTTAAAAGACGATCCCTTAGAACTGTAGAACCGCGTTCTTCAGCAACTTCAACATCATCGAAAAGACTATTTTCGAAAGCTGGTCAAACTTTGTATCAACAACGAAACCGACTCAAAGGGAAATTGTTGTCGAAGTTGCTTATCTTATAGATCACTATTGGACTTTTAACTATAGCCTATAGTCAAATGTTGATAGAACGTAGGTAACAGAGGTAACATTGTTTTCCAGTCAATACTTCAGACATCAAGTAAACTATTTTTTCTTAATTCGTGTTTGTATTTTTACATATATATTTTGTACTAATATATTCTAAGAAAAACATATAATGTCTGTTACTTTCTTGTATAATTAACACTTAAATTACAGTTGATCATAGTCTCCTATAAATATGCATTTAAAGTGTTGAAAACCGTCGATATGAAATATCGATAATTTGTTGTCAATAATATCGAAATATCGCTATTAAGCTATCGATATCAACATCGATTCCAATATCGACATTTTATTAATATCGTTCATTCCTAGTTTTAGGTCCAGGCACCAAATAGCATTTGATGCTGACGAATTTATAAACGTAACTTTTGTACTTTTACATTTTATTAGGATTATAAATTATAGAAACAGAAAATATTATATTTTTTAACTACCTTTGACATGTATTTATTAAAAAAGTTACGCCATCTTTCAGACAAATACATTATAATTTATGTGTAAGTGGAAAGCTTGAATCTGAGGCTTTTTCCTTAAGATATACCAAACGACTATCGACCAGGTGACGTTGCAGAGATCGGAAATTTGAGAATAAGCCGGGTGCGATAAAATCTCTTAATCCAGGCATCGTTTTCAGAATCCTTTTTCCTATATGTGGTCGTATGTTGT
This sequence comes from Cosmopolites sordidus, assembly GCA_031761425.1. NCBI lineage: Eukaryota > Metazoa > Arthropoda > Insecta > Coleoptera > Curculionidae > Cosmopolites > Cosmopolites sordidus. The sequence continues at coordinate 472,517 of JARFXV010000767.1, read as the reverse complement.
CCTGAAGCAAAATTTTTTTATGGTCTTTTTCCTCTAGAGCAAGGGTCTCCAAACTTTCCAGCCTTAGGGCCATACTGATTACTACAGTAAGTTCCAAGAGCCAAAACTGTTTTAATTTTCCTGCAATTATCTATAATTTCTAAACGAACGAATTCTAACGAATCAGTTGCTGCTAATAAAAGTCACCAATAACGTTTGAACAGATTGGAGTAACACATAATGCATGAGGCCCAGTTATCCTATCATATACACAGTAACAGTTTTTAGTCTAGATATTTTGTTTTGTGCTACCAGTGGATCTCTTACCAGATTAAATTATCGTAGAGGATCCAATTTTCGCCATAGGTCATAATCTTATGCAGGAAGACATTTTCCTTGAATCTGGAGAGCAATGACACAACATCAAGTATCATCACTTCACAGGAGGCCTAACGACTAACCTTTTAAATTATCCCTAGTTCGTGAACATTTTTAGAAATGACTTTGTATTATTTCGAATTCTTAGCAGTATAGGACAACGATTTTCTTCCACCGATGCATCCAATTCTTCAAGGTTGGAATTGCTAGAATCATTTCTTACCAATACTGTACGAAACCGCATTATCTTTTCCATAAATGGATGATGTCTTTCAATAAGTTTTTTTACTTCAATAATCAGAATAAAATTAAAATTGGCTGGCATATAACGTTCGTTTTTAAGAGCAAGCACTGGCACCATCGCGAAATCGAACAACTTTCTGAAGATGACTGTTACCAAATACAATAAAAGATTGTTTAATTTTTTGTTTAAATTGGATCTCTTTTAATTGTTGTTTAGATCTGTTTTATTTCATTACGCATAAATCATTTCAATTTATAGTAACAAATAAAAATATGGACTATCTAAAATGTTATTTAATAAAAGTGTTCAAAAATAATATTTAAACAGACTTGTGAAATATACATATAAGTAATATTTTGCGCAACTTATTGTAATTTACAATTTCATATATTTTCTCTTTATTTGGTAAAAAGGGACATTTTCTCTTTATTTGGTTTTATCAAAATTGTCATATCTTAGGTTATTTTAATTTATTTTTATTTTTTCAACATAACTTTACTGAAGCTCAAAACTCTAAGCCCAACGTTTCTTTAGATTCTTGTTACTGGCTGGCTACTATTATAATAAATAAAGACAATTAAATACCGATGACGATTATATTTAAAATTACACTTTATTGATAATCTCTGATACTTACATAATTTCGATAACTAAACTTGTTAATTAAATTTTGAACAAGTTTAAATCCATTATCAAATGAGATATGTTCTCTAGAAAGGCGTTGCGTAGTGGTAAATTATAAAACTATGGAATACTCTTCTTATATAAATATAAACAATCATTTGTTACATAAGCTAATTTAAAAGGTTTCTAACCTAACACATAGATCACATAGATAATGTTTTTTTTCCAAAAAATATAAGGATTGTGCAATCATTGCGATCGTACATGCACAGCATGTAAGCTGTGAAGTGCGCAGTACACATTAAAAATTGTTACACCAAAACTTAGCATCAAAACTGTCAATTGTAATGATTGTTTCATAAATTAAAAAAAACGGCTGATTTACCAAAAATAAAAAAATATTCTTAAAGCGTGTACAACTACTAAAAAATTAACCTTCTTCTTCTTTCCTTAACCTAACCTGCAGACATTAACTGGCATTTGCTATAAGCGGGAAATATAAAATAACATTATAAACTCTTACAACTCGGCCATTCCTGACATCAAGAGCGCCATCACTTAACGCAGTCTAAACTGCCACGTGCGTCCTTTTTACTTTTCCTGCAATTGAAACCCTATACAGGAGGTAAACCAGGAAAATAAGTTAAAGGGAAGAAACTGAATGGAAATAAAATATGGTTGCTGCGAAAAATTGTTACTGTGATAAATGCTGAAGGGGCCGCGCCCCAACATCCTCCCTCACGAGCTACGACCGAACATAAGCAATAGCCATAATATGTAGTATAAGTAATAACATAAGACAAGAGTTTCTTAAAAAAAGAAATATCATAAATGATACAATAATTTCTTAATTGAAGGTTAAACAGTCAAAACAAAAACGTTTTGTTGAAGCTGAAGCATATGCAGCATCTATGTAGTTTGTTGCAAAAGCGTGCTTATTAAATTCATAAATTGAGGATTTCCACTGGCACCGCCATTAGCAGTAGATTTCACAAAGTTTTGAAAGTAATCCTCACTAATCACACCTTTCGTTTGAGCGGAATCGTTTTCAGAAGCCATTTTTCGAATAATAGTGTGGACCTCTAACCTTAAAATTTTAACTTTCACTTTTCATAATAAAACACGGACGATTTTTCCCCGTTAACTCCTAAATGAATCCTTAATCCCTGAAGATTAAGAATTACTTTTAAAGTATGGCTTCATAAATTAAAAAAAATACAATTTTATTCTTAAAGCGTGTAACTACTAAACACTAAATCTTCTTCTTCTTTTCTTAACCTAACCTGCCAACTGGCGCTTTCTACAAGCGCGAAATACGAAATAACATTATAAACTCTTAGACAATAAAGTATTATTTATGATTTTCACACACTAGTGAAAGTACGTGATAACTGAGTTTGTATATATTTCATATCGAATCTAATTATGACAGATTCTTATATAAGAAGCAAGCTATAATTTTGTAATTATACATGATTAACTAATATATGGATTCACTAATACATACCAGGATTTAACAGTAATTAAGCTGAAAGGTTGAAGTTTTCATTTTTTTAGAATATAAAATGAACGATACAGAATAATACGTAAATATTTTGTATAAAGTGTATGAAACCTCCTCACAAAGATGTGTTGATGATGGCTAAATAGAGTAAATTGAAGCACGGACTAATCGAAAAAATTTTATTTTCCGTGTCTAATCGCTTGAGAGTAGATTTTTGCCACAGCTCGGACAAGGTCACTTTTATCAGTGTCTTTAGTCGTATATTTGAGATATTCAATTAAACAACATTGATTTCATTAATTTTCTAATTACACAAGTGTCAAATGTATAAATGTAATGTATAAATATAATTTGTAAATGTACTGTATAAATGTAATGTATAAATGTAATGTATAAATGTAATGTATAAATGTAATGTATAAATGTAATGTATAAATGTAATGTATAAATGTAATGTATAAATGTAATGTATAAATATAATGTATAAATATAATACAAATTAATTGAAATTCATTTATGAACATTTTGGCGATTTAGATATTTTCAAAAATTAAACTGATGGCGCCCGCAATTGCATGAAGCATGCGTTAAAAAAAAAGTTCGGTCTATACTAACCACCATAATATGACATGTGGCCTTTGGTAATGTTCGTTTTTGCATATATAAATAATTCTCAAACCATAAATTAACTGCTGAGTTAACAAAGTAACTGCTGAGTTTCAAAAAAGTCTATTTTCCGCTACCCAATTCATATTCAAGGTGTCCCAAAAGAATGTATTGAAATACACATTTTAGGAAATTACGTTTTAAAAATAATGTCATCCAAATGTAGACCTTTACGCTCACGGCACTCATCTAAATAAACAGCAAAATCCCTTACGAATGCTCGTCACATAATCTCTGAAATGGTTGCCATTTCGTGTCGGATTTTTTCTTTTAACTGTACCTGTTTACCGGTTACCGGTACTGTACCGATTTATTAAAGTAAACTTTCGATTTTAGATAGCCCCACAGGAAAAAAATCCATAGGGCTCAAATCAGAACTATGTAGTACGCAAATTTATGTCAGTTCTACTGGAGATCAATTTGTTTGGGAAAATTTCACGAACTCGTGGCAGAGACGTGTTGGAAGTGTGTGACGTTGCTCCGTCCTATTGAAACCATGTTCTTTGATTATAACCAACAAAGTTTTTCAGTTCAGGTACCAAAATATTGTCAAACATTTCCTCATATCGCTCTGAATTGACGGTAACTGCGCGTCCACTGCACACTTCAAAAAAAGTACGGGCCGATTATTCCCCGCGCTGATATTGCAACCCACACAGTGATTTTAGACGAATGTAGAGGTTTTTGATGTTTGTGATTTGGGGTCATTCCACTCCAGTAACGACAATTTTTCTTAATAACATGGCCGTTGAGATGAAAATGCCGCCTCAAATCATTGTTTTTGTTAAATTCTCGCATACACAACGTACGGTCTGCTCCCGAGAAACGTTCCATACCGACTAAATTCCGGGAGCTAACGATGGACATGCACCCCGTTGTTGCGTTTGCGCAATGAGGTACTGAAATAGAAACTTTCTTCCGAGACATCTTGTATTATAACCCATTCTAAAATATGTTATATTTTCCCTATTACATTTTTTTTCTTCTTTCTTTTTAAATAGCCTTTTTACACCCACGTCTAGTCTTGTCTTCGGATTTTCAAGCTGTTCTATTTTGAGCCACGAGATGCCAGTCTTTTCCTACGACTTTTCTAGTATCGTTGAATCAGCATTTCTGAGGTTTATCCTCGTTTCTGTTGCGTTTTCTAGACCTCCATTGTACGTTTAAGCAGTAAGTTTGAAGTATTAAGCAGTAAGTTTGCTCCATTGTAAATTTGCAGTTTTACTGTCAGTATATAACATTTTTGTCTTTCTTCATTTTTGATGTGAGCTATTGTCAAGCTAATGTCAAGCTATTGCCTAGCATAATTCGGTCAATAGTTATTTACATTGTTTTTTTTTACTTTGCAAATTTGAGTATTTCCTACAAAGCGGTCAGCGAACTTTTTTGAACGGGTTCTATGGATTCAAAACGGTGCCCACGAAGTGGTTTTCGCAATCGATGGAACAGGAAAAAGTCACACGATCACGGTGACGAATATGGTATTTGTGGTCTATCACGATCGATGTTTATCACGCGCATGTCACGATAATATCCAGATCGTGACCATCAGGAGGTGTATGATCACGAACTGGCGAATATGCTGTTTGTGAAATAGAATTTGATTTTTGGTGAAAAATTGTCGGATAATTATTGCGGTGTGTGATGGTGCGTTATCGCGATGTAAAAACCATTAATTGTATTATCATAAATCCACGTTTCCATAATCACAATCCAGATTTTTTTCCACCATGTCTGTAATACTTATTCGGCTATTACTCGGTACAAGATTCTCAATTTTGGTAATGTTTTCTTTAATGGTTGACGCGAATCATCTTGCTTCAACTACAACTGCTTCTGTACCATTACTAAATTTCTTATATCACTTGTAAACAATTTTTTGACATGGCTTTATCGCCGCAACACTTTGTTAACATTTTTAATGCATTAGCATAAGAAATGTTGTTTTTTACATTAAATACCAGGTCTGCAAATATGAAACTGGAATTTGCCCATAGATTGCTCTAGCTGTCAATATAGTTACAGTCAAACCGCGTTATTGGTGCCATTTCCTTGTTGGCATGATAAACATTTTCAACTCCCATCAATACAAGTTTCATACTACAGTATAGTTTGTAGAGGCGTTGAACATATCGAATTTTGTGCCTGCAAATTACGATTTGCAAACAACATTGATTTTCTGTTACCATTTAAAAAAACCGTGCCGATTTTAACGTGAGAAACGAAGAACGTGGAAGATCACCGATAAAGTTTGAAAATAGCCAATTGCAAGCATTGTTGGATGAGGATGATACTCAAACGCAACAACAACTCGCGGATCAATTAAATGTGATACGAGCCGTCTCTACACGTTTGAAAGCCATGGAAAGATCTAGAAAATAGGAAAATGATCTGAATGAAAGACAGCAGGAAAAACGAAAAACTACTTGCCAAATGCTGCTCGTCAGGTACAAAAGAAAGTTATCTCTGCATCGAAGTGTGACTGGCGATGAAAAGTGGATATATTTTGAAAATCCTAAGAACCAATGACATCGGCGGCAAGGTTAAATCGCTATGGACGGAAGACAATACTCGGTGTTTGGTGGGATCAGAAGAGTGTGATCTATTATGAACTGCTAAAGCCTGGCGAAACCATCAATACTGAACACTACCGACAACAAATAATCGATTTGAATCAAGCTTTGTGTGAAAAACGACCAAAATGTCAAAACAGGCCACACAAAGTGATTTTGTTTCATAATAATGCACCATCATACAAAGCAACACTGACCAAGAAAACGATTGAGACTCTTTTGTTGGGAAATATTTTCGCATGCGGCTTACTTGTCAGATTTGGGTCCGTCCGATTTCTACTTATCTGCATCGATGGGGCACGCACTTGCTAAGTAGCGCTTCTCTTCTTACGATAATGTACAAAACTGGCTCGATGACTGGTTTGCCTCAAAAGAGTAACAGTTTTTTTGGCGTGGCATCCACAAATTCTCAGACAGGTGGGAAAAACGTATAGCTAGCGATAGGCAATACTTTGAATAAAATATTTTTTGTCATTTTCATACATTAAACGTGTATTTTCTGTACAAAAATTCCTGTTTCATATTTAAATACCTGGTAAATTTAATGTAAATTCTTTGATCGATAAAATTAACCATTTAAAATTAAAATGTTTTCACAATTACAAAAGACGTTATAATTTCTACCTTTATAAGTAAAATGAAATGAAACTTCTGTTATATGTTAAGAAGAAAAGGTCAGTCACATTAACTAAAAAACAATTTATTGTATCTATATGTAAAACGCCTGAATTTTAATAACAAAAGTCACCTTACTCTTTCATCACAGTAATATTTTTATATATTTAGTTTTTTGTCTCTTAAGCGAAGGGTCCACGTCAATAAAAATTTGCGTTGTGCGGGCTATATGTGTTAAATGTGGAGTGCGTGCGCGATAATGTAGACACTCTGACAAACAAAGTCACACACAAATATTGCTGCCGCACAGCACGCATACGTTGTTGTCCATCAGATAATTCAAACAAATTGTTGCAGTAAATTCGAAACACACGCACAATTTGATTGGTGTGGGCCCAGCTTAAAGATTCAGATTGTAAAACATGTCACCGAAACGCACAATGAGTTTGCTAACAAACAATTTCGTGGAAAATATATCTAAGTATTGTATGTAAACTGAATGGGATTGTAAAACAATTATTATTATTTAAATAAATGTGTTTCATTAAATTTAGCACTTTGATAAATCTTATCAAAGATTATGCTTTGTTTTAAATTATTTTTATCTTATTAATGCTGACTAATATTTTGTGTAGGTTTTAATTAAGCATTTACATAAAACAACTTATAATTCTCGAACAGACTCACGACTTGTCTCTGACATACATAAAATAAAATAATTTTTTATTTTAGTTAACATTGCTACACACATTTTCAAAAAAGTTGAACATTTTATCATGAATAGATTGCAACCAGTCCTTGCAAAAATATGCAGCGGTCCAGCAGAGGACCGCTTTATCGAGTAGTAAACATCATCAATAAACATTTAGAAGAGAAACGCGCCTGTTCGGTAACCTTTATCAACATTTTCTAGAACTTCAACAAACTATGGTATCCTGGCATATTATACAAAATCAAACACAATCTAAAATACTCAAATTCAGCATGGCCGATTACTATTTTCAAATTAAGTTTTGGATGATGTTCTATGACCTGTATGGTTTACTTCTATATGGTTGACTTGTTTCCTACACCACATATAAATTTAGCAACATTTGTAGATAATACTACTATTCTTTTGCCACATTAATGATTCTGACGTAGCTTCTCAAAGAATGCAAGAAAATTTAAACAATATTCAACCCTAGTTAAAGTGGCGCATTAAAATTAATTAATGCATATTTACTCATGTAACTTCCCATGAGGCACCAAATAAATATCACTGTTTAAAGGAATAATAAAACATTACCACAGACTGAATCGACCTGTTAATTTCGAATTGAAACAATATTCAGCTATAACTTCAGAAATTATGTTTTATGGGAATATATAGTTAGAAAGCAAGTCACCCTTAGCAATCATCGAAGGATGTTTAATTGTATACGTTAGGCCGTAATTTGCAAGTAAACTCAAATCTTATATTTCATCAAAATAACGCCAGATCTCACATCGCTCGTCAGACAGTACATTTTAAAAAAATATATGAGAGAGGGCTTCAATTGAGGGGATCACCAGATTCCTCGTCGATAGAGGACGAATGAGATCATTGATTAACTCTTGAGCTATTGCCCTAGCCACCATTAAATTTAAACGATCTTGAAACATGTGCATGTGCCTCTGGGATGTCTAGCTACAAGATGGGATTTATTGATATTTTATCATTACATAATACCATCATGGTGTATACAAAAATTATAAAATTATAAGTAAGTAGAATACTTTATTTTGTTCTCTATTATATATATATATATATATATATATATATATATATATATATATATATATATATATATATATATATATATATATATATATATATATATATATATATATTGCTACTAAATAGTGGGTTGAAACAAAATTTGTCTCGTCTTTCGCATTGCACAACCGTTTTGTGTTTTTTAAATTTTGTTAAACATTAAAACATAAAAAAAAAACAGAAATCGAAAATAAGAAGCGTTTTCGATATACTATGTTCTTTTATTTCCGAAAAGACAAAAATGCTGCATAGATTCACCACGTTTTAGACGACCGGCCGAGGTTGATCGCAACGAAATATTGATACTAATTGAAAATGTTCGGCATAGAGTGATGGAGAGATCAGAAAACTTTTTGGAATCAACCAGTTAGCGGTATCAAAGCGATTACATCAGCCTGAAATGGTTAGCGAAGCAGATGTATTGGTATGTCCATATCTGTTCAATATGCATTTCAACGTGCCTTTCAAGGGTCGTTATTGCATGCGTTAGCTCATGCATCTTAACGTAGGGTAAGACGCATAACTCCTTCCTATGCACATGTTTGCATCAGTTTCATTCAACATTTCTGACAAGTTTAAGACGTTTTTTTAAAAACGTTAAAAACATTTTATTTTGTAAGTACCTACTTACCTTTGTAAGTACCTACTGTGTAATTTCAGTTTCATGAATACATTTGACATTGTCATGTTACTAAACTTGAAGAGATTTACCACTAAACACCAAAACACTTTTTTGAACTGCTCGACGCACGTTTCGCTAACCATGTTAGCATCATCAGGAAATGATTTGATCTCCAGGAGCAGATTAAATCATCTCCTGATGATGCTAACATGGTTAGCGAAATGTGCGTCGAGCAGTTCAAAAAAGTGTTTTGGTGTTTAGTGGTAAATATCTTCAAGTTTAGTGTTTCACACCAAAGGTTCCAATAGAAGAATTGATTGTCATGTTAGCCGATATGAGTGTTACTGTGTTGGTGTTGATAAAATCACGGAAAATAAGGGTAAACTATAGAAAATCTGTATGGACAAAGGAATATTTAGAATAATTACTACAGTTTACTACAGGAAAATATATACTAAAAAAATATTCCTTAGACACTCAATTTACAATTTTATTACTATTTATTTTATTGAACCTAAGACTAGACCTTTTATTTAACAGAAGTCCGTTGTACCGTTAGATGTAAAACTGACAGTTTACATTTCAGCATGATGGTATTTCATAAATTTTTACCCTGTTCCTGTCCAGTGCTAATTTTCTAGTCTCATTCCAATGAATTCCTCGTTTTTCTGCCGCTTGTTCGTGTGTTGTTCTTGTCTTGTTCGTGTCGTGTCTTGTTCGTGTCTTGTTCTTCCCATCGCAGTTTTGGACCTGAATTTTATTTTTTCCTCGTGTTCTCGCTTCATAGATTTGTTTTGGAAATCTCTGGTTTTGGTTTTTATTTACCTGCTTTTCCCATTTTTTCATTCATTTTACTGTCCATTTTTCCATTATCTTCTATTATCGTGCCTAAATACTTGCTCCATTACCTTCCCATCGAGTATAATATTATGTTTTATTTTTGTGCCTGTAATTATCATTGCTTCCATTTGTCGATATTTATTTACAAGTTAACTTTCCACAGGCGTAGCCAGGATTTAGTTTGGGGGGGGGGGGGGGGGTTAGTTTGAAGTAAATAAAACAACAAAATATACTTACATGAAATTTAATATCTATATATTCATCGGAAAAATGACGATATATTTATAAAGTTCTTAACTTTAAATGAAATGGTTAAATTAATTTCGTTCCTCTGCGCTAAATCTAAAAGCATTAAAGGAGAAATATTCGGCTTTTTCTTTTAAATATATCCACTACTTCATCTGCATGAATTTCTGTTCCATAGTGAATGTTCATGAGAGCCAAACCATTAAGTCTGTTTTCACTTGTAGTGTTTCGTAAATAGTTTTTCAGTCTCCTTAGGCTCGAGAAAGACTTTTCTGGGGTAGCAGTGGATACAGGAATGGTAGCCAAGATTTGTAGTAATGTGTAAATATTAGGATAAAGTATCGCACATATCTAGGCATTTCAAACTAGATTTCGGGGTAGGCGAGATACTTGGCATCACTGTTTTCCATACTTCAAGTTCTGCTTTAACCACTGATATGTTGCTTTCGGGAAGCAGTGACGAGTACATGGAAATTGCTTCTTCAATTTCAGAACTGGCAGTAAAATTTGAAGGTAGCACACCACATAATGCTGATACTACTTTACGATGTTTGGTAAACCTTTCAACCAATTGTTGAATTGTATGATCAAGAAATGGAATGAACAAATTAATTTTGTAATACGTGCATACATCCAATGCAGGAATGTTCGGTCTATTTAATTGTCTTCCGACGACGCGTGGCATTCGCAATATACCACCATTTTCTTCTAGTAAAACCTTTGCGCCTCCATAGAGGTGAAGATATTCGATTTGATAGCGACACTGTATAGCTCATAACTTTTTGAAGAATCACTAAACACATCACAAAATCCGAAGATCGAAGCGTACTTAGCAATTGGGCGGCTTGTTGCGATGTTTCCTTATTGTGATTAAATTGGAGTTCTTCGAGAGCATTCACAATCGCTGAATAAATTTCCCTGAATCTTATAATAGCTTCATGTTTGTGGACCCCACCGTATTTCACACATTCAGAGCAAGCTTTTTTGGTTACCGACGGGTAGTAGCTCTTGAATTTTTTCTTTCAACAAAGCAGTGCGTTGAGCAATGTCGAAAGTTGGAACCAACAGACTGCACAATCCCAATGCAATTTCGGACATTTGCTAATGAACATGAATCAGCAATAGCAAGGTTGAGAGAGTGTGCACTACAGTGTACATAAAGAGCAAGAGGGCATTCTTGGCGAACATAAGCTTGGGCACCGTGCAAATACCCACTCATAGCTGCAGCCCCATCGTAACCTTGACCAACCACATGAGAATATTCAAGTCCATGCTTTTTCAGAGCTGTAATAATAAGATTTGCGAGACCGGATCCTGAAATATCGACCGTTGGAATGTACTCAAGGAACATCTCTTTAAGTATATGGTGTTTATTATCTGTAAAATCAACATATCGAAGACATAACGAGACTTGTTCTACACGTCCGATATCGGTGGTTTTGTCAGCCAGAATCGCAAATAGTTTGGCTTTCTTTACTTCAATTATTTTATGTTGAATTAATTCACATTTCGTTTTGGATCTTCTACAAAGCTCCGCTCATTCCGACCGAGGGGCATGGCGAATAATCGAGAAACAACGCAAAGTTTCCATACGATACAAAATAATTCGACTACTCGACAAGAGATGGCGTTACTGCGCAACGTCCACTAGTTTGGATATATATTCAATTCAAATGTAATCTTATTTCGGGGGGGGGGGGGGGGGGTTGAACCCCTAAAGCCCCCCCTTGGCTACGCCCGTGTAACTTTCCTTAGCTCTTCGTTATATATCGCTTAGTTATGTTGAAGTTTTTCTTCAGAATCTGCCATTAGAGCCATATTATCAGCAAACGATAATTCTTGTGTTGCCACTGTTTTCATTTTTCTAAAACCCATTTTTGTATTCTTGCAATTTGCTTTGCTCTTTTTATAGTGTCATCAATAACTACTGAAAATAACAGTGGACTCAGTACACAGCCTTGTCTTAAGCTTTATTCTTGTTCTTATTCTTTTTTCTGTTGTTGTTGTACAAGGCTTTAATAATTTCTATTACTCCCTCTTCTACTTCTCATCTCTTTAGACTTTTCCAGACATCCATTCTTTTTTCTGTGTCATTTACTTTTTTCAGACCAGTGAAACAAATATGGATTTATCCCAGCCTATGCTCTATTATTCTGGTAAATTTTTTTCCAGGTAAACTTGTTAGTGTAGTTTTCCCTCTGTAGTTTTTACATTCTCTAATATATACTTTTTTAAACAAGGGCAATATTATACCCATTTTCCAGTCCGCTGGTGAATTCTTTTCTATTGTAGTATCATTTAGCAGTGATAAAAATTCTTCCCTCGCTATTTCTCCTACATATTTCAGCATGTCTGCTGTGATTTCGTCTTGCTATGAAGTTGAAGCTAGGAAGTCAAAAAAGTATTACTTTCAAAATTATATATTCATTTTTTGTTCTTAAATATATAATTTATTTATTTAATTTAACAATTTAAACTACCTTACTTTAATTTCAATTTGTAAACTATTACAAAAACTTTATCAAGCAGATTTTATCAAGAAGTTGAAAGCGAAAGCCCAAGATACCCAACATCGGTGGGAGTCAGTGCACTAGCTTTGCACCTCTTCTTGCGTCATGATTTTTCCTTGCGTCTTTGCATACCTCTCGTTCAACACCGCATGCTCCTAACCTTTCAACAGATGCATGCGTCTTGACGACCAAAAGTTAAGTGTGGAAATACCTTATGGGTGCCGCATGACTTTAGAAAATTTTGATAAAAGATCATGGTGTGAGTACGGAAATGCCACTTCAGCCAGTGTAAAACTCAGTTTACATCCAAAGAAAATTACACTATACATATGATGGAACTGGAAGGGAATGTTGTTGATCACACAACACAAAATTTTACAATTTGACTGAGATGTATTTGTTCATCCGCTGTACTCTCTCGACCTTACGCCCTCCGACTACTATTAATTTAGGTCACTTTAAAATAGCTTAGATAATAAAAACATTACTTAAATGGAAAAATCACCTATATCAGTTCTTTAGCTAGAAATCTCAGAACATTTATGACCACGTGGTTGTTATGCAGTTATCAGAGAAACTGCACTATATCACACACTATATTAATTAAATAACATTTTGAGTAAATGAAATTTGTCTTAAGTTTATCTGAAGAAAATTAAACAAACATTTGCAACAACATAATACATTCATTATCATTTTGTTCAAAAGTTATAAGTAATTTTTTTTTTCATTTTAACTATTTTTTATCAATTATTGAGGGTTTTCCTTTATCTTTTAGCTCATATTTTTATTGACTGATTTATGTTAAACTGTAATATCTAATATAATTTCATAGTAATCCACCAAATGAATGAACTGGAGAAAGACAGCCAAAAAAAAAAGAACCCTTAATATGGCCTTGATTGTTTTTATCAAGGGAAAAAATTAAGTAATAGTGTAAGCACTTTAGGGTGTGTAACTGTTTTATGTTATTCTAGAAAAAGCAATTAAGCTAATTACTTAGGGCTAGATAAAATCACCTTTTAATAGATTATACAATGGTAACGTAATAGCTAAATGTTTTTAATAATTAAATAGAAATAGAATTACAGTCTTCTCAATATTATTTAAATATTACTATCTACATGTTAATTATTACCCTCTAAGAGACAGTAGTAATCAAAAAACAAAAAGAAACTAACAATAGAAAAGAAAATATTTACGAAAATAAAAATTACAGTATATAACCATTTGTAACCAACCTTGGATAAACTTTTGATTAAATTTTACTTACACCAATACTCTTGATATTCAATTCTTCTATTGGAACTGTCGGCGTGAAACACTAAACTCGAAGAGATTTATCACTAAACACCAAAATCACTTTTATAAACGTCTCGACAGACGGTTCGCTAACCATGTTAGCATCATCAGGAGATGATTCAATCTGATTTATCAGTCTTCAATTCAGATTGAATCATGTCCTGATGATGCGGACATGGTCAGAGAAACGCGCATCGAGAAATTTAAAAAAGTAATGTAGTAAATATTTTCGAGTTTGCTCTTGATTATAAAAAAAATTAGCAAGAAAAGTAAAATTTTATTTCAATTTTAGAAAATAAATGTTATTTTCTTTCTTTCTTTTCTCTTTTCTTTTACTTTTGTTATTTCATGGTAATAATTTAAATAGTTGTAAATTTCTCTGTTAAAATGGTAAGAGTTCTAAGGTACCCAAATAACCGGGAACTAAACAATTTTAAAGAGAAAATTTTGAGGGAACAATTGTGGTTCTTAAGTATTTATTTTGTCACAGCACTATGGTTAATCCGGGATCTTGTATAATGGGTATAAGGGTAAGTACTTTCGTAACTTTAGCCAACGAATCTTCACTTCATTTAAAAGAAAGAAGTGTGTTACAAGGACCAAAAACTTAATGGTTTGCGAGAAAAAAAATAGCAAAGTTATTAACTCACCTCATCAAAATGCTATGAAAAGAACATTTTAAAAAATTTTAAGCAACTATGTGTAAAAACACATTTGGCAAATATTAATTGGTTATTACTTGGTTAACCAAACCTTGTTAAAACATTTTTTTAATTAAGAATCACTTCATATATCAGTCAATATTGATGGGGCAATGGCGCAAACAATGTTATTGCGTTGTTATAGCGACAAAAAATATTACAATGTACGTTAGTGCCTACATTTATGTTCGATTTAAAACCAAAAATATATTATGTACTCGAATATCATGATAGGCTTCTTATTTACGAAGAAGCTCTTCGAAATTCCGAAGTAGCTGGGTATATTTATGGTCAACGATACACAAAAGGATAGCTTGTAACTCGACAAACATTTGTCCAAGTTTCGCAACGGTTTTTAGATACGGGTAGTGTGATACTTGGATATATAGGTAGTGTGATTCTAGAATTTGAAGAATGTGGGTGCCAGCAAGAAATTGGTCCTGAAGTCGAAAAACAAATCTTACATCCTGTTGAAGAGGATTCTGCCAGACGGGAAGCGTTGAGCGATAAGTTAGAGTTTCCTGTTGTATTGTACAAAAAATACTAAAAAAATAACTATTCTACCCTTATGATGTACAAAGAGTATACGCACTCACCCGCTGATTTTCCAACACAGGCCAAAATATGGTCTATTGCCCACGAGCCGCCACTGACACAAGAGGACCCGAACTTGTCGGCACTCAGACGCTCGGTTGCAATGATCGGCTCAACTTTCACTTCAACGAGTATGTTGATAAACAAAATTACTGTTAAACTCAAATAAATTTACCACTAAACACCAAATAACTTCTCGACGTAGTTTCACTAACCATGTTAACATCATCAGGAGATAATTGAATTTGATCATCTTATTGATAATCTGATCTAATTATAAGATTATCTATATATGTAATCATCTCCTGATGGGGCTAACATGGTTAGCAAAACGTGCGCCGAGAATTTTAAAAAAGTTATTTCGTGTTAATGGTAAATCTCTTCCAATTTACGCTTTTACACCGAAGGTTAAATATAAGAATTGAAAATTACTGTTACTGGAGCCGAACGAACCCTCCATTGAAGTATCAACGACCACTTGATTCACTGTGATTGTAATAGGTGTTTTGGTTAAAAATGTCAATTTTTTGTGCAAAATTTAAACGCTTATTTCCATAACAAAATAAATTACTATAGTTATCAAAGTATTGGCCATCGTTAGCTATTATTTTTCAAATTTTTGTGACCGTGCAGCATCGATCGAAATAAGTGGTTGCCCGAAGGCGCATAATTCCGGCGCATATGGCGGTTAGGGTAGGACGTCCCATTTAACTTTTTCCAAAGAAATTTTTACACATTTTGCAACATGGGCACCAATTGCACCAACAACATTGTCATGTTGAAAAGTGACTTTATCGTGTCTGTGGGAGTATTCTGGTCGTTTTTCCTTCAATGCTCGGTTTAATTTTATCAATTGTTGTCGATATCAATCGCTAGTAATCGTTTCACTAGGTTTCAGCAGTTCGTAATATTCAAGGGAGCTACTATTCCACCAAATATACAGCAAAGCTTTCTTTCCATGTATGTTACGCACTGGTTGTGATGCTGAAAGCTGGCCTGGGTCTACACATGATTTGTTGCGCTTTGGGTTGTTAAAATAAATTCAGTTTTCATTATCTGTCACAACTCGCTGCAAAATACCTTTTCTTTTCTGTCTGGCAAGCCAAATATCACAAGTGGTTTTTCGCTTTTCAATGTCTCAAAAGCCATGAAAAGCTATGTTTTTTGCACAATAACAATAAGTAATAAACTGGTTTTTGATGGCGTATGTTTACCTTCCAAAACGCCATAGATGTCATTAGTCTATACCAACAAATTTATTAGTAACGTCATCTCTTAGCAGAAAAAATGTTAAGGAAGCTAATGAAAGCTTTGCGCGGCTTTTGGGAGATAATATCGTACAACAATTCCGTACTGGAAAATATACTTAAATAATGCAGAACATCCGGAACGGTTAAAAGTGGAAGATGAAGAATTGGAAGTAATGGCTAGAAGAAAACCAGTGTCGTATATTTCGGTCAAAAACTTGAAGTCATACCGCAAGTTATTTCTAAACGTTTGCGTAAAGAGTTTACAAAAGAAAGGTCGTTAGGTCCCATATAGAGTCACAGCTGTGAATAAGAATAAACGCTTTTATGTTATGTCATTACTCTTCATATAAAAAAAAATCTTTTATCTGTATGAAAACTTCCTGCATGAGAACTTCCTCTGACAGAAAGTGAATCCTCCACGGTAGAAAGGCTAAAATCATGGGTTAAATCTGGTGAAGCGATCAAAAGGTCACTGCTGACCGTTATGAGAAGTAACTAATTCGTGTTAGTGACGCAGTAGAGGCAAACTGGCTTTATACTGACAAGGAATGAATTAATTCTGCTTGACTCTGGAAACCATCAGCAAATTAGGTTGAGAGATTTTTTCACACCCGGCGTATTCTCCTGACTTGGCCAGTTCGGATTTTCACATCGTTTTCCAATCTTTATAAAAAAATATAATGAGATATAAAGGAATATTCCAGAAAAGCATATGAGAGCACAAATGGATGGGTGACTTGTATTTAAATGTAATCCATTAACGGAAATTGCTTAAGTTAAAATTAAATCTATTTTGAGTTTTTACCAAGAAATGAAACGATTGATTCCAATGTGAATTTGTTCTTTCCACGAACTGGCCAAAGTAGATGATGCATTGCAACGGAAGTACCTACATTAATAACCTTTAAATTGAAAATGCTTCTCATTATTACAATGCTCGACGATATACATATTTGACCACTCATCAGAATTCATTGAAACGTATTTTGGATATATTATTACATCTATCATTTAGCTCTGATATTACACCTTCAAACTTTTGAAATTTAACTTATTAACTTATATATTTAACTTCAAACTTCAAAATGTATTTTTTGTCCAGAAATATCTTTGTAACACAGATAACACTGTCAAATTGTAATTTGGAAAGGTTTTTTGTGGAAAAAGAATCAGAATCATTTCAAAACTGGAATCATGAAATTGTTACGGCAGAGGATATGCATAATTAAGATTGCAAAATATTATCGAACAAAATGATCAATTTATTACTAGTAAATTAAGAAATTAATATTATTTTAATAAAAAGAACATCCTCCATTATCAAAATAACCCTATAAGTAATATTATTTCTATTTGAATTGATTTATTGATTTTATATAGATTATTTAACGATAGAGGCCAGACAACCACAACTTAACGTAAATTCTGAACCATTATCATCAGCTGCCGATTAACACCAATCAGCACCACCATCAACCTTGGTTTGTGCTTAATCTTTCATTTCTCAAAAAATCTACCAACTTGTAAACAACGTAGAAAATCTCTCCAAAAAATTCATCCGGCCTTACCCAGCCTGGTAACTGACGTAACTGATGGACAATTCCTTGTCAGATTTTATATTGTTGCCTAAAATGCATATGCAAAGATACAAATAATGTATAAATATATAAACCAAGTACCAATTCAATGTTTGGCAGAATGTAACTTGGACAGAAAGTACCGTTCTAGGTTTAGAAGTATACTTTCAACAAACTATTACAAGTGAAATAAATATCATTATAAAAATGCGCATATTAAATCGAATATAATATAAGATAATATAATAGAATATTTTCAAGGATGGTAGAGAATGTATGTAAATTATTCCAGGTATCAATCAATTCATTTTATGAAAAATCATGACGTTTATTCTTTAGCATATATTTTCAAATGTTTTTTACATTTCGGCAGAAGAGTTCAACTATTAAACCAGTATATATATATATATATATATATATATATATATATATATATATATATAGACACCCGCGCTCCACCATGGTGTTTTGTCGTTCCCCCATTCGCCATTCAAAGCACCAGCAAGCGTCTCCCAGGATCGGTTTTTGGCCTTAAACCAATCATCAGCTGGGCTCAAGCTGAACGCCCGAAGAGCGGATGAAGGGAACGACTAAAGCCATGACCATATAAATCGGCCACGTCGAATGGTGGCGGTAATCACATGCAGCTCTGCCATCCTGCGGTAAACGACCGTGACAGAAAAAAATTACGAGGTTCTCGAGTAGAGCCGCTTTTTACAGAAAAGGAAACCATCAAGTGTTTGCTTTTCTAGGATGTTTAGAAAAAAAAACACTTTTCTAGTTGTAAACCCTGGAGAGAAGGTAGATTAAGGCCTTGGGACAAATCAACTAGATTATCTTGATAACGTCGAGATTTTATAAATCTAAAACGCTGTTCTACCTGAGAACCTAGTAATTCTAACATTACTGACCGCGAAAGCTTTTCCAAATACATACATATATATATATATATATATATATATATATATATATATATATATATATATATATATATATATATATATATCATCATCAGCCCGTATCGATTCACTGCAGAATGAAGGCCTCTTCAGCATGCTTCCAACCTTCACGGTCCTGGGCTTTCCTCTGCCACTCGGGTCCAACATACTTAACGATGTCATCAATCCATCGTGCTTTCGGTCTTCTTCGTGGACGCTTGCGATCAAGCAGCATCCACTCCAGGATTGCCTTGGTCCATCTGTCATCCCATCGCCTCGCTATATGGCCTGCCCATCTCCATTTCAATTGTTTTACTCTTCCAATGATGTCACAGACTTTTGTTTGTTCCCTGATCCATGCGCAGGACTTTCTGTCTCGTCTTGTAATGCCAAGCATACATCTTTCCATTCCCCTCTGTTCCACCCGAAGTTTTTGAATTGATTGCGATGTGAGTGTCCAGGTTTCACTTCCGTATGTCATAACGGGTAGAACGCACTGATCGAAGACTTTTCTTTTCAGGCAAAGTGGGGGTTTGCTCTTAAACACTATGTTGAGCCTACCAAATGCCTGCCAGCCACATTTAACCCGCCGTTCCACCTCCCGGGTGGTATTCCCCTCCATTGAAATCCTCTGCCCAAGATATATAAAGCTGTCTACAATCTCTAAATCCCTTCCTAAAACTGAAATTCTTCTGTCCTGAGCGAAGTTATTGAACATAGCCTGACTCTTTTTCAGGTTTATTTTCAAGCCAAATGGTTTGCCAGCCCTTTGCAGTTCCTGTATGTGTCTTTGCAGCTCCTCTGGGTCTTGTGAAATGAGAATAATATGGCTAAGATGGTTTAAGTTTGCACCATTGATCTTTACATCATCCTGTTCCCAATCCAGTTTACGGAATACTTCTTCAAGGCCAGCCGAGAAAAGAATAGGTGATATTGCGTCACCCTGCCGTACACCTCGTTCTATATTAATTCCCACCTCAAGATCATCAAGGTGAATTGTGGCTGTAGCTCCATCATATATCGATTCTAATAGGTTTACATAGGCTCTCTCTACACCTTGGCTAAGCAGTGCATCCATTATCGCATGCTTTGAGATGGAATCAAAAGCATTTGATATATATTTGAAAATATACTTCTTTCCATATTCTGCACAGTTTATCTACTTTTCTAAATAGTTTTTAAGTTCCATAGTCAAATAAATCTGCCGCCTGTGAAGAATCCCAATCCCTCGTCGTCGTTGAACCGTTGACCATCCAAGGAACTGCTTTAGGTACCGATAGAAATGAAAATCACTGAGTGCAAGGTCTAGACTGTAAGGTGAATGATTCAGTTCTTCCCATCCAAAAAACATGATTAGACCTTGTCTTTGTGCAGAAACGTGTGGCCTTGCATTGTCATGGAAAAACATCACACCGGAAGACAGTAGGCTAAGCTGCTCGTTTTGTATGGCACGCAGGGGTTTTCTCAAGGTGACACAATAGGCATCAGAATTGATGCCTCTGTTGTGCCTCTCAGCATAAAATTGACTAACAAAATCTCTTTCCTCTCCCAAAAGACAGTTACCATAATCTTTCGTGGTAAAATTGTCTGTTTGACTTTCACTCTGGTTGGCGACGATGTGTGTCGCCATTCTATTGACTGTTGCTTGGACTCAGGAATCATGTGAAACACCCAAATCTCATCTCATGTAACAATGTGGTCTAACAATTCATATCCTTCCTGATTGTATCGAGTTAATGACGATAAAGCACAGCCCAATCTATTTGTTTTGTGATCGTCAGAAAGCAGTCTTGGAATCAACCGAGCACACAATTTTCGATACTTCAGTTTCTCCGAAATAATGGTATGTAGAAAATTGACCTTGCAACCTGTGGAGATTCACTTGACAACTTTGAAATCGTGAATCATCGGTTCTCTCGAGAAGCGGTCGAGAGTTGATTTTATTGCCCACATCACGAACCAAGTTTTCATAAATCAGAGAAGGCCGGCCAAGGCGCGGTTCATCATGCACATTAACCCTCCCTTGAACGTCCTTGAACATTCTTACCTACTTTCGAACTTTACTGTCATTCACTACAGTTTACTCATTATCACCGTAAACATCATAAATCTGACGATGAATTTCCGCTGCTGCCAAGTTTCTTGCACTCAAGAATCGAATGACAGATCATATCTCACAGTCGGCGGGCGACTCAATTTTCTTAAACAATATAAACTTCTCCAGCTCAGTTCACAGACAGACGATATGGCTGCATATAGCACCTAAACGCGCGCAAAGCATGCTGGTAGCAGACGCGCAACCACACTGAGACGTTTGCGCGTCATTCTCACTCTCATTCACAGATTGATCTTATTTCAGAAATACTCCTCGTATATGTTGAAAATGTTGAATTTGACTTATAACAGAAAATAACGTTATTCCAATAATTTCCATGCTTCAAAAAGTACTGCTTAGCAAAATCCAGTCGAGTTTTAATATTTTTCTTACTTAACCAAGGCTTTTTCTGAACCACAACGGCGGATTGTTTCGATGCTGATTACTTTTTGAGAATGGTTTTCCACCAATATTTTGAGCTTAGGTGCACTAATTTTAGGTTTTTTATGTACTCATTTTGAAATAAACCGGTAATATATTTAACGTAATAATTTGGAACGGCCTATTTGCTTCTTCGGAAAAATTCTGTCCTCATGTCTGTAGCGTTGCACAATATCTCCAACCGAACTTTTACTTAACTGAAGCATTTGTACAATATTTCGGTATGAATTTCTCCTTTCATAATGAAATAGCAATAATTGCCTATTTTCAGAACTAAAATTAACTTTACACAACAGAACTTTAAAATTTTAGAATTAAACCGATGATTTTGGAACTGTTATAACTGTGAATATGTTCGGAAATATTTTTGGGATCCACTCAATTCAAATGAAGCTATTAAAATAAGGATATATATTGCAATTCATTGGATAATATTGGAAATAAGGATAATATTGCAATTCATTAGAAAATCTAAAGAAAAAAGGGCAATCGTATTTGGCAACAGCTTAGCTTTCAAATATTTTCCTCATCCTTTGTTGTCAAATCTTGCTAAACAGGCCTATTATTCAGGTTGGGTAAGATGTAATATAATAGTTTTTTTTCTTTTTTGTCAACTAGAGAAAAGTTAAGTGGAATGTATTACCGAAAGTTGATTTTAAGGAAAATTGCCTTTCAATAATGTATCTCGCGTCAACAATTAAAACATTTATACAATGGTCGTTCAAAAAGTTCTCGGTTTGATATAGAAAACAGGAGATTCTTGAGATGTGAAAATGTCTATCACATGAATTACATTATTTTCAGCAATTAAGGTTTGTAAATGGAAGTTTACACCGACTATTTTTATGTTAATAAATATATTTTTACAAAAAATTAATGGAATCATGGTTCTTTAAAAAACATCTGTTTCCTATGGACCACCTTGAATAAATATTTAAATGTTTCTCTCCGATTGTCTGCATACCATCACTACAGAATATAGTATTTTGAAATGTCAGCTGTCAATTGGCAATATGAATGAAACAAAAAACATACATTAAAATTTTAATGAGGATTATTTTTGGTAAGTTTGTATGTGGAGATATTTGTTATCTACAAGATTATTTTTTATAATATCATCAACAAGTTACCAATAAAAGTGACAACAATAAATATCATGTTAAAAATGTAAAAAAATATATTTTAATAACCACTATCGAATATTCCGTGTGCTTAATTATATATAAAATATATAAGATATGTTATAAATATTTATACAAAATTCAATGTCAAAGAAAAATTGTTTATAATCATCATCAGAGTTTATATTGCCAGTGCAAGTGCAGAAAGGCGAGACCAAACTCAACGAAACAAGTGTAAAGTTTGAACTAAAATAAGAAGCGTTGAAGTATAATAAAAATAAAACAACATTCGAATAACATGGTTGAGTTATTTTTTTAAAGATTTTATTTAAAAAAAAAGGAATTTCTAAAATCTGTAAGTTGATTTATTGTCACTGTTCTTTAACAAATTTGGCATTTAAACTCGTATCTTTGATTATTCTTATCAAGGCAAAAACCATAAAATAATGACGTAATCATATTAGGGCGTGAATGTGTTCTTTCGTTTAAAAACGGCATCAATCAAACTAGTTATTTAGGCTAAGAAACTCACCTTTCAATAGAATATCCACTAGAAACACTGTCACCAAAGGTTATTTTTCGCAATACACTCAAATTCACATAGTTTTTTTATACATATACCGACACGTCAAAGCAGAACGCGCGAACAGCCTTAATTTTATTGCTTAACGTACTAAATACATTTGTGACGATGTTGAGTCGATACAATCAGGGGAAATTCTTATCTCCGCCTTATCAGTTGTACACTTCGCGGTATGTCGTTCCGTTGCCTATTTCGTTTTGAAGGTTCTTTGGAGCTATTAGCGGACAGCATTAGTTTTTCGGGTTAATGTAATAAATTCCAGCGCATAATTTCACTAATTGAGCAATTTTCATACAGTCGTCCACTGTCAAGCTATTAGACGCACAGTCATCGGAGCTACAGTGGCGTTCGATTATTTTTACAATGCGTCATCGCACATTACTAATTAAAATTACTCAAAACATTAAAATGTATTACATCTATCTTCTATATAGGGTGATCATCTTTTTTCCTTATACAGTATCCACCTTTACTTAGCTCTAATAAGGCATCTAGCAACATTTTTATAAATATAATATTAGTAACCCATTTGCCATCATATTAGATAAAGAAAACAAGGTCTTTAAATGTCAAAAACTTAACATAGGCAGACATTTTTAAATATAATATCGATTAACTTCAGTTACCCTTATACAGGGTGATTCCTAAGTTAATTTTTATAACAGCGTATAAAACTAATAAAATAAAATAAATATTTTTTTAATATAATTTTTCAAAAAAACTCAAAGATAAAAAACTTCCCATATTAATTTCGAAAACAACATTCATTCCGGTCCTGAGCTTGTACTTAAAGAAAATATTCAAAGTGTAAGCAGGTTTACAGGTTGACAGATGACAGTTAGATAGTATGACATATGATAGGCGTTGACATAGGGGCGTCATAAGGAACCTGTATAGAGGGTGTGGTCGATAGAATTTATAGAGTGTGGTAATTGCTGGTTGTTAGACAGGTAGATAGATTAACAGATAGATAGGATGATAGATGACAGGTAGGCAGGTATCTTTTCTTAATTTATATATAGAAATTAATATAATTTATTTTTAGATTCGTTTTGAAAACGGGAGATGTTCCCGAAACGTTAACGTTAAAAGTTTGTGTATTTTTTTTAGAACATTTTTATATTTTTAAAATTTTATTCGTTAGGTAAATTTATTACAAAAAAAATCACTGAGAAATTTGTCTCCATTTGATTTTTTTTGTTTTCACCCAGTGATTATTTACATAAGAACAGATATTTTTGATATTTCTTGAGTTTTAGATCGTGGCGAAAAACGCAAATAAAGAAAAATATATATGAACACGCCACAATCATTCAGACATTACTACAAATGGGTTTTGCATATCGGACCATTAATAAAAGACAAATATTATCACAACGATTGTGACGATGGCGATTTGACTACTTAAACTCTGTAAAAAATACAGATTAGAAAATGGTCCCATAATCTACCTTGATGAAACATGGTTCGATACACATGAGACGCCAGCGAAAGGATGGGCAGATACATCAAGAAAATGTCAAATCAAAGCCCCATTGAACAAGGGAAAAATAATTACGATTTTACTTGCTAGTTCCAAGGACGGATGGGTTCCAAATTGTTTACGGTTGTCCTCCAAAATATTAAACATTAATTTTTGGACTACCATGACGACACCACTGCAGGACTTTTTGAAGATTGGTTTAAATAGCCTTTTGCCCAATGTGCCTAAGGAAAGCGTAATTGTAATGGATAATGCTGGTTATCATAACCGCCAAAAAAATAAAGTTTTTAATGCAAATAACATTAAATTGGAAATTCAAAACTATGTTAAAAACGATATGTACTTCGAAAATGCATATAGAAAATATGATCTAGAAATATTAAAGACATTTAATATTAAAAAGAAATATGTACACGATACCATCGCTCCCGATATAGATATAGTACAGATTATAGATAGTATTTCCAAAAAAAGTTGGATAAATTCTATTAACCATGTTACTAAAATAGAAGATTTCTATGTATCATTTACTAATAATATAGAACCACTTATTATTAACGTAGATCAAAGTGGCAGTGAGAACGAAGCCGAATTTAATATATAATTAAATTTAAGTTATAATTTTTATTGTACTAATAGATAAATTTATTTATTCTTATTGTGCTAATAAATTTAAAATACGCAAACCAATAAACAATGTTTTATTCATACATAATAATGGTGCCTTTAAGAAACTAGGAATATTTTAATTGAGATTTATTCGGCCAATCAACATTTTGCCGAAGGGCAACGAAATATCTTGAAACGGACTATATCTACATATACATAATAACTGCCGGGACTTGGTTATTCGTACATTATATCCCTAGATGCGTAATAAGCGTGTACATTATAAGTGAGCTTTACAATATGCATTTTTTTTATTGGTCGCCCTCATAGTATTTTGTAATACCTATTTTTATTAGGTTGTGCTTTTGGATCATTTCGTCATCCCAAAAGGCCGTGAAAACCCCATCCGTTATTATGAATCAAAATGTGATTGTGAATTGTGGCTCTTGTGTACCGCCATTTTCCTAAAAGGCGTATCCCTAGTGATTCCGTTCCTTCTGGGGGACGAAGCCCTAGAACACAAAAATACAAGTGGCCCAAGGGCTGCCATCTAGCGGTGGGAAACCAAACCACTAACATACAGGTAACTTCATATGCTGCCATCTGTCGGCGGGAAACCTAACCGAAAAAAGACCGCTCGTTGTTATGAACCGAGATTGAGGTTAGGTACGGATTTTGTGCCAGAACCCCAAAAAATAACTACTCATGTTAAAACAGACAATAAAATACAAGATAATAAAATAAAAGGAATGCATGATTCACAAAAAAAAAAACGAAAAACATTAGTTCTTCTGTTCGTTTCGAATTTGTAAGCAGTCGATTCAATTTGTTTAAATTATTTTAAAGGCCGGGCTTGGATTTTTTAAAATTTGTTAAAGGCTTAATTTTAGAGATATTTAAAAAATGATATCAGAAAAATATGTTTATTTTATCGAGTTTTATACGCTGTTAAAAAAAGTCTCAATTTAGGAATCACCCTGTAGAGCTTTAAATGTTATTCTTATAAAACGCTCCATTCGTAGAAACAAAAACAAAACACAATTGCTGCTGGAAATATGCTGAAAAAATATGCAAGGTGAAATGAAAGTTCCCATCCTGTTTCTACCTCTCCATTTCAGATTATGGTACTGCATAATATTACAAAAAAATCTAATTTGATTAATTAGGTGGCCTTTATATAAAACATCATCATTAGATCACCATCATAAAACAACAAATTTGATTTTAATTGAACAACTTTCTTTGGAACTATATTAAGAAGGATTTGTTAGAATCGTCAAGAATAGATTTATATTATAATTAAACAATCCAGACAGTATGAACAGAGAACTGAAAGATAGATTAAGTCACAATTATGTTTATTGTTGTAACATGTATGTTATTTAATAATGAATGGAAATATTAACAAAAAGATGATTATTTGTAATGTAACAAGAGGCCCAAAGAGTTATATTATTTTTAAAACAGATAAATAATTATCAACTTTCAAATTCAAAATAGAAAAAACTTCTTGATGAAAGACTCGATAACATGCAACTTTTAATAAAAAATATTTTCAATATGCTTGGAAATAATCACCATAGTCAATCAGCTAAAATACAGCTGTTAAAATATACAAAACAATCTGTCGTTTTTACTGGAATTTGCTGGAACATTTTAAATATTAATTTTACGGGGGTTGATTGAAAGTCTGAAGGATATCAATAAAAACATCATAACAGGTATGATGGTTAATAATGCTTATTTTGTTCTTAAAAATAACATGTTTAATTTGGGAGGCAGGTACAAAATGTTTTATTCAAAGTATACGTCATTGCTAGCTGCACACTTTTCCCATCTCTCTGGCAATTTGTGGATGCGCTACCAGAAAAACCGTAATTCAGCCATCCAGAAAAAGTAATCCAGTCATCCAGAAAAAGTAATCCAGTCATCTTCGTAATTATCGAAATGTTTCATGAAAAGCGCGTAAGACATCGATAAAAACAAGTGGTAGACGGAAGAGACCAAGTCTGGTAAGTACGGCGGATGGGATAACAGCTTCCAGCCAAGTGCAGAAATGATATCTCTGACCACTTTCGCTGTGTATGATGGGGCATTTTCGTGCTGCAAAATCATTTTTCTGTGTCTTGTAGCCCATTTTGCTTGCTTTTCGATCAATGCTTGGTTCAAATTGATCATTTGTTGACGGTAGCGAACAATATTAACTCTTTCATCTGGTTTCCGAAGCTTATGGTACACGACACCCTTCTGATCTCACCAAACGAACAGCAGTGTTTTCTTTCCAAAGCGATTCGGTCTTGTAGTCGATGTTGATAGTTGTCCTGGGTCAACCTCTGATTTTTTGCATTTTGGGTTCTCAAAATATATCCATTTTTCTTCTGCAGTCATGATCCGATGCTAAATAGTATTTCTTTCATGTCGAGAAAGCAAAGTTTCGCACACCGTTTTTCGCTTTTCCATCTGTCTGTCGTTCAGCTGATGTAGTACCAATTTTTCTGCCTTCTGGATCGTTCCCGTTACATGCAGACGATCGCAAATGGGTCGGCGACCAACATTTAACCGCTCTGTCAAGCTGTTCAGTTTGCATATCGTTTTCTTCCAACAGTGCTGACAATTCAACATCTTCAAATTTTTGCACTTGACCTAGGCGTTCTTTGTCTTTCCAGTCGAAACCACCACTTTTTAATAGTCACAAGCATCTTTAGTTTTGACATTGTCACCGTAAGTTTCCACAAATGTACGACTGTGGAAACGATGTGCTTTCACGAACTGTGTGGCTTTCATTCGCGAAATAAAGCAACTCATCTAGCAGCAGATCATTCTTCTATCTTAGATAAAAATAATTAAAGGACTTAAAACTAAAAAAACAGTATTGTTACACATATGACTTTAATGACCTAAACCAAATAAAAAGTTGGCCAATCATTTTTTAACTTTCCAAAATTCTATTAAAATAAGGTACCGACTCTATGGCAATAGATGTTTATTAAAAGTAAATAAAAAATGGGATTTTATTTTATTTTATTAATAACATCATTGAGATGTATACTTTGCGTCTCTGGTACACTTTACAAGTATATTATCATGTCATCCGCTTATATTCGCGCTCAAAGAATCACTTGAACATGGTTCTTAATAGACGTAGTTGATACTTCAATGGACATGATAATAAGCAAAATTAGCGGTACCAGAGCAGAAGAAACTCTCTATTGAAACATCGACGACCATAAGGACTTGAAACTGGCTCGTTAGGCAGGCAGCTATGTCAACGAATAGTATAATTTTTACTGCTAATTTAAGTAACTAAAAAGTACGTTTCCATCTTTTTTCTTATTTTAATAAAAACTTATTTTCATATAGTTAGCAATTTTCATATAATAGAGTCATGCATGCTGCAATTCTTAATAGTCTGTTTAAACTGCAAATTCGTAATAATTTTGAATTGAAATTTTTTGCTGATCAGGTCCGGTGTCACTACAAACCGTGCGGGTTGGATTCCCGCTCACGGTGTGGATGTTTATTTTTGGTTAAATATTCGTGAATGTTTCTAGGTAACAGAAAGGAATTATCCCTCTGTTCAGGCGATCAAGTTGTAAATAAAGCCTGATGCCTTCTGCAAGATAATCTTCTACGTTGGTCACTTCCTAACTGGTAGGCTTCTCGAGAGACTAAAGGATAAGATCAAACCAAAGGTCCATCATCCATATTGGACTGCATTTCGTGTGATATTGAAATGGTTAAATATCACCAAAAAATTGTGTTAGTGATTATGAATGACACTTGCCTTTCTTGAATTGATAAAGAGAGAACATAGCCTTAGTAGCGTAGAGCAGAACGCTACATTATAACGAATTGTTATCTGAAATAACTGGTTTATTATTAGTTTAGTTTGCAAAATGTTGAAATATACTGTGTTTATAATTCTAATATTTAAGTCGAGACCAGACACCAGAAGTTCTCAACCAACGTACGTTTCGCTAACCATATCAGGAGATGATGATAATTTAATCTATTAAATCATCTAGATTAAATCATCTCCCGATGGTTAGCAAAATGTGCGTCGAGAACTTTAAAAAGGTGATTCGGTGTTTAGTGGTAAATCTCTTTGGATTTAAGCGTATGCTCGTTTAGGACGGGTATTCGGCGACTAGTTTAGAAATTAGAGATAAAGGCAAGAAAATTAAAATGGTTTTGGGCCTTGGAACGTTTTGGAAGGTCAACATACGTCATCCAAAGCCAGTTTGTTATTAAATGTTATTGTGCAAAAAGCATAACTTGCCAAAGCTTTGAATATGTCGAATTTACCAGAAAAAGACGTTGTGCGGGGAAGTTTAACAACCTTCCTTCATTTGAAGAAAACTGCAACTGAAAGTTATCGATTATTGGTTGAAGCTTATGGTGAACATGCTTTAACCTAAAAAACTTGTAAACGGTGGTTTAAACGCTTTAAAAGTGATGATTTTGATGAAAGACAAGGAGCACCTAGGGCAGCCGAAAAAGTTTGAAGATGCAAATTTGCAAGTATTATTAGATGAAGACTCAACACATACGATGAAACAATTGGCAAAAGCATTGAATGTTGCTCAATCCACCATTTCCAAACGTCTACACTCATTAGGAAAGATCCAGAAGAAAGGAAAATGGGTTTCATATGAATTGAAGGAAAGAGACATTGAAAGGTAAAACACTAGAGAGAAAAGAAAAGATTTTTTTGCATCGAGTTGTGACAAGTAACAAAAAGTGCATCTATTTTCACAACTCAAAGTGCAAAAAATCATGGGTAGACCCAGGCCAGCTTTCAACATCACAATCAGGGTGCAATATATATTTGAAAAGAAGGCTTTGCTATATATTTAGTGGGATTGTAGGGGAGTTGTATATTACAAACTGCTTAAATCTAGTAAAACGATTACTGCCGATCGATACCGACAACAATTAATAAAATTGAAACAAACATTGAAGGACAAAGGAGCAGAACATGCCCAAAGATACGATAAAGTAATTTTTCAACATGACGATGCTAGGCTTCAGGTTGCAAAATGTGTAAAAAACTATTTTTAAAACGAACGTTCTACCCCACTCACCGTATTCACCGGACTTACTTAACTACCACTTATTTTCATCGATGCTGCACGGACTATCAGAACAAGACTTACATTCTTACGAAGTAGTGAAAATTTGGCTGATGAATGACCTTAAAAAACCAAAAGTTCTTTTGGCGCGGAATCCATTCTTTAACAGAAAGATTGGAAAAAGTAAGAGCTAACTATGGCCGATACTTTGATTATTAAAATAAATGCTCAAATTTTGCGAAAAAATCGACTTTGTTAACCGAAAAACCTATTATTCACATATGGGCCGTTCTTGTTTTTAGTCTTCCTTTGCGTCCATACTAATTTCATTCTTTCGCTATGAGGTTTTTTCCTTTCATCAAACCAACTTATTACAGTCTTTCTACAAACAGCCTATATATATATATATATATATATATATATATATATATATATATATATATATATATATATATATATATATATATATATATATATATATATATATATATATATCCTATCCCTATCCCCTTGTGGATCAGACCTTGACGTGGTAAAGGGGTTTGAGTAGGGCAATGAAGCTTTGAGCTATGCCGTTTGGAGTCTATGCTCCTGGGAGGGTCACCCCTGGCGGACAGGTCAGGGCGGAGGCCTCAGACTGACATGATCCAAAGTCTGCCAACCCGCATTGGGCCAGCGTGGCAGATTACGGTCCATACCTTCAACATGGTATTTCAGTATGTTGAAATATGACAGTACAACCTCAAACACGGCCCTCATTCCCCGGAGGCCAAGGGGCAACTACCTACGGCAGCGGGAAGACCTGCCCCAAGGCAGAGGGTGCTAAGAATCACCGGGTTAGATCAGGCTGCCATTGGACTTTTGACATTGCAACGTTAAATATACGGACTATGAAAACAGAGGCCCGATTGCAAGAACTGTTAATCGAACTTGACAACATACATTGGGATATTATTGGGCTCTGTGAAACACGAAGGAAGGGTGAAGAGTTAATCAAACTGGAACCAACTGGACACGTACTCTACACTCGAGGTACGGAAAATGGCCGATGTGGCGGAATAGGATTCCTCATCAATCGAAAGCTGAAGGACAGTGTGGTAAAATTTGAAAGTACATCCGACCGATTAGCCCAAGGCGTCATTCAGCTGAATAAAAAGTTTAGGCTTCAAATCGTCCAAGCTTATGCACCAACTATAAGCCATAAAGATGAGGAAATTGAGGAATTTTATGATGATGTGGCCCAGCTTTTATACAAGGAGAAATGTAGGTACAAAATCCTGATGGGTGATTTTAATGCCAGAATTGGAACAACAAGAACAGACGAAAATGCAACTGGCCCATATGGAACTGGTGAGCGAGACAATAGAGGTGACAGATTAGTTGATTTTGCTGAAGGACAAGAACTATACATTATGAATTCATTCTATAAGAAAAATATCAGCAGAAAATGGACATGGAAAAGTCCATCTGGGCTCACAAGCGAAATTGACTACATCATGACCAACGATAAAACAATATTTACCAATTGTACTGTCCTTAACAATTTTAATGTTGGAAGTGACCACCGAATTGTACGAGCAAGGGTTCGGATTGACTGTCGAAAAGAGCGCGAAAAAATGGTAAGATCAAAGAAGGGCAAGGTGGATTCTGGAAAATTGCTGGAGAGAGGAAGCGATTTTGAGATTGCTTTGTCAAACTGGTTTGCTGCGTTACAAGATCCAGAGGAGGTGGAAATATCAGTTCAATATGAAGAAATCGCCAACAATGTACTTCAAACGGCTGCTTCAATAGCACCAGAGGAAAAATGTCTCAAACAAACAAAAATCTCCAGTGAGACCATTGATTTAATGAAGAAACGGCGAGCAATGAGAAATGCAGGTAGTCCTTTTGGCAGGGTCGAGTACACTGAGCTCTGCAAAACTATAAGAAAACGTATCAGAGAGGACACGCGCCGATTCAATATGCAGCTAGTGCAAAAAACCCTGGAAGAAAACAAAGGAATTAACAAAGCTAAACAGAAGCTGAGAAACAAAAGAACGCAAATATATGCTTTAAAGCGTGAGGATGGCACAGTGTGCAGGACGCGTACCCAAATGTTAGAGATTGTCAGAAGGTTTTATTCCCAGTTATATTAAGATCAGAGCCAGTCAGGGACAGCAATACCCACGGAAGAACAATATATAATACCAGATATCCTAGTGGAGGAAGTAACAAATGCTATAGAATTGATGAATAACGGCAAGGCTCCAGGAAAGGATAGTGTAACTGTCGAAATGCTAAAAGCTGGTGGTCGGACGTTACATAAAACACTGGCAAAATTATACTCAAAATGCCTCAAAGAACAAAAAGTACCTGACTTATGGAAAAATGCAGAAGTGATCCTTTTACATAAAAAAGGAGCACAGGAAGATTTAAAGAACTACCGTCCAAAAAGCCTCCTATCAGTGATGTACAAAGTTTTCACTACGCTACGTTTTTGACGCACAACCAAGAGAACAAGCAGGATTCAGAAGTGGATTCAGTACAATGGATCACATCCAGGTTGTACAGCAGGTCATAGAAAGGCACAACGAATACACCATGCCACTGTGCTTGGCTTTTATCGACTACGAAAAAGCATTTGATTCCATCTCAAAGCATGCGATAATGGATGCACTGCTTAGCCAAGGTGTAGAGAGAACCTATGTAAACCTATTAGAATCGATATATGATGGAGCTACAGCCACAATTCACCTTGATGATCTTGAAGTGGGAATTAATATAGAACGAGGTGTACGGCAGGGTGACGCAATATCGCCTATTCTTTTCTCGGCTGGCCTTGAAGAAGTGTTCCGTAAGCTGGATTGGGAACAGGATAGGGTAAAGATCAATGGTGCAAACTTAAACCATCTTAGATTTGCAGATGATATTATTCTCATTTCACAAGACCCAGAGGAGCTGCAAAGATGCATACAAGAACTGCAAAGGGCTGGCGAACCATTTGGCTTGAAAATAAACCTGAAAAAGAGTCAGGTTATGTTCAATGACTTCGCTCAGGACAGAAGAATTTCAGTTTTAGGAAGGGATTTAGAGATTGTGGACAGCTTTGTATATCTTGGGCAGAGGATTTCCATGGAGGGGAATACCGCCCGGGAGGTGGAACGGCGTGTTAAATGTGGCTGGCAGGCATTTGGTAGGCTCAACATAGTGTTTAAGAGCAGACTCCCACTTTGCCTGAAAAGAAAAGTATTCGATCAGTGCGTTCTACCCGTTATGACATACGGCAGTGAAACCTGAACACTCACATCGCAATCAATTCAAAAACTTCGGGAGGCAGAGAGGGGAATGGAAAGATGTATGCTTGGCATTACAAGACGAGACAGAAAGTCCTGCGCATGGATCAGGGAACAAACAAAAGTCTGTGACATCATTGGAAGAGTAAAACAGTTGAAATGGAGATGGGCAGGCCATATAGCGAGGCGATGGGACGACAGATGGACCAAGGCAATCCTGGAGTGGATACCGCTTGATCGCAAACGCCCGCGAAGAAGACCGAAAGCACGATGGACTGATGACATCGTTAAGTATATTGGACCCGAGTGGCAGAGGAGAGCCCAGGACCGTGAAGGTTGGAAGCATGCTGAAGAGGCCTTCATCCTGCAGTGGATCGATACGGGCTGATGATGATGATGATGATGATGATGATATATATATATATATATATATATATATATATATATATATATATATATATATATATATATATATATATATATATATATATATATCTGTGTATTGTTTGATTTCTTTGTTTTCTCGAAATCGGTATGTTATGCTATTTATTTGTTTGGGGCCTAAGATTTTTCTTTCCTTTTTTTCAATGTCCTCGATGTCTCTCTTTCTATTCAAAATAAGCGTTTTTGCCCCATACAGACATTCTGGCTTAATAACTGTGTTGTAATGTCTCTAGATATTCTAGATCTGTGTTTCTAGATATTCATTTTTTGTTGTAAATATTTTGGTAAGTCTCAATCAATTTTTTGACATCTACCTCTATTGGCCGCTTTTTCCAACCCGTTTTCCATGATTATTTTACCCAAATATTTGTATTGACAGACTCGTCTGATGTTACCATATTTTAATTTTAGAAATGCTGTTCTAAGTCTGTTGCAGAGTCTGTCAAGTCTGTGCAAAGAGCACAAAGCGGCCTCCTGCACAAATCTAAAAGAAGACCCGTCAATTTGCATAAACTGTGGCGGAGATCATGCCGCTACCTTCTCCGGCTGCCCAGCGCACCCAAAAAACAGACCGCTCCAAAACCGTAAACCAACACCGCCAGCAAACCACCAGCAGCAACCACGACCCCGGAAAAGCCCTTCGCCGCAGCAACTGCCGCAATGCCAACCCC
Organism: Cosmopolites sordidus; assembly: GCA_031761425.1. NCBI lineage: Eukaryota > Metazoa > Arthropoda > Insecta > Coleoptera > Curculionidae > Cosmopolites > Cosmopolites sordidus. The sequence goes on along the minus strand of JARFXV010000767.1, from coordinate 437,765 downwards.
ATCGCCAAACCTTGACGAAGCCGTCAATCAATACATCCAACAAGCCATGGCCAGCCTCACCGCAGGCCTGAAGGAATTCCTCAAAGAAGCTACACCGTAAATACGCATCAAAAAGAAACACCCGCCCGAAGCCCCCGTTGAAATTCCTACGCTAGCCTCTCCGATAGAAGGCTGCTCGCCGTCCTCCCCACTACGCAGCGGGAGCAAGCCCCGCTGACAGGATTTCCTCCAACCACCTGGAGTATAGATCAAGCAGGCCTAGCTCCTTGAAAACTATAGATAACAAATGATCTCTCTCAGATAGTCAGGAACTTCGCGGCATTAAGCACCGAAAACGTCTGCAAGCTCCCGACAGGAACCAACTCGACAACCGAATGTATTCCCGAAAAAAACCCAATATATGTTTTTCCATCTATGAAACAGTACGCACAAACATTTTTGTATTTTTGCATTTTGCTTTGCTATTTTTTACAACATCGTCAATAACCTCTGAAAATAATAGTGGACTCAGTACGCAACCCTGTCTCAAATTCTGTGGATTAATCGTTATGTGTTCTAACTTTATTCTTGTTGTTGTATAAGGCCGTGATAGTTTCTGTTACTATCTCTTCTGCTCCTCTTCTCTTTAGACTTTTCTAGACATCCCTTCTTTTTACTCTATCAACTGCTTTTTTAAGGTCAGTAAAACAAATATGGATTTCGGTTTCTTTTCTTAACAGTATTTCTCCTAGTCCTAGTCTAATTATAAGTATCAGATCTTGTTTGTGCTTCTACCCTTTTTGAAACCTTGCTGTGGTTCCTGTAATGCTGCTTCTATTTTTTTCTCTCAACCTATGCTTTATTATTCTAGAAAATATTTGTCCAGGTAAACTTGTTAGTGTGATCCCTCTATAGTTTTTACATTCTTTCATATCTTCTTTTTTAAACAAGGGCAATATTATATCCATATTCCAGTCTGATGGTACTTGCTTTTCTATTATAATATTGTTTAGCACTGACAAAAATTCCTGCTTTGCTATTTCTGCTATATATTTTAGCATTTCTGCTCTGATTTCGTCTTGTCCAGAAGTTTCTCAAAAAATTATTACTTTTAAAATTATATATTTATTTTTTGTTCTTAAATATGTAATAAAATTAAACTTCTTTTATTTAAATGAAATTTGTAAACTATTGCAAAAACTTGCATATTATATCAAGAAGTTGAATATACGAAACTGCAAGATACTCAACATCGGTGGGAGTCGGTGCGCTATCTTTGCGTATCTTCGTGGGTCATGATTTGTCCTTGCGTCCTTTCATGCCTCTCGTTCAACAACGGATGTGACTAACCTTTCAAAGGGTGCATGCGTCTTGACAACCAAAAGTTGAATATAGAACAATGGTTATTTCGTCGCTAATTCAACATTACTCGCAATGTATCGCTACCGCCTAGTTATACTATCAAATCACGAGTTATTTTATTGAAACGAGATTTTAAAGAAACCGGTTATGATACGTATGTCTGTAATAGAGTCCTTGTCAATGTCATTGCTTATTTCGGACTGAAGTCTTTTAAATCAAAATTTCAAATTCCACCCATATAAAAGCCATATAGTACGTACATTGAGAAATTAGGATCGCGATCAGACAGGATTTAAAAGAAGACGCTCAACAATAGATCACTTGTTCACTACACATCAAATAATGTAAAAAATAACCGAATTTAATACTCCTTTAGACTAGATTTTCATAGATTTCAGATATGCGTATGACCGCGTACAAAGGGCAACAGTATAAGAGGCCATGGAGAAAATAGGAATACCAACTGGGTTTATTAGTTCTATTTAACATAGTCTTGATCATAGTATTAACAATGATAAATAATAAAAAACAGATCATAGAATATGCAGATGACCTAGAAAAATTTACACAATTGAAAAAAATGCTAAAAGACACACACACACACATCTCTCAGATCATCGCGCAGATCCTCCATGACAGCCTCTCTCCATCGCTTCCTTGATCTTCCTTGCCTTCTTTTCTTGTAGTCTTTCCCATGCAATCCTCTTCACCACTCTACTTTCTCGTATTATGTCTATGTGGCCCAGCCACTGCAGTCTTTTCGATTTTACTATCGTATTTATACTTGGATCCTTGAAAATATCATAAATTTCTTCATTTGTTCTTCTCATATACCAGCCGTCGACCGTTATTTCGTCCAGTTATCCTTCTGATTATTCTACATTCCCATCTTTACAGTTTCTCTTCTTCTTTCTTATTTAGGACCCATGTCTCACATCCCTACAATGCAGTTGTTCGCAATACTGACTTATACAATTTTAATTTAGTATTTGTGGATGTCATTTTCAATCTTATTAGATGATTCATGCCTCCTGCACATCTGTTAGCTTTGATCAATCTTAGGTCTATCTTCTCTTCTTCTTCACACTTGTTTTTATCCTTACGCCTAAGTAGATAAATTTTTCAACGCCATTCTTCCTAGTTCTATTTTCGAGACCTTTTCTTGTGAACCTTCTACTATCATTAGTTTGCTTTTCTTTTGATTGATTTTTAAACCAAACTTGTAAGCTGCCTCCACTAGCCTTTTTGTCACTTCTTTCAATTCTTTCTCACTTCTCACAATTATTGCTATATCGTCCGCATAACCCACTATTTCATAGATTCTATAAATAATGTGTCCTTCTTTCTTCAGCTAACCTTTCCTAATAATAATTTCCAAAACTATATTGAATAATAGTGTCGCTAGTGGATTCACTTGCCTTAGGCCTGCTTTGATCAGAAAATCTTTTGTCGTTCCTTCGTTTACACCTATATTGGTTGTTGCTGTCATCTCCACTGTCCTGCTCACTAATCTTACTATTTTAGAAGGTACTTTAAATTCTTCCATGGTTTTTATCATTCTGGATCTCTTTACTGAATAATAGCCTTACTAAAATCTATAAACCGTACCATTGCTGGAACTTTATTATATTCGTAACACATTGTTAGTGCTTCTTTAATGACAAAATACCTGGTTGGTTGTTTCTCTGTCCTTCTTAAAACCTACCTGTATTCCCCTGTCTGTGTATCAATTATTCCTTCTAACTTTTTTTTGAATAATATCGCTACTATTTTATAACAAGTATCCAACAAATAAATCCCTTTATAATTATTACAATCTGTTTGGTTCCCTTTTTTAGGATAGGTATAATGGTGGTATTGTCCCAACTTGCTGGCATTTTTTCTTCTCTCCATATTGTAATAATCAGTTCGAACAGTTTTTGTTTTAGCTTATATCCTGCTAATTTTATATTTTCTACCGCTATTCCATTCCTCCCTGAACTCGTATCATTTTAAGTTGCTTTATAATCTATTCTACTTCGTGTTTTGTAGGTTCTGCTATTTGAGCTTTTTTTCTCTATCTCTTACCAGTTCTTCATTTTCCTCATCAACATCTTCATTTAGCATTACGTCAAAATATTCTTTCCATCTTTCCTTCGTTCTTTTTTCATCTCCTCTTTATCTCTAATATATGTTGTTTGATCTCGATTTCCTTTGTCTTTCTTTATCTCTCTTTACAATTTTCTCATTTCTAAGTCTTTTTTTTTGTCTAATTATTTTCTTAGCTCTTACTCGTTGTATACTTTTATATATCCGCTTATGTTTGGGTCTGAAGTGCCTTCATTCTTAGTTGATTCCTTATTTTTATTTCATTAAGGCATTCTTCATCATACCAATTCTCTATTTGTTGTTGTTCCTTTACGAGTATGACTCTTTCTGTTGCTTTTTGAATAACTGTTTCCATCCTTCTTCAATCCGCTTCCAAACTTTATACTTTTTCCTGTTCACTTTCTCTAAAACAGTGAACTATTTATTTTTCAAATCTCTTTAGAATTTCTATCCTTTGTAGTTCCACCATGTTATACCTTTTTTTCTTCACCGATCTATTTTTCTTTTTTATTACCTTATCAATTTTTATATTTATTTTCACAAGAAAGTGATCTGAGTTTGCGTCGGCGCCTCTACATGATTTCACATTTTTCATTACTTTATAGTGTTGTTTTTCTACCATGATATGGTCTATTTGATTCGTATAATTTCCCTCTGGTGATATCCAGGTTCCTTTCTTTCTAAATGCCCTGTTTTGCAAAATGAGTAATCATAATCTGCATGTATTTTTCTTCTGCAAGCTCGATAACCCTCTTTGCATTTTTATTACTAACCAGGTGTTTAATTTATCCTTCCGTTATGTGCTTATATATGGGTTTCCTATCTTCGCATTAACATCCCCTATTGTTATCTGGATATTTTGTTTATTTAATCTATCATAAGCTGCCTCTACATCTTCATAAAAACCGCCCTTTTCATCCTCCTGTTTTTCTTCGGTTGGGGCATATATATTCAAAATCGATATATTAGTAAGTCCTTTCAGCTCTATGTAACAAAGCGTATCCGATAATGGGTCAAACTTAATAACTTCATCTTTAAACTAGCTGCTCAGCAGAAAACCGACCCCATATCTCCTTGTCTGTCCTCCGCTTGTAAAGAATATATAATCTTCTAATGTTATCATTGAGATATCCTTTATATCTAATTCCGTGCAATGCTAATATGTTAATTATATATTTCCTCAATACTTCTTTCAAATTTTAAAGGGTTCCCTCTTCGTAAATCCCTCCTACATTCCATGTTCCCAATATAATTTCCCTTATTCTTCCCTTAAGACTTTTTTGTGCATTACTTACATTATACTCATCGCCTTCTCGCTCTTTTCTCTTGTCCATGAGCATAGCCTTGTTCGTCAAGAGCTTATTTTGGATTTTTTCTTTTTTACTGGTAGTTTTTTTCGTCTATTGAATGTTCTGGTCAATACAAATATTTTCGCCCTTTCCTGGTTCATTTGATAAAATAAAAGTGAAAACAAAAAGAGCCGGTCTAGGAATAAATATAGACAAATAACGGTGATGGTTAATATAACCAATCTAATATTAAAATTGTGCACGAAGACGAATAGAAGGAACTAAAAAATCACAGGAGATATCAAAAATCGTATTATGAAGGGTAACAAAGTTAGTTATTCCCGCATTTTGTCCTAAGATTTAAACTTCTTCAAAGAAACGTGAAAGTTAGAATCTTTAATACACTCATTCAGCCAGTAGTCGTCACTTATGACTGCGAGACGTGGCTCTTCACAAAGAAAACAGAAAAGATAACTTCGACATATCAAATATAACTTTGAGTGTGAGCCAAGGAAAATAATGGGGGGAGAGGGGCGAATTGGGGGTAACAGTAAAAGGTTGACCAACGATTCGATAGCAGGACAATGTAAGAAGAGATGCTAAAGAACAACCACACAATATTAATAATTAACTAGATTTCCTTTTAAATAAGAGACTTAAATAGAGTTTAAAATTGTTAACATTGTATTTTCGTTTCTGTGCAGACGGTGTCGAAACAACTATCATAATATTTTTGAATATAGTGTAAATTTGGAACTAAGTCTTAATTATTGTATTTAAAGGGTGTTACAATAAGAGCGCAAGATTTGAATTGTGCGCCATTTTGGCTGTTATGATTCGATAGGTCAAGAATTGCGACAGATCGATAAGAGACAGATAGGACTTAATACACATAGAGCTCTACACGATGCAGCAACGCGTTCTTATTGTTAAACATTACTATCAAATTGATGAAATTTTTATTGCTACGATTCGTAAAGTGCGTCTGATTTTTGGTAGAAATAATGTTTTAGATTTATCAACTATAAAACGAATAATCGAAAAATTCGAAAGTGCTGGTTCAGTTATTGATATGAAACACACGACACGAGCTCGTAGTGGATGTTCAGAATAAAACATCACTGCGTCCATGAGAATGTGGTCGAGAGTTCAGAGTCCTCGATTCATCATAGTGCACAAGAATTTTATTTTAACAGCGACTATTCACCGTGTTCTCAGTAAAAATTTGCATCTCCAAGCTTACAAAGTGCAATTGACTCAACAGCTTCTCAGTTCTTCTATTGGAACCTTCGGTGTAAAACACTAAACTTGAAGAGATTTACCACTAAACAACAAATCACTTTTTGAAAACTTCTCGACGCACGTTTCGCTAACCATGTTTTCAGGAGATGATTTAATCTAATTCTAAAACTAAACTATGTTCTATTTATATGATAACACTACATAATGAAGCGTGTAAAAATAACAATAGGTTATAACAATAAAAGAAACAATAAAAATAGGTTAGATTTTGATATTTTTAGAAAAAACACTACCACTTCGAGATACATGATGATTCCCAATGATTCAAGTCATAGTTTCCAAAATAAGATGGCTAGTTTAAATTTTATGGTAAATAGATTAATCAATTTTCCTTTAAACAAAGATAATTATAACCAAGAATTAACATGAATTAGGGAGGTATCCGAAGTAAACGGTTATAATAAGAACATTGTAGATACATTAATTATAAAACATAAGTTTAGAAAATTATTGAAAGAAACTTCGACTTTTCAAAACAATCCGAACAAAAATAAATTTATGTTAATACCGTTTGATGCCCAATTAACACGAGGGATAGACAAAATTTTGAAAAAAGTAGACATTAAGGTTGTGTACAAACTACATAATAAATTAAAGGAAGTTCTGGGTAATCCAACGTATAAAGTAGATCGACATGAAAAGTTGGGATTTACGAAATTAGTTGTCAAGATTATGATTGAAGGTATATTAGGCAAACAAAAAGATCCATATTAACGCGATTTAAAGAACACATTGCTCACATTAGAATGAACAATCTTGTGTTGCCCAACATGCAATCGAACATGACCACAATATAGATATTAGAAATTTAAGATTTGTAAAAAGTGTAAATAATAATAGGGCTTTGGATGCATATGAAAGTATTCAAATAGAAAAATGTAAGAAAATCATGAACCGATATAAAGGACCTATTCCGTTCAGTTACCTTTTTCAATTATTAATGTAAGGCCCAGTAAGTTTACTGGGCCTTACATTAATGTTCACACGGTTCATGATTTTTACACGCTTCATTAGATAGGGTTATCATATAAATAAACAATAGTTTAGTTTTAGAATTAGAATAAATCATCTCCTGATGATGTTAACATGGTTAGCAAAATATGCGTCGAGAAGTTTTCAAAAAGAGATTGGGGTTTGCCAATGAATGCTGATTTTGTTGACAATATCATCTTCAGTGGCGAGGCCCTCAGTGGCCCTTCAGTGGCGAGAGCTTAAAAAATCCACGAAATCAAAACAAATGCATCCCCAACGTGTCACTGTTTGGTGTGTATTGTGGTCTGAAGAAATTAATGGACTATTTTTCTTTGAAAACGAGGCAGGTAATGCATTAACGGTAAATGTTGAACGTTATCGTGATAACATGATAATCCAGTTCTTTGTCCACAATTGGAAAATATTGCTCATGAGGGCATGTGCTTTCAGCAGGACGGTGCCACTTGCCATACCACCTGTCAAACTGTCTTTCACCAGTCTTTTCCAGGTCGTGTCATCTCCCGTTTTGATCACCACAATTGGCCGCCACGATCTTGCGTTATGACACCTTTTTTGTGGGATTTTCTCAAATCTCAGGTTTACGCCAACAAGTCCACGACCATCCAAATACTGAAGGTCGAAATTAAACCCTACATCAAGAAAATACCACCATATTTATGCAAAACCGTTATTGAAAATTTCACCAGAAGAGTACGTGTATGTCACCAAAGCCGTTAGGTGCCGTTTATTGCATGTGTTGCTCCATACATAATTTCCAAATATCTATATTATAAATCAATAAATACTTCAATACTTTGCTACAAAAAACCATATTTTCTTTCTTCCTTTCCTTTCCTCCTTTTTATTTTTCGTGCTATTGAAACCCTATATAGGAGGTGAACCAGGAAAATTAGTTAAAGGAAAGAAACTGAACGGAAATAAAATATGGTGTTTTGCTCTGATAAATTGTTTACTGTGGTAAATGCTGGAGGGGCGGCGCCCCAACGCCCTCCCTCACGAGCCGCTACTGGTTGTTAGACAGTTATTCCAATATGAAATAATAGGACTTTCAGTAAAATTACACCGTGTAATGAATAATGTGGGGTAAAACTAAAAGAACATTTACGAAGAAACGGAGACGTTTTCATTAAAAAATTTAATGATTTTTTTCTGTAAAGTGATTAATTTCTAATGTTTCTCTGTCGCACCCTGGGCAAAATACTATACGGTTTTAAACTGAATAAAAAAGAATCTATTTTCCGAACTGAATTTCAATTCTGAATAACTGTTATTTCATATTAACGTTTAACAACTGTTATCGATGTGAAGAAATAACAGAACAGGTACACTATATAATATTAACATATTATATGGAGTTTCGTAGTCGCTGTTGCTGCGTCGTCGCTTCTAAACGAAATAACAAATAACTCCTCAACAGTCGTCATACTTTTGTCGTTGTTCACTGTCGCCGCATTTAGCAATCTTAGAAAACAACAGGAGTGCCGTGTAACGGTCGACAATGCACAGCGTTATTGATAAAATAGAGTGAGTCGCTGTTTCGAGGAGAACATTAGGAATAAATGTGGTTTTATATTGTTAATAACGAGTTTATTTTAATAAAACGTTTGGACCTTATATTCTTTATACATAATATCCAAGTTATTTGGTTGCTGGCATGAGTTATATAACCCAGATATTTCGGCTGTTTTGGCCAGTTGGCCTCTTAAAGGCGTCAACACTTTTTGCTAATATACGTTAATAACCATTCAATAACGAACATCGAGGACGCCACTTGAAAGGGTTGAAAATAAACATTTTTTCCACGAAAATCTAAGTTCCCACGAAAAGGCCTGCCTATTCCATAGTCAGCCCTTAGTATATTTAAATATCATATTTTTACTTTAGAACACTTCATATCTGTACCTCACAGAGTGAAGACCTAGTTTTAGCTTTTGTAAAAATAAAGAGTTTTAAAGAATCGTCATGTATCAATTAAGTTAACTCACGTAATAATTTAAACTTAAAAACAACCAATTATTATAATATTTCGGCTCTGCCTGCAGAGTAATAAGAGGAACCCCGCATAGTCTATTGGCAATCTTTAAACTACAGAATGAGTAGACAACATTAGACACGAGCAACTACGCAAATGTCTGCACATTTTCACATTTATACATTAATAACATTTTAATAGTCGCCATAATACCTTTTAGTTATTGTTAGTAATATGAACTAGATTATGTAGATGTATTCAAAGTAAGTCAAACTAAAAGTAAATACATAGAAAATAGGAATATTAAAAAATCGCAATAAAATTATTTTTTTCTAATATGGGTTCGCTGTCCAGATTAACAGAATCTTGATTTAAAACACAGTTATTACTAAATTCAAATGGTTATATGTATTATCTAATGATTTCTGTATTGTGGCTTTATGCCTACTCCTTTTTTAGATAATAAATCTTTTCTGTGCGCATATTGGACAATTGTATTTTGAATTATGCATTTGATTTAACAATTTACAGAAACGACCTAAGGCTGTTATTTTAGTAATTATTATTAATATTACGGGTAAATATAGTTATAAAATGTCTGTTACAAGAGCAAATGTAAGCAAAATGTGACAATATTTTTAAAATAACAGTAATATGTAACTTTTAACATTTATTTTAAAATAACAATAACAATTCCAACTGTTACATAAAAATAACCGTTTTGCCCATCTCTGCTGCACACCAACACTGACAAAATTTTTCAAAATACGAAGGAACTCAATATGCAGGTATATTCAATTTCCATTATGATAAAATAAATGGATTTGGCTAATTAACTAAAAGAATTGACCTTATGTTAGGGGAAATGCGTCCACGAAAATATCAGCTCTTTATATCCGTCGACAAAATAATGGCAACTTTTTAAGATTTTGAAGAAGTTATGTAATTACAGCGTAAATACATCATGATATACTAATATTATAAAAGGAGTAATAAAAAAAACATATAAAAAGCATTCAGGAAAATTAAATCGAAGCATTTTGTTTCACCAAAATAACATCCCAGATCAAAAGTGCTGCAATTTGAATGAAATACAGGTAGCTTAGGATAATATAACTCAAGCAGAAACCACTGCATCTGATCGATTCCAAGAGGTTTTGGGGCACTTGAGTTGTAACTTTTGTCGGTTAATATACAAGGTGCCTCACCAAAATCTGAACGATTTTCAATTTTAATTTCCCGCCCTATTGTACCTCAGCTTTAGGTTGTTTTGCTATTCTTGTTAGCTGAAAGTATGTAACAAACGAATATAACGTCAAAATGATCAAATTGTTAAGATTGAGTGCGGAATTCTACCAACATAACATCTGTGATATTTGAAAGCCTTCGCACTAAAACGCAGACGGACGTTCAACAACTAAAATAGTTGTTCATCGGATGCTCAAGACCAGCCTCAGACTTCAGAGAAGACTAAAGAAGGTTTCGGTACCCGGAAGGAAGACACATTCAGAGAATTAGAGGGCAAGAACTCTAACATTTTTCAAAAGATCTCATGAGCTCATTTCAGAGGACCTTGGACATTTTAACAGAAATTGACTACAAAAGTTGATATAAGCTAATCGACAATAATCAGATTGCAGAAGAGAACTGATGTTACAAATCGTATACAATTACGGTATGACAATTGTTTTCCGAAGCTAGCAAGAAAAAACTGAGTCTCTTGCTGCAGCTTGTTTTTATATTGAACAAAAAAGAAGCTTTTGGCCGTGTCAGGTTCTTTTCTAATAAAAAAAAAAGCGTTTTACTATTGATACAAAATATAAACTAAGAAATGACCTTTGATTTGCTTACAACTCGAAGAAATCCTCATTGTTGTGACTACGAAAATTGCATTAGGTATTCCCATCCTAGATGGTGCGTCCATTGAAGGTGATGTCATGGCCCCACATTTTTTTAAAAAGGAGGGAAATCAAGATGAAAGACGAATATGTATGCGTATGTGATTATTATTTAGAAATGGCTGCAAGTAGGTTAGGTTATTACAAAAATATGTAATATTAAAATAAAATATTAAATATTCAGTTACAAAAAATATGTTGTGATTTAGGCTGAAGGAGATTTTGAATAAATATACCCAAGAGGATTCTCGCTAAAGACGTTCAAAAACATTTTTTTACAATTTTCAACACACGGTCAATAAAATGTTGTTTAAAAAATAGTTCATATTGCCTGTATTTTGGTGACGCACTCAGTACGTATGCATTTAAATGGGATTCGCCTCATTGCTAAAGAAAATTTTGTTTGAAAATCCAGGTGGTTGGTTTGTTAATTATTCAAACAACTCGCTTAACAAAATTAAACATACTGTTCTGTATCGAAGTACGCCATTTTTATAAATAATATATATTTAACAATGTCGGCATAAAAAAGAATAGCTGTATCAAATAATCAATGCCATCGTGTAATTTAGAATTTCTTAAAACTATTATTGTTAAAACTCAACAGTGCGAAGCTTAATGATGAAACCTAATGAAGTGTTGTGGATAGAAATGGCACTAGTGTGTATATTAAATTAAATAAATGGCTTTAATCTAATTTCTACATTAACCTTATCGCTTCACTATAAAACGTCACTATAAAACAACAAATTTAACAAAATGTCAAGACAATAATTTTAATATTATTAATAATTGAGCAATTTTCATAATTGAGCAATTTTCTTACGCCTCTATAAATTCTCATACTTACATAATGTTAACGATAATGCCCACTTCCTAAATACCATAATATTCTATTTACAGATTATATTAACAAACATAGATAATTTTCATAATTTAGTCTCTAGAGAAAAAAGATGAGAGGAAAAAACTAAACAATACCAAGTACACTGAAAAATATTATCGTTTTTGAATGGTTTATATACGAGGTATGTAAATAAAGAAATGAGACTGATAGCGTAGCGGTCGATCTGGAAACACTGTTGGCTTCCCTTTTGGAGTTCATTTAATGAGTTATATAAAAATTATCACTGTTGCTCCGCAGCCTCTTTATTCACCAGACTTGAGTTCTTGTGATTTTTTCCTTCTCCCCATATTGAAGATTCACCTCAAACAACATCAATTTGGAATATTGGAAAACATTGAAGAGACCGTAACCTCCCATTTGAAGGTGTTATTTGTATTTGAGTACACTGCTATGAAAAGTCGATAAACCATCTCCAGCGCTGTCTGTCCCAAAAGAATTACTTTGAAGGGAAAATGTATGATTGTAATTTCAATTAAATAAAAAATTATATTGTATGATCTGACTGTATTGATCATGTCAGAGTCAGATTGCGACATTCTGTTGAGATCGCATACATTCTGTCAAAAAAGTACCGGGAATTGGTCAATATAACACAAAATATTGATTATTTATCCAAATTTATTGTATCGCCTTCAAAGTAGGCCCCTTCCGAAATAGTACACTTATGCCAACTGTCAAAACATTTTTAAATTAATTTCCCGGAAACGACTTCAATTCTCGCTGCGAATTTTCTTTTGTCTTCTATCAGCTGAAAACGGGTATCTCGATGTGGTAATTTTAGTTTTGGAAAAAGAAAGAAGTTGGCCGGAGCCATATCAGGTGAATACGGTGGTTGTTCGATGAGGTTTGTTGAGTTTTTGACCAGAAATTAATTCACAATGTTGTTCGCCTTATGAGATTACCGAGAGTCACCGTTCTGATGCAAAATCCAAGAGATTTTTTCCACAAATCTGGCCTTTTTCGGCGAATTTGCTCTCTCAAACGGCGCATAATGCTCAGATAATATTCTTTATTTACCGTCTGACCTTCTGCCAAGAATTCCGAGTGCACAACACCGCGATAATCAAAGAAAACAGTCAACATCACCTTAACTTTTGGTCGACTTTGACGTGGTTTTTTTTTCGGTTTCGGCTCAGTAATCTCCCAACCCCCCCCTGGCTATACCCGTGATCAGTCACGATTTCCTTCACTTTCGCGATGTTAACTTCAGTTGAAGACCTTGATAGCCGACTAGAGCGAAGTAAATCTTCCACCACATCTCGACCGCTTTTGAAAGCACTGTACCACTCATATGTACGTGTTTTTGATAAAGTCGATTCACCGTAAGTCTTCTGCAACATTTTCAGCTACTCGCCACACGAAATTCCATTTGCAATGCAGAATTTAAGACAAATTCTTTGTTCGATGTTTTTACCCATTGGCAAAAATCGCCAAACACACTTGAGCTGAACTGACAAAATCGGGCAATGTAACCAAAATAAATGACAGATGACGTTCAAACTTTACGTCGGTATAGAGGACAGTTGTGCCAACTTAACGATAAAAAGAATTTTGATAATCCTTTAAGCGGGTTTTTCAAATAATCAATTCCCGGTACTTTTTTGACAGAATGTATAATGGATGCAGGCCTATTCAACCTGGCACGACTTAAAGCCGAATTAAAAATAATTGTTAGCACCATAAAGCTGCAGTATGTGGATGAATGTGCGCTTGTAGCGCATAATACAACAAGGTAGCAAGTGGTGTTAAACTTTCTTAGTCAAGCCTACGATGGGTCGGATTTAAAATATATTGTTAGGTGCTTGACTGGGGACGAACCCCACATTTCGCCTCTCGATGTTCAGGCTCTTCAGGGTACCCACATTTGCTCTATCGTCAAGAATAGGAAGACCCTATCCAATGTAATATGTAATGTAAGACTTCTTTGGACAACGTCCAAGGAGGCAACAGTAGTTGAGTGTCACATACACCCAACTGCTGAGTTCCACAATCTCATGTGGAACACACAACAACCTGCGTCTACGCCCAAATTAACATTTTGTTACCTGCTTGACTGGGGACGAGCCCCATCCATCGCTTCAATAGGAGGGCATATATTTCGCCATTTATAAGCCATCCGACAAAATCCGGTGAAAATATGGATTGTTTGGTTGTGGAGAGAGACTCCCTATTCTTGGCGAGAGAGCATATGTCGGTACCCTGATGAGTCTAACCACCAACATACGAAACATGTGCCCTTCAATGGGATGGGTGGGGCTTCCTCCCGGTCAAGCAACTACCCATATATATATATATATATATATATATATATATATATATATATATATATATATATATATATATATATATATATATATATATATATATATATATATAAGCGGGTGCCGGGTGAAAGGCCAAGTTATACCAGTTCTGGCAAAAATAACTTTCATTTTTGGAATTCGACACCCTAGGCTATATCTTTAGGTACTAGAACGATAACTTTCCCAATTTTTCAATGTTATATTTGGTAACGTGATCTTAAATAACTAAAAATTTAATACAGTACAAAAACAAAACTACAAAAACTTAAAATTATCTCATTGACATTTCATATTTAAAAGAAAATGTATTACACTACCCTGGGCAGGTTATTACAAAAGTTGGTCCATTTAGTCAAGATTTCAACAATTGGCACTTTTCTTTCCACAAAAAAAATTATTACTTATTTTTTTTTACAAAAGGACCATATTTCAAAAAACTCCATATAAATTCCATACCATTATAAAAAATACTTTTGTTGGCTAAATAGGCAAACTAAATGAGACAGACAAATGTGATAGAGTGATATAGATAGTGACGCTGTTGGACGACGAATTGTAAAGAGACAGATTGACATTCAACTTTAAAATGGCCCATTTAGTGAAGATTTCAAAATGATACAGCAATTGGCATTTTTCTTTCCACAATAAATATTATTGCCTTTTTTGCAAAATAACCTTATTTCAAAACAGCTCAACCCAAAGGCAATATGTATGAGTCAAATTAATAATTGTTCTATTATTTTATTAAGATAAACCTTTACCAAAATGAAATGAAAGAAATTATTATAATACTTATATTCATCACAATATTTTTCTTTAAAATCAAATGTTCAAATTGTTTATTTTCGGCACGAATACATGCTCTGCATCGCCTCAGAAGACATCTTTTCACCAGTCGTGCGAATCTCCTTGCATTTATTTCTTTTGCTATTTCAACAATGCTGTGACGCAGTTTGGCTAGATGTTGTATTGATTTTGAATACACGTTTTTCTTTATGCAAACCCAGTAAAACAAATCAAGGGGGTTTGGGTCCGGAGAAAGAAGAGGTCATTCAATCGAACCACAGCGCCCAATCCACCTTTCAGGATACTCTCTTATCAAATAATCCTTACAGGACGAGCATAATGCGCTGGGCAACTATCTTATTGAAACAACATTTCTCTGTAGATATTGTGTGGTACATCTTCTATCAAAATCTGCAAATCGTTTAAGAGAAAATCCAAGTAGTTGGCGCTATTGAAAGTTTTAGGCAGATCAAATGGTCCAATTATTTGTCCGTTTAAAATTCCGGTACACATCTGGTACTGGGACCGGTCTTCACGTTTTTCCGTGTGCCAACTATGTAAATTATGCAAATTTAAATATCATCTGACTTACACTGGTGAAGTCCATTTTTGAGCCCATAAAAGTATTTTTATCATGGTATGAGTTTTTTTTAAATGTGGTTCTGCCCAT
Source organism: Cosmopolites sordidus (assembly GCA_031761425.1). Lineage (NCBI taxonomy): Eukaryota > Metazoa > Arthropoda > Insecta > Coleoptera > Curculionidae > Cosmopolites > Cosmopolites sordidus. Next base: position 422,216 of record JARFXV010000767.1, on the reverse strand, counting down.
TGTTGTACCATTTTGAAATTTTGAGTAAATGGGCTATCTTTTGAAATAACTAACCAGGGTACACTACCTGGTTAACACATATTTTTTTAAAGATGAAGTGTCAAAGTTGGCTGACATTATTTTTTTTTAATCTCAATGAAACTTTTTATTTACTAAATTAACAACATTCATTGTTGACACCAGTTATTATAATTATAATAATTACCAACTATAATAATCGCCACCAATTATAATAATTGGTTGTTTTTAAGTTAAAATTTTTATATGCCGGTAATCAAATAGGAAAATAACTTAAAGAATATATGTAAATGTCAAAACATTTTATTAAAACAAAGTGTTTATTAATAGTATAAAACGACTCTTATTCCTAATGTTCTTCTCGAAACAGCGACTCACTCAATTTTATCAATAACGCTGCCCAATGTCGTCCGCTGTCAGCGCACTTCTGTTATTTTCTAAGATTGCTAAACGCGGCAACAGCGAACAACGACAGGACTATGAACACGACTGTTATTTTCTATCGGTTATTAAATGCGCTACCTGTTATTTGTCTGATGAAGAGTTATTTGTTATTTCGTTTAGAAGTGGGGACGCTGCAACAGCAACTACGAAACTCCATATAATTTTAAGAGTGTACCTGTTATTTCTTCGCATCGATAACAGTTGTTAAATGTTACTATAAAATAACAGTTATAAAATAACAGATCGTTAAATAAGGATTCACCTCTATCTCGCACTGTATTCAAATGATCAATATGTTTTTGAAATAACAAATAACTAGTTTCTTCTGGTTAATGATGACACATGCTTTTAGCAAGAAAAATGGGGTTAACTGCTCATGCCGCTAGGATATATATAAACCCCATCAGATAGTAGTTTCCTAATCATCTCCAGATATGGGAACATTCCTTCCTTCATCAGCAAAATCGCCTGATTTAACAGCATATTATTTTTATGGGTGCGGTAATTTAAAGAATAAAGTCTTCGTTCAAAATTCGAACTCGAAGTTTGAGAAGAAATTTGAAGAGTGTTTACGAAGAGATGGAGGTCACGTTGCTTTTTAAATACAATGCTTTGTTTCTTCTGTAACGTGGTATATTTCTAATTTTTTTAAATAAAAATTTCGATTAGTTACTGATTTTTTATAATCGCTCATTTCTCTTTTCTAAGTGCTTTTTTAAATACATAAAATTTAATTATACATTTATTATACCATTTAAATAAATAATTTAATTCAAAATTTCTTCCACATTTAAATATCATCCCTCCCACACCCCACATCCCTAAACGTTAGCCCTATCACTTACATCTCCACTTTAAACACTATCAGCCTTCTTCTTCAAAATATAATATGCTCGCTAAATGGTCAGTGTTACAGATGCGACCTTCCATTAAATCTTATTTACTCTTACTGTATAAATATAGCGAAGTAATTTGCATATTATATCTTATATAGGGTATTTCAACAAGGAGATTTTGTACAGTCTGCAGTTTAATATCATCTTAACATTGATGAAATTGCGGTCGACAATGCGCAACAATGGGTGTACAATGGTGTACTTTATTCATTCTTATAATGAAAATGCCACTTCTGAAAACAATTTTTATTATCCTTGGCGATGAAACGCATATACTTATTAAATGAATATGTAAACAAACAAAATAGACATATATTGAAGAAAGAGATGAATTAATGCAAGTATTAAAGGCATCATTCATATCGTAATTTTACGAAATGAATTTAAAAAACATATTCAAAAAGTCAGTGTTTGATGTTTTTCATTGTCCTTTTGATACTTGAACGTGTCTTTGCATCTCCTTTGGGTCTTGTGAAAGAAGAACAATATCATTTGCGAACCTAAGATGATTTAAGTACGCACCAATAATCCTTATTCCATCCTGTTCCCAGTCCAGATTACGGAACACTTCTTCCAGGCAAGCTGAGAAAAGAAGAGGCGATATTGCGTCACCCTGCCGTACGCCCCGCTGTGTTATTCCAACCTCAACATCGTCAAGGTGGACTGTCGCTGTAGCTTCATCATATATCGATCCTAGTAGGTGCTCGTTCCTTATGTAAAAGAATCACTTCTGCATTTTTTCATAAGCTGGGGACTTCTTGTTGTTTGAGGCATTTTGAATATAATTTTGCTAGTGTTGTATATAAAGTCCGACCACCAGCATTTAACATCTCCACAGTTATACATCCTTTCCTGGAGCCTTGCCATTTTTCATCGAGTCTATAACCTTTGTCACTTCCTTCACCAGGATATCCGGCACTTGTTCTTCAGTAGGCTGTTCTTGCCTGATTCTTGTCCTCATATAACTTTGAATAAAATCTTCGGATAACCTCTAACATTTCCGTCCGTTCCCTGTATATTGTACCATCTTCACGCATTAAGGAAAACATTTGTGTCCTTTTCTTTCTCAGCTTCTGCTTTCCCACCTCTGACCCTCTTAGCACCCTCTGACTTGGGACAGGTCTTCCCGCTGCCGTAGGTAGTTGCCCCTTGGCCTTCGGGGCATGAGGGCCGTATTTGAAGTTGTACTGTTATGTTGAACTTGAGTTGTAAAGTCAGATTTTGGATCATGTTAGTCTGAGGCCTCTGCTTTGATCTGTCCGTCAGGGGTGACCCTTCCAGGAACTAATGATCCAGACGGCATAGCTCAAAGCTTCATTGTCCTACTTAAACCCCTTTACCACGTCAAGGTCTGATCCACAAAGGGGCTAATTTAAAATGTTTATTGTTTAGTTTTATGAATGACACTATATCTAAAGAAAAGGCGAAATTGATAACTGCACCAACAAAAATTAATTTTCGGTAATGATATATTGTCAAACGTGGTTTAATAATGCCTAAAATACGAATAGAATAAAGAATTGTATTTCGTGTGTTGATAAAACACTACATTTTGCGTTGAAAAACCATCGCACAAATAAAAGAAAACTTGGAAAGATATTATAGGGAATCTGCTTCCCCACATTTTATAGTTCAGAAGTGGTTTAATCAGTTTCGATGTAGTTGAACAAGCACAAGTTGGTTGTGCGGCGAACTCTTGATAAAACTTCATCACTACTCACCAGAAATGAACGAACAGTCAAAACAATAGGTCTTAGCCGGCTTATAATGCGAAGATGCTGCTATCGGGTGAGATGGCCATAGCCTGTTTTCTGAATTTCGCAAGGCATTTCCTTCATTGACTCTTTGGAAAAGGGAAATACCACCACATAAGAGTAGTATCCTCCATTATTAGTAAAAATTAATCAAAGCGTTTCTAATTGATACCTCATCCATCAAATTCCCCAGACTTGGCCCCATCCGACATATTAATTTTTTCAAACATAAAGAAATAATTGACTGGAAAGAAATTTGCATCAACTATAAAGCAATTACTAATAAATAATTTAACTTAATAAGTAATTAAACTAATATTTAATTTAAAAATTATCTGACTTTTCACTCGACCCTCGTATATGTACAACTTTATTTGGTGCCTTGTATTTGTGAAACAAAAAATTAAACAATTACTTAATATTCAAAATAATCTCAATTATGTTTGATGATTTTACTCTATCTTTAGGTAATCAATGAATGTCGTGTCCAAAGAAAGTTGATTTTAACAGATTAAACACAATTTTCCATTTGAGAAAAATAATTCTGCTTTGGTTAATATCATCCAGATTTGGTTCAACAAATGAAGAATAGAGACAAATTGTACTAAGACTATCCATATTACTTGTCACATTAAGAAGAGAGATGTCATTGAGTTGTTTAAAAATAATTTAATACAATAGAGTAAAGATGCAAAATATTTAGGTTTGTATATAGATAGAATACTCATCTGAAAGAAATATATATTTTTGATCTACAGTTGAATAACTACTATTGGATCTTAGGTTCCAAACTGTATCTCTCTCTAGAGAACAAGTGGACTATTTATAAAGGTGTTATCAAATCTACCTGAACTTATGATGTAGAAAGAATGGAGAATCGTGAGTGAATTTAACATTGATATACTATAAAGATTGCAATAGAAAAATCTTAACAAATAACAAATGATCCCTGGTTAAAGACAAATAATTCATTACTCATAGTCTTATCCCAATAATGGGGACCACATAGTATCTCAATTCTTCAATTAAAACATTCTGTAACTAAACTCGAAGAGATTTACTACTAAACACCAAATTACTTTTCTAAACTTTTCGACGTACGTTTCGCTAACCATGTTGGCATCACCAGGAGATGATTCAATCTAATTCTAAATTAAAACTAAGTTCTATGTATACTAGAACCATACCTATTAAAGCGTGCAACAATGATACGTAACAATCTATCAGATAATACAATCTATCAGATAATAGCCGAGCTATAAATCGTACCAAAAGGAAAACAACTCAAATCAACAAGAATCAACAAAAATCAAAATCAACAAGCTAAAACCACAATAATTAAATTAAGATAAGAATGTGAACAATTAAAATTGACATTGCTTAAGCAAATTTATGTTTGAACTTTAATGTGTTATGTATAATCTATTAAATCGTTCTGAGGTATCTGTAAACTGTACGTCATTCATTTGTTGCTTCGTACAGCGTACCAATTAAATAGAAATTATAATTTAAAACATTTTTGTAAACATCTTCTAACTGGTTTTACGTATATTGTATATTCTTATTGTGCTTGTCCTTAATACGTAATCAACAAACTGACGAATATACCATATATTTTAGATATGACGTCAATATTTACCACATAAGACGTTCGCCTGCCTTTAAAATGGAAAACTATTTATAATTATTAATTTTTCTCATTAGTATGCTGAGAATAAAGCACGAGTATGTTGCCTTATAAAAATGTCTTACGTGCTGCAATTTTGCCACCAGTGGCGTAGTAATAAATAATAATCGAGATGACATGTTATTATGGTATGACTGTGCTGTGCTTTTGTTTCGCCTATTAAATGTTTCTATTTATTTATTATATTATGTATTATAAAATGTCTTCTATTGTTTCACCTAGTAAAGAAGATAGGAAACCAATTATTAAATCTCGAAATTAAATCATTGTCAACTAGATTTTCTTTTCTTTTCTTTAGATTATTTTGGTGTATAAGGTGAGCACAGTACAGTTAAACCTGACTATACTCTTTATATAGAATAGACAACTATACATCAGATCTACAATATTTGAATATTGAATACCCAGAAGCTAAAGAGAAAACAATAAAAAATATAAGATCGTACAGAGAACCAGATGCAGATTTAGACATTTTTTTCTTATATATATATATATATATATATATATATATATATATATATATATATATATATATATATATATATATATGTATATATGTATATATGTATATATGTATATGATATATGTTTATATGTATATATAAACAATGGTCTTTTTTAGAAATTTTAAACAAGTTTGTGATGTGATCAAAAAAGGTTTACCAAGCCCTTGATGTTGGAGCAGTAAACAATAAGTTAATATCAACGTTCAAGATAAGACCAAATGGATCGGAAAGCAGAGTTGAAACAAATATTAAACCATCTGAATATAAACCATAAATTCGAAATTAAAAAAAAACTGGTGTTGATTATCACAAAAGACCTCAGTCTTTCTCACACAGATAATCTTGTTGATATAGCAAGAAATAAGGAATAACTAAGGCACGTCACGAAGAAATTGGAAAAAGTGGATAGATAAGAAATTTAAAATGGAAATTATAGGAAAGTTGTAACGAAAAGGATATCACTTTGAGTATCTCGGGATTGTATTTATAAGAAAACCGAGTTCACCTAGTAAAGAAGATAGGAAACCAATTATTAAATCTCGAAATTAAATCATTGTCAACTAGATTTTATTTTATTTTCTTTAGATTATTTTGATGTATAAGGTGATCACAGTACAGTTAAACTTGACTATACTATTTATTAAAAGCGATATATGCTATCGTTATTTAGTTTAGTAGGTAAATTTAGTTCATTTTTAAAGGTGTTGTAGCATAAGGTTTTTTAAAATAAAATATATTTTTAAGGTTACTTGATGATCATCCGAATAGAAAACTATACATAAGATCTACAATATTTAAATATTGAATACCCAGAAGGTAAAGAGAAAACAATAAAAAATATAAGATCGTACAGAGAACCAGATGCAGATTTAGACATTTAATTTAGACATTTTTTTCTTATATATATATATATATATATATATATATATATATATATATATATATATATATATATATATATATGTATATGTATATATGTATATATGTATATATGTATATATGTATATGGTATATGTTTATATGTATATATAAACAATGGTCTTTTTATAAATTTTAAACAAGTTTGTGATGTGATCAAAAAAGGTTTACCAAGCCCTTGATGTTGGAGCAGTAAACAATAAGTTAATATCAAGGTTCAAGATAAGACCAAATGGATCGGAAAGCAGAGTTGAAACAAATATTAAACCATCTGAATATAAACCATAAATTCGAAATTAAAAAAAACTGGTGTTGATTATCACAAAAGACCTCAGTCTTTCTCACATAGATAATCTTGTTGATATAGCAAGAAATAAGGAATAACTAAGGCACGTCACGAAGAAATTGGAAAAAGTGGATAGATAAGGAATTTAAAATGGAAATTATAGGAAAGTTGTAAGGAAAAGGATATCACTTTGAGTATCTCGGGATTGTATTTATAAGAAAACCAGAGGCAAATATTTAAAAAAAGAGCCTGAATAGTGGGTGGGAACGATGCGACACAACGAATACAGCGAATATGCATGCGACACAAATAGAGAAATTCTTGCAAGCTTGTAAAATATGGATCTTAAGTATCACACGGCAAGTTCGGTTGAAAATATGGGAAAGGAAAGCATTCAGAAAAATATTTGGAAAAAAAATGTTGGCTATATTTGTATCAGAAAAACTAATCAAGAGTTAGCAGAACAGTAAAAAGAAAGATATATATTGGAGTAGAAAGAGAATAACTGAAACAAAAATACCTAAATTACTAAAATCAAGGTCAATAAGTGAAAAAAAACGGTCAAAAATACAACAAACATAATAACAAAACCAAACAATAACATAGTAACAAAAGTAACGGAAAGGCCGTAGAAATAGATTCAGAGACAACGAAAATTAATAGATGAAGCTAGGCTAAAACTAGGGCTAAGGCTCGGGCGAAGTTTTAAGGCTAAGGTATCAAAATGCAACCATTTCCGCCGAAAACAAACAAGTTTTCGAAATTTTCCTAACAATTGGCAAAATTGCCAAAATTCAGTTTCTTGCTTCATTGGCCTGGTCTCTTAATGTATTATTTGAAAATAAAATGTAATATTTTATAGCCATTTATTCCATACAGCATAAAATTGGTCTGTTTTATTACAAAAAACGAAAACTTGCACATTATTTTTTTTTTTTGAGTTTTTCGCCACTATCTAAAACTCAAAAAATCAAGAACATCCTGATCCTGGTCTATACAAAGTCCTGGTATATTTCTAATCCGCATGGCAGCTTCTTTGTAAATAAGAAAATATCATGATATTCACGTACAAAATGCAATTTTGGTTTTAAATCGAATTTAAATACACACTCTGAAATAACCTTTATCACCAAAATTCTTTGGGGTGTTTGTGTGAGACATACCCTAAGAGTAATAGTGCAGATAATCTCATTGTCCATTAGTTTATTTGTAGTTTATTCGTTAAATAATAATCAATTATTATATGCCAAATATGCTTTTACGCATATTTGTTTAACATAATAATTCATTCATAGCTTTTCGAATTGGTGACTTAATAATTAAATAGTTTTGCCCATCAGTATATATAGACGCAATGTTTATGTTTAAAACCAACGCATAATTTGTTCCGGTGAATTCCCGCCGTCAATTACTAAAAGAACCACAGAATTCGGCTGTTGGGTATTCCCCAAACACTGAAAATGCCCGATCGGGGAAATCCAGACTAAATAACTAGCTGTTTTTAACTGCTTGTTAGTTTAGATTAATGAATGTCTTTACGTAATGTATAATATGGTATATATTTTATTTAACAAATATTTCTGAAAATGGCACCTGAAAGGAAAATGTTGAAAGGAAAATGTTGAAAGGAAAATGAATCTTTGCTGTGAAACACTAAAAAATAAATTTACTATTAAACTCCAAATCATTCGCTTTTAATATCTCGACGCACGTTTCGCTGATCATGTTAGCATCATTAGGAGATAATTCAATTACCAGAGTGTATCCTCTCCTGGTGATGTTAGATAGCTCAATCTCTGTATTAAATTATTTTAAACTTGCTTGAATTTAGTTTCAAACAGAAGATTAACGTTATTGAAGCAAATAATAAAAAGTTCACAGTGTAACCTACCTTCATCCCCTCGTCATGAACCTCGACCCTGCAGTACGTACATTAAGATGGGCGGGAATCAGTTAACGGAGGAAAGTAATGGCAAATCCCCGGCGCCTAAAAACTGGAACCCACCTAATAAGGTATGGTAATCCCTACAGAAGAGTTCCCAGTCTTCCACGATAGGATGTTTTATGTTGGGAGCAGTCGCCCTCCCCCCGCAAAAGAACTGCTGCTATGAAATATTTAATACAGCCTCGGACTGGAATGATTCAAATAAAAACAGGAGCTTTAAATAAGACCCTTCAAGAGATAAGAAAATATGATTTAGATATAGGAGTCCAAGAGACAACATGTTTACGTACAGGATTTCTCGGAAAAGGTAGGATCAAATATATTATAGCAGACATGAAAAGACGCACGAATTTGAGTATGGGTTTGTTAATGTAATAGGTTATAAACGAATCGAAATCTGTCAATGTTCTCTATGCATGTATAAACAGGGATCAAAACATAGATAGAGAAGGAAGAATTGTATACGCTATTGGAGAGCGGGATAGACAAGACTCCCAGAAACGACATCAAGTTATTAAGTTAGTTTTATGGGACTTTAATGTCCAAATTGGAAAAGAATCCGAATATACCCCGACAGTAGACAAGTGCAGTATACATGATGCGGTCGGTCAAATATAAATGGCAATGGGGAAAAAGATCAATACAATTTGCTGTAAGCAAGGGCCTTGGGATAATGAGTACAACATTCCTCAAGACTTATAGAGAACTAGCAGAGTCTGTAGCCGATAGGTGAGTAACAAAAAAGTATGTAATAGAAAATATTATCGAGGAAACAATCGGGGCCCGAAATAAAGAGAAAACTGAAGAATAGAAACTCTGCTCGATTAAACTGCATACAAAATTCACAACAGCACAAAGAGAATAATATGGGAGATGTAGAAGTGAGACCAAACATGTATGCATGAGAAAAATAGAATAAATACAAGAAGCATACAACAAACAGAAGATAAGAAAATTCTACCAGACTATTAAGGCGGCAAAAAGCTTTCACCCTAGAGAGACCCTAATCAAAGATGCAGATAGCGAAATTTTAACCAACATGGAGAGTTTGAAATGCTGTTAAACGAAACCACCAGAGAAGATCATAATGATATGCCACAATTAACTACTGTACATCAAAAATTGGCGATGGTATGTTTGACAGCGATCCAGTTGAAGGCGAAAGTTAAAGAAAGTTAAGGTTGACTGACGGCCTGTAGCAGTACAAGAAAAAGAAGATATCGAACGATTCAACATCGAAACGATTCAACATTCGTTGAATTCGCGATTCAACGACCTGATGAAAAAAAATGGTTTTCTAAGGTAAATGTCAGGTAATGGTCTTTACCAGACGAACGATAGATCGTTGATTGATAGATCAATTTAACTCATTGTAGCATTTACAAATTATCGGCCGCTACAGGTAAGATTGTTTTGCGTGAGTCTTACTTGAAAGTGCACCGGTATTATCCGGGACGAATACCGAGGGAGTCGAACATTTCACCTCGAGCTAGACGGAGACGGACAGAGATCTAGCAAGTCGACGCCGCTGGTAGTTCTACATGAGTAATCCTTCCATTAGAGGTACGTTGATTAGCTGACCAAGCCCTATTCAGGCTTATTCTTTTATATTTTCGTAGAGGGTTTTAGGGCCCGCTCATTTTAGAACCCGGTCAATGTAGACTCCAGACCTTTTACGATACCCGTGTTCTGGACATAGAACTACTAAGTAATCGATCATCTTAGATCATCTAAGTAATTGATCATCAATTACATTATCAATTATATTATCAATACGATAATATATTACAATCAACATTACATTATTGTTGAAAACATGACTTTCAGTATGTTATCTGAAGGTTTAATAAATTTAGAAGTCATCATAACATACGAGGTGTTTAAATAAAGTTTCGTTTAAAATACGTTTTCAGTACGATTTTGAGCTCTCTCAAGTCACATGGTGGTCCGTATAAATTCTATTCGTAAACCGGAAATTTCTAGTGTGTTCTGAAAATGAGTGACAATAATTTCGAGCTACGGTGCGCCATCAACTTGTCGCCAGTAATGACACGCTCCAGAAAATGAGCGTCAGTTTCAGTCCACTCCAAAAAGTAAAAAAAAACAAGACATGTTTCCCTTCTGTTGTTCTTTTGATGCTGTGAAATATTTTTTGGAACTATTTTCACTCAGATTTTCTACATCTCCAATTCATTAGTCAAAATCTGATGGTTGTGTGTCTTAAATTCAACTCTTCCTCAGTCATTCTTACCGTCAACCGACGATCAGAAAGAACACACAAGATCCTGGACTCTGTGGATATTTCACCACTTCTTGCAGTTGAAGGGAAAAGTTCCGCTGCGAAGTTCATCTTCAATAGAATTCAATAAAGGGAATAGAACGTTTTTCAGATAGATGGACGAAGATTATCAATAACGATGAAAATTATATTATAGATTAAAATTATATTAATTCTTAAATAAAGTAAAATTTTGTACAGTATCAAAAAACATTATCTATGGATACCCCTAATATGAAGACTATGAAAAATGGAATGAGTGATACACATCTTGAAAAAAGGTATGATAATCCTAAACTAACTGATAGTTCAATCAACAATAAAATAAAGTGAAAATGTGAACTTAAGATCGTTTAGTGCGAGTAAGTAAAATGAATTGGATCTTTGAAAATATGTTTAAAATTGTTTACGAATCTCGAACTAACAGGAACGAACGAGCATTTGAACAAGATCTTCATTCAAGCAGAAAAATGCTGTACTTAACAAATGACACGTTTCTAATACTAGCCTCTTTTAGGAATAACTTTCTAGAAAACATTGGTAATGAATATGGAAACACGGCCTCATGAAGGAATGCTGGAAAATAAGGCTTCCTTTTCCTGATTGCACAAATATAACTGGAGAACATAATGTTCTCCAGTTATAAACTAATAACCCAAACTACTTTAAGAACCTTGCTCCCTCTGTTGATTACAATTATTCAGAAAATGCTTGGGTCACTTCTGTCGTCTTCGAAATAAAATGTCTGCGGTAAATGAGCAAATATCAAATACATAAATGTTTTAATAAATAATGTGTATTTTTTACCTTAAATTAGATTTAGATAAAAAAACTTACCAAATATGGAACACTGTTTGTGGATAAAGGCTCGATCCATCTACTTGCAGAAAATTTATTTATTATTACGATATTATTACTTATTACGAATGAAGACAGAGTAAAGATGAACTGAAGATGCAGCAAAGGAAATCATTTTATTATTAATAATTTACTGGGAAATGCTGGGATGAGGCTTTACAAAAAAGTTTGGCATCAAAAACATTGGAAAACAAATCACATAATATTTTAACACATTGTAACTACTTATTGTTAAAAATCAAAATACACTTTCGATTACGTGAAAAATTAGATTTTATAAGCACACCTGGTATTTCAATTTTAATAACTAATACTAGTAACTACTACTAATTACTAATAACTATTACTAACTACTAAACTTCAAGAACTAACGACGGTCGTTTAAAAAATTCTTGATCTGACAAAACATTTTTAAGAATATTTTATTTTTCAATGGAGCTATCTTTCAATTAAATGCATTTAGGATTTATCAACGAAATGCACACTTTTTTACCCTCGAAATAATGTGGTTTGTTCAACTCTGCAAATTAAAAAGTTGTCTCAGCTTCGACCTCAGGCAGTATATGAACCACACCATGAGAATCTTGGACAACGGAGCTACGAGTTCTTCCTCATACAGATGGAAATGTATTCGCATAAGCATAACCTACAAATATTCCACTGCACATAAAGGCCGAGCGGTGAGTACAGAGCACACAACACATATACGTATTGACTGTGTAATTTTACGTCGTAGATATTTTCGCCACACAGTAAATTCAACACACTCGAAAAATTTTATTGATGTGGACCCAGCTTAAAATGTAGTAGACATGGTCTATCGAAATGTTTACAATATCAGCAAGTCTTTGTACCTTCAATCGGCAATTATTTACTAAGACATTGTGAATTTTGCGGGCCTTTCGAGCACTTAAAAATATGCGCTCGTGACAAAACAGTGTTTCCATAGGCCTTTTTTCCAAAGTTTCGTTTTGCATCACGAGTTCACGAAATTACGAGCCCCACCCATCTCTTCAATTGGAGGGCATATGTTTCACCTCTCTATGTACAGGCTCTTCATGGTACCGACATATGCTCTCTCGTCAAGAATAGGGAGACCCTATCCACAGTCAACCACCCATACTTTCGCCAACTTCCCGTCGGATGGCGATATATACCATGTAAGACTTCTTTGGACAGCGTCCAATGAGACAACAGTAGCTGAGTGTCGCATACATCCAACTGCTGGGTATCACAATCTCATGTAGAATATACAACAACCTACGTCTCCGCCCAAATGAATATTTTGTTAGGTGCTTGACTGGGGACGAGCCCCACCCATCCCTTCAATTGGAGGGTATATATTTCGCCTCTCGATGTTCAGGCTTTTCGGGGACCGACATATGTTCTCTCGTTAAGAATAGGGAGACCCTATCCACAGTCAACTACGATATTCTGAAGAACCTGCACATCGAGAGGCGAAACATATGCCCTCCAATTGAAGCGATAGGTAGGGCTCGTCTCCAATCAAGCACCTAAAATGTTCATTTGGGCCGAAACGCAGGTTGTTGTGCATTCCACATGAGATTGTGGAACCCAGCAGTTAGGTGCAACCAACTGGACACGTACTCTACACCCGAGGTACGGAGAATGGGCGATGTGGGAGAATTGGATCTCTCATCAATCAAAAGCTGAAGGACAGTGTAGTAAAATTTGAAAGTACATCTGACCGACTAGCCCAATGAGTCATTTAGCTGAATAAAAAGTTTAGCTATCAAATCGTCCAAGATTATGCACTAACTATAAGCCATAGGGATAAGGAAATTGAGGAGTTTTATGATCATGGGGCCCAGCTTTTATACAAGGAGAAATGTAGTTACAAAATCCTGATAGGTGATTTTAATGCCAGAATTGGAACAACAAGAACTGACGAAAATGCAACTGACCCATATAGAACTGGTGTGCGCGACAGTAGAGGTGACAGATTGGTTCATTGTGCTGAAGGACAAGAACTTTATATTATGAATTCGTTCTATAAGAAAAATATCAGCAGAAAATGGGCATGGAAAGGCCCATCTGGACTCACAAGTGAAATTGATTTCATCATGATCAACAATAAAACAATATTTTGCAATTATATTGTCCTTAAGAATTTTAACAGTGGTGACCACCGAATGGTACGAGCAAAAGTGAAGATTAACTGTCGAAGAGAGCGCGAACAAATGATAAGGTCAAAGAAGAGCAAAGTGGATTCTGGAAAATCGCTGGAGAAGGGCAGCGATTTTGAAATTGCTTTGTCGAACCACTTTGCTATGTTACAAGATCCGGAGAAGATGGAAATATTAGTTCAATATGAGGAAATCACCAACAATGTGATTCAAACGGCTGCTTCAATAGCACAAGCAGAAAACGGTATCACACGGGCAATGAGAAATGCAGGAAGTCCTTTTGACAGGGTCGAGTCAACTGAGCTCTGCAAAACTGTAAGAAAACGTAACAGAGAGGACACGCGCCGGTTCAACATGCAGCCAGTGCAAAAACCCTGAAAGAAAACAAAGTAATTAACAAAGCTAGACAGAAGAAACTAAGAAGCAAAAGAACGCAAATTTATGCCTTAATGCGTGAGGATGGCACAGTGTGCAGGGCGTGTGCGCTAATGTTAGAGGTTGTCAGAAAATTTTATTACCAGTTATATGAAGATCAGAACCAATCAAATACAACAATACCCACGGGAGAACAAATGCCAGATATCCTAATGGAGGAGGTGGAAGTGCTATAGAATCAATGAAAAACGGCAAGGTTCCAGGAAAGAACACAAAATTACTCAAAATGCCTCAAAGAACAAAAAGTACCTGACTTATGGAAAAATTCAGAAGTGACCCTTTTACATAAAAAAGGAACAGAGGAAGATTTAAGGAACTAACGTCCAATAAGCCTCCTATCACTAATTTACAAAGTTTTCACGAAGACAATATCTAAAAGAATATTAAGAAAACTGAATGATGCACAACCAAGAGAACACGCAGGATTCAGAAGTGAATTCAGTACAATGGATCACATCCAGGTTGTACAGCAGGCCATAGAAAGGCACAACGAACATCTCAAGCACATCTCAAAACATATCATAATGGATGCACTGCTTAGCCAGGGGGTAGATGGAGCATATATAAACCTATTAGGATCGATACATAATGAAGCTTCAGCGACAATTCACCTAGATGATCTTGATGTGTACGGCATGGTGACGCGATATCGCTTATTCTTTTATTGGCTGACCTTGGAGAAGTATTCCGTAAATTGGACTGGGAACAGCATGGTGTAAATATCAATGGTGCAAACTTAACCATCTTAAATCCGCAAATGATATCGTTCTCCTTTCACAAGGTCCAGAGGACCTGCAAAGGACTGGCGAACCATTTGACTTAAAAATAAACCTGAAAAAGGGTCAGGTTATCTTCAATAAATTTGCCAAGTACAGAAAAAAATCAGTTTTAGGAAGGGATTTGGAGATTGTGAACCACTTTATATATCTTGGGCAGAAGATTTCAATGGAGGGGGATATCGCCCAGAAAGTGGAACGGTATGTTAAATGTGGCTGACAGGCATTTGGCAGGCTCAACATAGGGTTTAACAGCAGATTCCCTCTTTGCCTTAAAAGAAAAGTCTTCGATCAGTGCATCCTACCCATTATGACATACGGAAGTGAAACCTGGACACTCACATCGCAATCAATTCAAAAACTTTGGATAACACAGAGGAGAATGGAAAGATGTATACTTCGCATTATAAGACAAGACAAAAAGCCCTGCGCATGTATCAGGGAACAAACGAAAGTGTGTGACATCATAGATAGAGTAAAGCAATTGAAATGGAGACGGGTAGACCATACGGTGATGCGATGGGACGACAGATGGACCAAGACATTCCTGGAGTGGATACCGCTTGGTTGCAAACGTCCGCAAAGAAGACCGAAAGCACGATGGACTGATGACATCGTTAAGTATATAGGACCCGAGTGGCAGAGGAAAGCCCAGAACCGTAAGAGTTGGAAGCATGTTGAAGAGGCCTTCATCCTGCAGTGGATCGATACGGGCTGATGATGATGATTATATATATATTTTTATATATATGTATATATATATATATATATATATATATATATATATATATATATATATATATATATATATATATATAAATATAAATATATATAATATATATATATATATATATATATATATATATATATATATATATATATATATATATATATCTTCCTAAAGCTCTAAACCTTCGTCCACGTCGCAGGAAGCGGACAACGGCTGAACTCGAACGTTTATTTCGAGAACAGACGGCTGACATGGCTCTGCCAGAAAAAAACCCAGGTCGCGTTTACAGTGGCAATCACCGGCAACCTGGTCGTGGTGTGTTCACCCAGAGGGTGCGGCTGTACGTCACCCTCCAAGAACAAACAATCCCTGATTCTAAACTCCCAGTGGAAACACCCATAAGCTTACAAGCAACCATGACTCGTGCAAGTAATTACAAAATACCCCAGTTGGTAACCAATCCACCTGTCGGCAGGCAGCAACCGAGTACTCCGATTCTGGGCAACCATACATTGGCACCTTCATCATCAACACGCTGATCTAACCAGAAAAATTTAACAATCTAACTTTGGAACTTAACAGACAAAAGATACTTGTGCTTGCCCTACAAGAAATACGTATCACGTATGAGGACACAGTAGACTACGGGAACTATCGCATTTTCAAAAGTATAACAGATGAACGAGTCGCCAGGGGCGCTATGCATCTGGACATGGCCTTAGTGGTGCACAAAGGGATAGTTAACTCTATTAAGGAAATCACCCCCATAAACAATAGATTAATGACAATGCGCATACAGTGCGCCAATAAAAGATACACCATGATCAATGTACATGCCCCCACAAACGGGGACAAGAAGAAAGACCCCAAAATATGCAGAAAAATTCTGGACAACACTAGAGAAGAGGTAAGAGGTAATCGTAAAGGTCCCAAAGGATGAGATCAAAATTTTACTGGGGGACTTTAACGCACAAATCGGTAGAGAAAAAAACCATCAGAAAACCGTAGGCAAATTCCTAGGTCATAAATTCACCAACAAGAACGGCACAAGACCCGTCGAACTATGCTAACAGAACAACTTGAAGATCATGTCAACATCCCTCAAAAAATCTCTACGAAAACAGAAGAAATGGAGATCGCCTATACAACAGATTTGTGAATTTTAGATAGACCACGTTGCGATCTCATACCCACAATAAAGAGAGATCCAATATGTCCAAGTCCGCAAAAAAATACACACAAAGCACAGGAACTGATCCCATTGAAAAAAAATATAAAACAACCCTGGTGGGACTCGGAATGCAAAACTGTATTGCAGCGACGCATACGAGCATTTTAGGAGTACATTATATAAAAAAACTCCAGAAAGTCAACAGCTTTTTGACGAGATTAGAAAACAGATTGCAAAGAGGAGAATTTCCGCAATTATAACACGAGAGACTTTTATAAGACTTTCGCAAGAGAAATCCGCAAACATAAACAAACTGAAGAATAACAGGACATCCGGTGAAGATGTATCACCGCGGGACTATTGAAAAACCTCGGACCAAACTCATTGCAGGAACTCACGCAAATTATCACGAACATCTGACAAGAAAAATTACTAGATGAATGAAAATGTGCTCTTATCCAACCGCTCCACAAGAAAGAAGACAGATGTGAACAACTACAGAGAAATCTCTTTACTACAAATCACTTACAAAATCCTCTCAACATGCCTTGTCCAGAGAACACAAGAACAACGATAACACAAAATTGGCGAGTACCAGACAGGCTTTCGCTCTGATCGTTCATGCACTGAACAAATCTTTAACTTAAAAACAATACTGAAATAAAAAGCTATCAGCAATATCCCAATCATCTGCACATTGTAGAACTTCAAGAAGGCATACGTCTGTATCGACCGAAAGTCTCTGTTCAACATCCTAGAAGAACAAGGACTCAACCCCAAAACACTACGATTGATCAAGCAGACACCGACCGACACAATCTCTAAAGTGAAATTTATGGGAAATATTTCCGAACCGTATCCTGAATAAAACCGGAGTACGCCAAGGCGATGGGTTATCCCCATTCCTCTTCAACCTGGTCCTGGACAAAGTCATAAAGGAATGAAAAATCAAGGACACTGGAAACCAATACGACTTGGACGACCCAAAAACAACATAGAAATCTCATGCCTAGCCTTCGCAGATGACCTAGCCCTACTCGCACACGATGAAACAAGAGCAACCAAACAGATAGAAGTCCTCAAGAAATGTTCTGAGAATGTCGACCTATAAATCTCCTTTCAAAAAACCGAATTATTCTGCTCAAAATGAGATGTCCAAAATTTGAATACCAAATACGGCAAGGTAAATAGGGTCACACACTTCAAATACCTGGGAGAGATTCTTGAACCCCCATGACGAGAGAAGATAGCGCAGAAGACGCGATTACCGACGATGAAGAAGGCATACGGCAAGACACACAATATCTACAATATGAAATTCATATCCACACTCACAAAAATAAGATACTACAACACAGTAATCAAACCAGAGGTACTATACGCAAGCGAAACATTTACACTCCACACTAAAAGCGACAGAAAACATACTAATAGAAGAACGCAAAATTATGAGGAAAATTCTGAGCCCAAAACTAACAAGGATACAGACTACATTCCAGGAAGACCACAGAGAGAATCTCCAACGTAGCGGCGGACATAAGAAAAAGAAGGTTGAAATTCTATGGACATATCAGTAGACTCCTACCAACAAGACTCACCAAGAGAATTCTTATATACATACAAGGGATCAAGCCAAGAGTACCATTGATCGCACAAGTCAGAACTGATCTGGGAAAGGCACAGAGTATGAGGTCAAAAGCACGTACAGAAACGAAATGTATAAGGAGATCCGAGACTAGGTTGACGGAAGAGGAAAAGATAATCCACGGAGAATTCTTATATACATACAAGGGATCAAGCCAAGGGTACCATTGATCGCACAAGTCAGAACTTATCTGGGAAAGGCACAGAGATTGAGGTCAAAAGCACGTACAGAAATGAAATGTATAAGGAGATCCGAGACTAGGTTGACGGAAGAGGAAAAGATAATCCACGGAGAAAGGATGAGAGAGGTGTGGAAGATCAGAAGGAATATTAAAAAATGAGTCAGAATGCTTTGCGTAATCCAACCGGGTCTAGAGGCACCAAATAATAATGATAATAATATATCATCATCATCATCATCAACCCCTATCAATCTACTGCAGGATAAAGGCCTCTTCAGCCTGCTTCCAACAATCACGGTTCTGAGCTCTCCTCTGCCATTCGGGTCCAATATGCTTAATAATGTCATCAGTCCATCATGTTTTCGGTCTTCTCCGTGGACATTTGCGATCCAGCGGTATCCAGTCCAGGACCACCCTAGCCCATCTTTCGTCCCATCGCCTCGCTACATGGCCTGGCCACTTCCATTTCAATTGCTTTATTCTTCCAATGATGTCTCTCACTTTCGTTTGTTCTCTGATCCACATGCAGGTCTTTCTATCCCGTCTAGTAATGCCAAGCATACATCTTTCCATTCCCCTCTGTGCTACTCGAAGTTTTTGAACTGACTGTGATGTGACTGTCCAGGTCTCACTTCCGTATATCATAACGGACAGGACACACTGATCAAAGACTTTTCTTTTCAGGCAAAGTGGTAGTTCCCAAATCCCTTCCTAAAACTGAAATTCTTCTGTCCTTGGCGAATTTATTGCCGTACACCTCGTTCTACATTAATTCCAGCTTCAAGATCATCAAGATGAATTGTCGCTGTAGCGCCATCATATATCGATCCTAATAAGTTTACATATGCTTTGTTTATCCCCTGGCTAAGCAGTGCATCCATTATGGCATGCTTTGAGATAAAAAAACATTTGAGGAGTCAAATGCGTTTCGTAGTCGATAGAAGCCAAGCACGATGTATTCGTTGTGCCTTTCTATGGCCTGCTGTACAACCTGGATTGTGATCCATTGTACTAAATCCACTTCTGAATCCGGCTTGTTCTCTTGGTTGTGCGTCATTCAGTTTTCTTAATATTTTTTTAGATATTATCTTAATGAACACTTTGTGCATTACTGATAGGAGGCTTATTGGAGGGTAGTCCTTTAAATCTTCTTGTACTTATTTTTTATGTAAAAGGATCACTTCTGCATTTTTCCATAAGTCAAGAACTTTTTGTTCTTTGAGGCATTTTGAATATATTTTTGCCAGTGTTTTATGTAACGTGCGACCACCAGCTTTTAGTAATTCGACAGTTACACTGTCGTTTCCTGGAGTCTTGCCGTTTTTCCTCGATTCTATAGCATTTGTTACTTCCTCCATTAGGATATCTGACATTTGTTCATCCGAGGGTATTGTTGTCTTCGATTGGTCCTGATCTTCATATAACTGGGAATAAAATTTTCTGACAACCTCTAAACTTTACGTATGCGCCCTGCACACGTAAGCGCCTTCCTCACGCATTAAGATATACATTTGCGTTCTTTTCTTTCTCAGCTTCTGTTTAGCTTAATTTCTGTTTTTGTTAATTTCTCTGTTTTCTTAAAGGGTTTTTTACCCTAGCTGCACAGTGAAGTGACGCGTATCCTCTCTGATACATTTTCTTATAATTTTGCAGAGCTCAGCTTACTCGACCCTGCTAAAAGGACTCCCTGCGTTTCTCGTTGTCCGTCGTTTCTTTATTAAATCAATGGTCCCACTGGAGATATTTGTCTGTTTGAGACATTTTTCTTCTGGTGCTATTGAAGCAGTCATTTGAAACACATTGTTGATGAATTATTCATATTGAACTAATATTTCCATCTCCGGATCTTGTAACACAGCAAAGCAATCTCAAAATCGCTGTTCCTCTTCAGCAATTTCCCAGAATCCACTTTGCCCTTCTTTAAACTTACCATTGCTTTGCGCTTTCTTCCACAGTTAATCCTAACTTTTGCTCGTACCATTCAGTGGTCACTTCCAACATTAAAATTGTTAAGGACAGTATAATTGCAAAATATTGTTTTATCGTTGGTCATGATGTAATCAATTTCACTTGTGAGTCCAGATGGACTTTTCCATGTCCATTTTCCGCTGATATTTTTCTTATAGAACCAATTCATAATATAAAGTTCTTGTCTTTCAGCAAAATCAACCAATCTATTACCTTTATTGTCTCGCTCACCAGTTCCATATGGACCAATTGACTGCATTTTCACCAGTTCTTGTTGTTCCATTTCTGGCATTAAAATCACCCATCAGGATTTTGTACCTTCATTTCTTCTTGTATAAAAGCTGGTCTACATCATCAAAAAAGTCCTCAATTTCCTCATCCCTATGGCTTATAGTTGGTGTATAAGCTTGGACGATTTGAAGCCTAAACTTTTTATTCAACTGAATGACGCATTGGATTAGTAGGTCAGATGTACTTTCAAATTTTACCACACTATCCTTCAGTTTTCGATTGATGAGGAATCCAATTCCCCCACATCGTCCATTCTTCGTACCTCGGGTGTAGAGTACGTGTCCAGTTGGTTCCATTTTAATTAACTGTTCCCCCTTTCTTCGTGTTTCACAGAGCCCAATAATATCCCAATGTATGTTGTCAAGTTCGATTAACAGTTCTTGCAATCGGGCCTCCGTTTTCATAGTCCATATGTTAAGCGTAGCAATATCAAACGTCCAAAGGCAGCCTGATCTAACCCGGTGATTTTCAGCACCCTCTGCCTTGGGGTAGGTCTTCCCGCTGATAGGTAGTAGGTAGTTGCCCCTTGGCCTCCAGGGAATGAGGGCTGTGTTTGAGGTTGTGCTGTCATATTGAAATACCGTGTTGAAGGTATGGACCGTAATCCGTCACGCGAGTCCAATGCGGGATGGCAGATTTTGAATCATGTTAGTCTAAGGCCTCCACATATATATATATATATATATATATATATATATATATATATATATATATATATATATATATATATATATATATATATATATATATATATATATATATATATTAATATATATATATATAATAATATAATATAATATATATATATATATATATATATATATATATATATATATATATATATATATATATATATATAATATATATATATAATATAATATATATATTATATTATATATATAGTAGTAGTGTAGTGTTAGATTTTCTTGGACTGCGTCCAATGAGACAGCAGTAGTTGAGTGTCATCAGACACCCAACCGTTGGGTTTCACAATCTCATGTGGAACACACAACAACCTGCGTCTCCGCCTAAATGAACACTTTTGTTGGTTGCTTGACTTGGAAGGACATTTTTCGTTAAATTTACTCCTCCCAAAGTTATTCAAGGTTAAAGTTTTTTTATCGATGGAGATATACACAATTGATCCAACATTAACAGTTTTCAAGAATGTAAGAAATCTTTCGAAAAATTGGCTGTCGTCAATGATGTAGTCAACGTGGTGTAGCATTGATTGAAGATTATAAGTGTTTCACCAAAGACGAAGAACAACTCTAATACTTATTATTAGTAGTTAGTGAACATCGAAAAAAATCCCTAATTGTAAGAAAGTTAATTTGATTGAGTAAGTGTTTTTTGAAACTGGTAGTTCGGTATTACTTATTAGTAATTAGAGATGTATGATCTTTTCTTTTGTAAAATATGAATTTTCAATTAATTTCTAATACATAATTCGATTTTTATATACATATAAAATTATATAATATCAAAGATAAACTTTATAAATAAAAAGCCGCATATTCTTTACTTTTAGAGTTAGTTAAAAACAGTAAAATGAATTTTCGAGATAAACAACTCTTTAAGCAAAATTAATATATATAAATATATATATATATATATATATATATATATATATATATATATATATATATATATATATATATATATATTACAGATTAGTTCTGACTTGTGCTATGCATGGTACTGTTGACTTGACCCTTTGTATGTATGTAAGAATTCTGCTGGTGAGCCTTGTCGGTGGGATTCTACTGATATGTCCATCGAATTTCAACCATCTTTTTCTTATGTGCGCCGCTATGTTGGACATTCTCTCTGTTGTCTTCCTGGAATGTAGTCTGTATCCTTCCTCTGTTAGTTTTGAGCTGAGAATTTTCCTCATAATTTTGCGTTCTTTTTTTAGTATGTTTTCTATGTAGCTTTTAATGTGGAGTGTAAGTGTCTCGCTTGCATATAGTATCTCTGGTTTAATTACTCTGTTATAGTGTCTAATTTTTGTGTGTGTCGATATGAATTTCTTATTGTAGATATTGTGTGCCTTGCGGTATGCTCTCTTCATCTTCTGTAATCGAGTCATCTGCGCTATCTTCTCTCCTCATGTGGTTTCAAGGATCTCGCCCAGGTATTTGAAATGTGTGACCCTATTTATCTGGCAGTATTTGGTGTTCAAATTTTTGACATCTAATTTTGAGCAGAAGAATTCGGTTTTTTGAACGGAGATTTGTAGGCCGACTTTCTCTGCACATTCCTTGAGGACTTCTATCTGTTTGGTTGCCCTTGTTTGATCGTCTGCGAGTAGTGCTAGGTTCGTCTGCGAAGGCTAGGCATGAAATTTCTATGTTGTTTTTGGGTCATCCGAGTCGTATGGTTTCCAGTGTCCTTGATTTTTCATTCCCTTATGACTTTGTCCAGGACCAGGTTGAAGAGGAGTGGGAATAACCCATCTCCTTGGACTTATTTCGGTTTTAATCAGAAAGGGTTCGGAAATTTCGAATTTTGTGTTCTAGTTGTTCTTGTGTTTTCTGGAGAAGGTATGCTGAGAGGATTTTGTAAGTGACTTATAGTAAGGAGATTCCTTTGTAGTTGTTCACCTATGTTCTGTCTCCTTTCTTGTGGAGCCCGTTGGATAAGAGGACATTTCCATTCATCTGATAATTTTTCTGTTTGTCAGATGTTAGTGATAATTTGCGTGAGTTCCTACAGTGAGTTTGGTCCAAGGTTTTTCAAAAGTTCCGCGGTGATCCATCTTCACCGGATATCCTGTTATTCTTCAGTTTGTATAGGTTTGTGTATTTCTCTTGCGAAAAATCCTTTAAAAGTCTCTCGTGTTATAATTGCGGAAATTCTCCTCTATATAGTCTAGTTGTTTGCTTCATGTACTTCCTCTTAGTTTGCCTTCATGTATTTCCTCTTAGTTTGCGGGCTGTTTTCTAATCTCGTCAAAAAAGCTGTTGACTTTTTTGGGGATTTTTTAATGTTGTACTCCTAAAATGCTTTTTAAATATATATTTATATATATATATATATATATATATATATATATATATATATATATATATATATATATATATATATATATTATATATATATTATATATATGAAAACTTTTGTTGGTTGCTTGACCCGAGCTTGGAAGGAGCCCCACCTATCCCTCAACTGCTAGTTTATCTTCAATATGTACAGTTAGATTTTCTTGGACTGCGTCCAATGAAAATAGCAGTAGCTGAGTGTCATCACACACCCAACCATTGGGTTCCGCAATCTCATGTGGAACACACAACAACCTGGCGTCTCCGCCTAAATGAACACTTTTGTTGGTTGCTTGACCGGGAAGGAGCCCCACCTATCCCTTCAACTGGATGACATATGTTTTGTCTCTCCAGGTTCAGACTCTTCAGGGCGCCGACATATACCATACCATCATGAATAGGGAGGACCCTATCCATCCTATACCCTATCCATCCACAGCCAACAAACCATTTATTCGCCGACCTCCCGTCGGATGGCGTATATATGTAGTGTTCTCTTCTTCTATATGTAGTGGCGTTTATATGGACTGCTCTCTCATTGGACGCAAGAAAATCTAATAGTACACACACACGCACACAGACCAGACACACAGAGACACACACACACACACAGACACATACAGACACACACAGACACACAGACACACACATACACACACACACAACCACACCACACACACACACACACACACACACACACACACACACACACACACACACACACACACACACACACACACACACACACACACACACACACAACACACACACACACACCACACACACACAACACCACACACACACACACACGCGCGCACACGCACACCTCCCACGCACACGCACCACGCACACGCACACGCACACGCACACCGCACACGCACACGCCACACGCACACGCACACGCACACGCACACGCACACGCACACGCACACGCACACGCACACGCACACCGCACAGCCACCACGCACAGCCACAGGCACAGGCACAGGCACAGACACAGGCACAGACACCAGACACAGGCACAGACCCAGGCACAGGACCCAGACACAGAGACACACACACACAAATATATATATATATATAATATATATATAATATATATATATATATATATATATATATATATATATATATATATATATATATATATCGTTAAAATGACCTCCTCAAAGTCAGCATTCTTTAAGCAAAGGATGCCCTAGAAAACAATTATTAGATACATTAGCAAGTATATCCAGTAAACTATCCCTAAGAAACAAAATTCTTGTCTATCTAACAAGTACGAACCGGTACATTATACAAATAGCAGATTTGGTGCAGATTCATCTCAGCCACCTCTGTATTACCCTTTCAGTAATTTCAAAGCAAAATTCTGGATATGGTGCTTGAAGCATCTTGGCATGTTAAGAATAACTGAACCCATTGAGAAGCTTCTAATACTCCGAATTCATCCCCGCGAAATTTAATCAGAGTTCTTCAAACACAAAAACCAGAACTCTTATCAAAGCAAGGGGTAGAATATTGGTAACCTTCTGGGTCAACTAGACAACTCAACTCCTTAACTCTCTGTCACGGTCCAGGAAAAACCTCCATTGATATAAGTAATGGTCTAAGGGACAACTTTACAATAGAAACTGAAAAATAGAACATAGTCTACTACCTATAATATATTCTATAATATAATAAAAATATTGACCTGACTTCGAAATGAGTGAAACTCAACATATCAAGTGAACTCAAACATATCAAGGCCGGATTCTCCACTCTCTTCCAACACTGCATATTTGATATACATAACGATATTGCAAATATTTATCAAGTTGGACGTAGTGCCATTTATGAGAAAAAATTATAAAACAATTTTTTTATGGTAATCGAACTTTCAACAATACGTAGGTGCACTTCCAGTTTCTTTCGGCCGTCACCAGATTGTCAACAATATTTTCCAAGACCGATTAACTGCTAGATTTGATTAATCAAGATCGTACAGGACAGGATAACTGAATAAATCAACATAAAGTTTCATAGAGCACATACGTAGAGAATATTTGAAAATCTTTGCCTTATGATCATGATTAGTCTTCTTTTTTTAACATTCAGATTTTGGCCTGCATAAAACGACTGTTTGGTCTTTTTTACGAAAAAGAAGAAGCTGACTTTGTCAGTATGATATTGAATTTAGAAAAAGAAAGAAGACGTTTACAACAATATTGAATTTAGAAACTATCAATATTTTTAATATTTCTTTGATTTTCTGAATTTACTTTTCCGAATATAAAAATGTCAAGCAAATCTACAAATAGACGTCAAAAGTGGTCTTTAGAAAATGTGAAGTGAGTTAAGCGAAACTCATTATTATCACATCCAGTATAGTTTAATTTTCTAGAATTAATAGAGTTGCCACAGAAGCCCTGCCTGCTCCACCAGCCTACTCAACATCAGCATGTAGCGAGTGCAAATGAAGTGTCCTAAGAAAACTGATTTGTCCTAGATTAAATAACGAAGAAGTCCTGGGATTTGGCATTGGCGCCATTAAAACAAGTACCAATGAATCTTTTTATATCATATATGGCTGGAAACTCCATATCGATATTCCCTATAATGATGGTTGGCATGTTATTGATGCGTCCCATACAGGCATTTGGGGTACAAAAAGCACCTTTAAGATGATGGAAACTTCAAGTGCCATCTTACAGATGATAGTGTATGTTTTTGGAAATTAGTGAATATTGCCCTTGCACTGTATAAATGCCACAGTATGGGTTTATTACCAACACACGCCAGCGATTGGGTTAGCTTTCGTTGAACCCCCTATAAGAAACGAGTATTTGGGAGGAGGAATCATACTACATTAACTTTTATTGAAATTTTCAATTTTAACCAAATATAAAAACTAGAATACATTTTTTTGGACATTTTTATTCATTATTATGATTTTTTGTGTTTGTCAGCAAATTCTTTTAAATTTTATTGTATAATGCTTCCGGATCATCAATTCTTGGTATCTAAAAACAAACGTAATAGATAATTTGCCTTAGGTAAGTCTTTATTTAACTTACATTATAATTTTGTGAAACATAAATCCCTGTATAAACACCCATTAAAAAACACTATCTAGGATTTAAAAAATACTATTTAATTAATTATTTAACAAAAATATAGTTAAAGAGCTTACCAAACCTTTTACCATTCTTCCTATTGATAACTACTTGGATTTTCTAAAACAAAACCTGCTCTAAAAGTTTATATATAACTGTTCTTGATAAGTTCAAGATCTAGAACAACTACAAGGTAAGACAGAAATAGAAAACAAAATCAGTATTGTCCTAGATGACAATCAGATGATACTCAATTTGACTTGGCTTAATCAATTTTGTATGATTACTTGGTTGCATAGCGATAGTATTTTAAATTCGCACAATAGTTTAAATATTTTAATTATCCTAATTTTGATACAATTTTATAGTAATGTAATACAATAAAATAAGTTGTTCAAATCATTTTATTTCCTATTTAATAAGTACTTTAAATCAATATTTTGTCTCAATGCAACTTTTATAATATATTCAATATAATATGCAACCCAACATGTAATATATATTTCTAATTTTAGAAAAATCTGAAAATACATATATTTTCATTCGAATTAAACCAATCTAAAAATAATTTCAACGTATTATTACTTATATTTATATTTTTAATATATATGATGGCGACACTGTGAATCCGTCCAATAGCATATGAGAGCTTACGTATTGTAAATCACATTTTCTGACCATAGGTGACATTTTTTGAATTTATTTCTTTTTTTTATGTTTTTAATTTTTTAATTGGTTTTTTTTTAAGAAAATAGTATTAGTCATGGATACTTCTCTTTCAAATTTTGGTATATATCAGATATTTTAAAAGGATATTTTATCTTTGATTTGAAACATTTCAGAACTTAGTGAGAGTACAGTAAAAATAGGAACAGATTCAGAAAACGGATCAGATAAAAGTGAACCCATAGAAATCTTGGTATACACCGATGGAGAATCCAATTCCAGCAACAAATCTGAAGATGATTTTGATAATAATTTGCCACCAACTGTAACCCTATTAACATATAAAGAAACAGGAGCTAAAGTGTATCTTGTAGGGACAGCACACTTCAGTAAAGAGTCTCAAGATGATGTTGAAAAGGTATTATTATAATCGTATAATCGTTTTAATATAGATTTAAAAGGCAACTGAAATTATACTTGATTATATGATAGTTGTTCATATATATTTTTCAAAACAAAACTTGTTTATTTTTTTGTGTGATAAATTTTATAATGTGGCTAATTATGCTGTCAGATATGACTATTTATTTATTTAATTTATATCAGTTGCAAAATGCATTGTTAGTACTTTCATATTAGATATGCTAATACTGAATGTATAGTAGATATAAAAACAGATTATATTTGTTTATTCAATTAAAAGTATAAATATACATTGGCCTTCAATACCTTCAAAGTAGTTACCTTAGGGAGCTACTCAGTGCTGAACACAGTTTGTTCACCCTTTGTAGCAGTGCTGGAACTTGGATACTGAAATTGCCTTCAGCTTGTTGATTACAGTTTTTTTCAATGTTTTCCAATATATCAAAATAGTATTCTTTGAAGTGAATTTTCAATCATGAGGAAAGGAAGAAGTGTGGTGAATAAGGGGTGTGAATACTTTTCTTTCTTTTCTTCACTTCCAATAATTGGATTATTTCCGAAATCTAGTTTATTAGATGTTTAGCATCGTATATGACTTTTTATTTTGGAAATCTCCAAGTAATTTATCATTTTGCTTTTATTGTAGCTATGTATCAATTTGGCAGTATTGGTGTTAAAAAAAATGTTTCTGGTCTATACAATGTTCAGCAAAGTCAGTCTTTCTTTGATTATGTAAATTTGAGTATTTACGTTCTTTTAACCTGTCATTGAGAAATCTGCCCATTTGGCCTATATATATATATATATATATATATATATATATATATATATATATATATATATATATATATATATATATATATATATATATATATATATATATATATATATATCGCATGCTCCCGGTTTATCAAAATTTTGTTCTTTGTTTATTTAGCATGGATGCAAATTTATTAACAGAGATTAAAATTCTTATTAACAGAGATAATATTAATATATTCTTTTTTTAAATGATTTGTGATTCTGGAACTTAATTTATGATTATAGTTTATAGCATGCCAATTTTTATATTTTTTTGTGTTGATGATGATGTTGATGTTTTTTATCGTTTTATTTATAATGCTGAGCTGAATCCTTTATTCTTTGTGATATTTTTGATTATATTAAGTTGTTTTTCATAGCTGCCTTTTTTATTGCAAATACCATAAATTTAATAAGGAGATAGTCTAAGAAAAAAAAGACCTTCATTAGACAGAACCTTGAAACATTAGTTTAGTTTATATATAACTCTTTTTGAGAATGGTGACAAAGCCTAAACATGTCAGAGAATGTCTCGAATATATTGTGAAAAGAATACCAAGTGTTTTAATCATTGTCATTATTTTCTAATGTTCCATTTATTTCACATTATCTGCATCCTTTAGACTTGTAATTTCTTTTTTGGTAAATACATATAAAAAGCCTATAATTGAATGCTACCATATTTGCCTAACATTTGACAATTTTTTTTTATATATATTTAATATTTCAATTAATTTGTAGGTAATAAGGAATGTACAACCGCAACTAATAGTTGTTGAATTATGTAGCTCCAGAACTAGTATTTTAGAATTGGATGAAAAAACCATTTTAGAAGAAGCAAAAAACATCGATTTAGCCAAAATTGTGTCAACTATCAAGCAAAATGGTGCAATTAATGGTCTTATGTATTTATTATTGGTAAATATGAGTGCTTACATAACTAAAGAAATTGGAATGGCCCCTGGTGGTGAATTTCGAGTTGCTTATAGAGAAGTAAGGCAGTGCAAATACCCTTATAAGAATCTTAAAATGAGTTCAATATTTTTAGGCATCGAAAATACCAAATTGTTGTATACATTTAGGAGATAGACCTATAGGCATTACAGTGAGAAGAGCTTTGTCTCGATTGTCATGGTTTCAAACAATAAAATTAGCTTGGCATCTATTGACAACAAAAGAACCTATTAGGTACAACAAATTTAAAGCTTAGTGACATTTTCATATTCCATTTATTCCAGTGTTGAAGAAATAGAAAAATGTAAAAATAAAGATATGCTCGAACAATTGTTGGCTGATTTAGCGGGAGAATATCCCGCTTTTCGAGCAGCCTTCCTTGATGAAAGAGACATCTATTTAACAAACTCCTTACAAGCCGCAGCTAGTATAAGACCTACTCTTAAACCAGGTACATACTTTTCAATATTAAATTTTTCGACAAAAATTAAATTTTACGATCATTTGCAAACTTTCTTACTAATATATTTAGGGGGGAACAAAAAAAGTTTAACAGCCGTATATACCGGGAAACAAAAAAGTGCAACAATACCATCGACATTTTTTAATCAAATTGAAAATACACTCATCAGATAATATAT
This sequence comes from Cosmopolites sordidus, assembly GCA_031761425.1. NCBI lineage: Eukaryota > Metazoa > Arthropoda > Insecta > Coleoptera > Curculionidae > Cosmopolites > Cosmopolites sordidus. The sequence continues at coordinate 391,656 of JARFXV010000767.1, read as the reverse complement.
CTTGAGCAAAGAACTGATACAGATTTTGCTTGTTTAGCTTATGTTTCTCTATGCGAGTGGAAAAAATGTAACAATAATGAATGCATTCCATCAGGCGAAGCCGAGGGGATCTTTAGATAACATTATCGTCAAAACATAATGGAATTATTTGTTCTTCAAAGATAAAATAAAAGTTACTGGATTATTACTTGTAGTTAATACTATGCCTCATTTTAAAGTTGTGACACTTTTATTCGACAACCCTTTAGTTTTTGATAAATCCTATAAACTTATGTTTATAATTTCCAATTTTTGTATTTTATCTAAAGATGTACTCGAATTTTCGAAAAGGTTTTACAGCACTTTTAGGTATTAACTTATATACTGTGGAATATAAAGATTTTGCTTTACAATCAACTTCTAGCGAAATTTTCAATGATCGATGAACAAATTAATAGGTCTTTCGGTTAATAATTTCGATTTATTCGCAAAATTTCAGAGTTCCAAAACGATATAAATAACCTTAATAGCTATTACTTTTTCCTATCTTCCTGTCAAAGAATGGATTCCGCGCAAAAGAACTTTTAATTTTTTTTGAGGCTATTCATTGTAAGTGTTGTTTTGTTAAATTTTATAAATTAATGGTAGTCCGAAGGGGCTAAGTTCGGTGAATACGGAGGGAAAAAGAAAATAACCTTTTCTTTTCTGTGTGGCAAGCAAAATTTCACAGGTGGTTTTTCGTTTTTCAATGTCTCTTTCCTTCAATACATATGGAACCCATTTTCCTTCCTTCTGGAAATTTCCCAATACGTGTAGACATTCGGAAATGGCGGATTGGGCAACATTTAATGCTTTTGCCAATTGTTTCGATGTATGAGTTGAGTCTTCATTCAATAATGCTTGCAAATCTGCATCTTCAGCCTGTTTCGGCTGTCTTGGACGCTTCTTGTCTTTTATATCAAAATCACCACTTTTAAAGCATTTGAACTATCGTTAATTCGACATATTTAAAGCTATGATAAATTATGTCTTTTTGCACCATGACAATTGGCTTTTGATAGCGTATGTTTACCTTCCAAAACGCCATGAAAGTCATTAATCTATACCGACTAAGATAATATATAAGAAGGTATTCTAACCCTGCAAGGGACGATGGAAAATGTGTCAAGCGATGGCGCCATCTCAAGTTTCAATTTTCTTTCAAGCATCAATTTAAACCAGCGCCTGATATTCCCGTATACCAAAATGTGTCCGATTTGCGCATGACGTCATACGTTGAGTAAAATTCAAATATCTCCGTTGCTAGACTTTAAAATACAATTTAAATGCATTATAATTGGAATTAAAGCTTTATATTGAGAACAAATACTTTATCAGTGTGGGCAACAGACTACAAAATTGTATGTAACAGACACACATATAATTTTATTTGAATTTAAAACACTATTTACAGAACAAAACAACTTCAATAGTTCGAATAGTTTTTACAAAAACATTTCGATTTATAATTAGTACTATTGATTACGAGTATTTCAAATGTATATAAACAAATCCTTTTATTTCTCAGTTTAAAAATGTAAGTAAAAAATAATATATATTGATTATATAAAATTGCAATATGCAAATTGAAAGTTTTGTAAACATTGGTTTTGAAATGTAATATCCAGCTAAATTCGATATTTCTTGCCACAAAAAAAAAATTAAATTATTCAACATATCACGCTATATTTTATATTGGTATTAAAAATGACAATATTTTGTTACCTAAATTTATAATTGTACATATTTCTTAAGCTAATGTCCATTATGAATTGGCTATAAGTGTAATCATGTAATAGTTTTAATTATCTTTCTTTTACCTAATTTTACACTTGTTTTGTTCAATTCTCTCCTGCGAAATACATTCGCGATCGAACAAATAGTTTTTTTGCTTTTTCTGGGCATTCAATGCGATAAGCATCAAATTCAAATAATCTTTGGTAAAAGTCAAGGATTCTCCATTAACAGACTTAAAGACTTAAAAATTTATTCAAGCAGTTTCATTTGTGAAAAATTCTTCAGAAGGTTTGTGTAAATCTCCTTCACTTAAATTATCAGTCTAGGTATATTTGGAAGTGCTGGATCTTTCTAAACTGGAATCGGAATAAACGCCTTCATTTTTGCCCATAATATAAGATCGCAAACGATACTTGAATTCTAAAGCATTAAGATGATCGTGAAGGCCACCTTTCGCTCAAATAACTCCAAAGAAATTCTCCAAGACATCTTGATTTAAGCATCTTGTGAGAATATATTCCGTGCCTAATCGTCACCCTAAATCTGTCAATAACAGTTTGAGGGCATTATTTGACATGAGTAGGAGATATTGTAGGAATACAATTAAGAGTAAAGATGAATTGTAATTTCAACAGTTGATAAAAAAGATTCATTCCGTGCCTAATCGTCACTTTAAATCTGTCAGTAACAGTTTGAGGGCATTATTTGACATGAGTATTTCTACAATTAAGAGTAAAGATGAATTGTAATTTCAAAAGTTGATAAAAAAGATTACCAATTTGAAATGGTAGCAAAAATATTTTGCCTTCACTTTCAGATCAAGAATTGTTTGAGACATGCCATCTATGATGCAATACTGCTCTTCAATTGAAAGGCCATAAGCTCTATTTCTTGTTCTCTAATCACAAGCAGATACACTTATATCGAAAATATCAAAACAGTCGTTCACCTACGACAACAAAAAATAATAATAACATGAATATCACAATATGTATTTTGTTTTATGATATACCAGTTTAAAAAAATTAGCACATTTAGCCCAATTCATGTTAAGAGGAAAATATCCCAAAGTGCCACATCTATTTACTGCCATTGACATTGTGTTTGAAAAAAGCAAATTTAACCCTTTGTTGTTGAGCCCCTCTAACATTTAACTTCTCCTTCGTCATTTTATTCGTAATCCTTAAATCTGATACAGATGTTTTGTCCAATACAGTTTCGACAATGCATTTGTTAACTTCTTTTCCATTAATAATGAAGGCTTCAACAAAATGGTTTCAAACTAATTTAATCAGGTGAGGAACATCTGCTAGGACAAAAATTTTGTGATTATTACATTTTTGTAATTTTCAACACTTTATGAAGTCCTCTACTCCCACCACCCAAGTCAGAAATAATTGAAACTACTTGGAAGCCTAAAAACATAATCTTTGAGATTTATTTCATAGCAAAATTCCACAAATTGTATTATTTTCAGTAGCTGTTCCGAGTTCATCTTTAAATCAAAATCAAAGAAAATTGGCTGTTTCCAAGATTTCAATATGCCACTCATAATAACCTGGACATAACCACTGTTATGCCACTCATAATAACCTGGACCTAACCTGGACATATGAATACGGTCTTAATGTTTTATCTTCTGCACAATCATAAACATACTCTTTCCTTATTTTCATTTCATCAAATAATAAGATGCAGACTTTGTCTTTTTTATTGAAATCAGAAGACTTCAAAAGTCTAAAAACATTCCTCAGAATACCTGGTTGAATTTTGATTTTTTTTAAACCAGGATCTAAGGGTTGAAACTGCTAGATATGGATGTCTTCTCTTTAACATTAATCTGTATGCTCTGGGAGCATCAGAATATAAAACTATTGCGTTTGAAACCTTTGGGAACAGACTACCGTATACGTTTCTGTGTTTGGAGTTTTTTTTGAACCTGATTTGATACTTAACACTTTTTCTATTCAGACATTTTATCCTTTAAAACTGATATTTCCCTATCTTTGGTCGTCACTGCTTTCGTGAGTTCATCAATATCCTTTGCAGTCACATTTGTTTGAGTACTAAAAATAGAATACAATAGTAAAAATGTGCATAAGTATGAAATAATCTACATCAAATTACCATTTATTTGCATTAGGAATATAGAAATCATACTCAATTGTTGAACTTGCACATGCAATGGATGCTTTTATTTCATCATTAGCACATGGAATATTAAAAATATTACTACCATCACCATCATTACTATTTTACCACCATCCAAACATCTAATTAAGCATAAATAAATAAAACACCATACTTTTTAAAGCAACAAATTTATAAACATGATTCAATGTTTTTAGGTTTAATATATATTTCACTTATATGTCTCTTGTGATAATTACCTGGTCAACAAATCGGCGACGACTTATTTTCTCTCCCTTTTTTTAATTCTTGCAGATTGTTCATTCAATACTGGTTTTCTAGAACTAAATGCCAGATTTTGAGTCGATACATCATCATCCTTCAAACTTTTTGGTGTGTAATTTAATAATTTATGTTGAAGATTTTCTTTGAAATCGCTATTTAAAAAGTGTTTCAAACTGCGATGTCATCCAAGCTGACTTATTTGCTTTATATATGACTGGCAACTGTTTTATGTTCTTGAAACACCGAGGGTTTTTTGATTTGCCTATAACTAAGAGCTTTCTTTTTTCTGTGCTAGTCATATTGGCACTAGAATAGTAATACGCTCTTTAGAGAGTTTTCCTCTAACACATTTTTCTCCTTTGGATTTTAAAGTTTTGTCCCGAATCATCTTGAAAAAAGTCCAGTTTCATCGGCATTAAAAATGTTATTTGAAGAGTACTCCTTTAATTTAGGCCACACTTTATTAATCCAATCGTTAATCACATTCATATCAACATCCCGCGCCTCTCCATTCATTTTCCCGTAGGTAATTTTGTGACGGTGCTTAAATTTTCTTCGTAATAGAGAATGGCTGTTCCGCTATGTTTTTATGTATGGATTTTATCAATGTATGGGTTTTAAGATCAACCAACCAAATTGTGCTCAGTTCTGCGTTATAGGGAGTTTATCATTATAAAGAGTTTACACTGTATATTTTAACACTAGAGACTGAAAACAAAAATTGCAACTTAATAATTATCAGAAATTAATAACAGAATAATGTTAATGCTTAAGAATTTTAATGCTTAAGATGGCTTAAGAATCAGAGTTATGCAGTAGTACCAGATTATTGTCCTACAAGTATTCAAGGACTTCTCGCTGTATGAAATCGACATGAAAATATCCGGCAAGTGTGTGATGCTTTTATTGCAACTACAGGTATAACCGTCTTGAGGATGACTCTTAATCGACATTTACTTGCGATGGGGATATGTGCTTATCGTTCTGCCTCTTACACCTAAATTCGCTTCTGTCCACATCTGCTCTAAAATTCACTTCTTTATGCTTCGCGACCTTCCAATTTCATCTAAATTATCCTTGCAACTTTTTAAACCAAATTTTTGACAGTTGTTAGCCTTGGCTTAGATAGAACACCCAGTTACAAACTGAACGTACAAGTGTTCTGTGCAGCATCAGGTGGATATCTCACTCAGGACCCTATGCACATTCTATTTCACCTATTCAAGTCCCTTGTCAGGTCAAAAATGGATTTCGAAAGTGTAGCTTAGATAAGCTCTCCCCTAGTCAACTCAGCTGTATAAACAGTTGAAAAAACAACTGTGGTACAGGTAATTCGTTTATTCATGAACTGAAGAGGTCTGATCTGGAGAGGAGATTTAAAATATCTGCACACACGGGTAACTAACAGCTGAATTATTAGCAATTAAGGAGACTCTCCGATAAGCCCTCTTCGAGATCGACGATTCACTCCATCTCAGTGAACAGCATCAGAACATGTTTAACCCAAAACTCGTTTGGTAAATGATTGATTTTAAGCTCGTCTATAAAATTAGATACATCCGTCTTATTTCTGTGGATTCCAAGTCACCTCGGAATTCAGAATAATTAGGGAGCGGACATCGAGGCTAAATCTGTCATTATGGATGAATACGTACCGATCTTTCATATTCTATTAAACACTTCAACTGCTCAATCAGGTGGCTAATCAAAAATAAAAACCAATTGGGAATCACATAAAGGCTAAAATAAACTGTGGATTTTGAGAAAACGTTTCTACAGCAACCAATCCATCCCCAATATAAACAGAAAAAACCTAATGACTTCTAATCATCTTAAGATTGGCCATTGCAGGTTTTCCGACAACTTTCTGTTTGTAGCAAATCCTCCATCGAATAGTGACGCGTGCGGGCCTCTGATGCCATGCCCTAATTGATTATCCGGGGTTGACCCATATCTTAACTAGTCTTGGAATTCGGGGAGACATGTCTGAAATCCTGTTAGTCTCTAATATCCCTCATCTATTCGCCTTTCTCAGAGAAGCCAACTTAATATCTAAGATATAATTTACCAGTCAATCAAATATAATCTATAATAGATAGACATAACAGATATAGTAAATAATCAAGATATAATATATGTCTAGTCACTGTTCCACATGGGGTCTCAAATTTCCCTTCTCTTACTCTTCTAGTCTTTCACAAGTTCTTGTACAAGCACCTTATTTTTTTTGTCAATATCTTTTTTTCCAACGACTTGGTTGGTACTATGTTGCCTCCTTTATAGGAACAGTATCGTTGGTATCGTATCAAAACCGTTAAATGGCCATGATGTCGATGAGACTTAAGTCTATATTAGTTGTTTTTTAGTATATCACATTACAAGAGGCGCAACTTATTAGGACTTAGAATGAAACTATTTACTTTAGTGATGAGTCTAGATTTTGTTTATAATATTATAGTCTGAAAATACTACTACTTAAGGTTATTGTTCATGTATTGACTAATACTGCTTCATTTTCATTTGACAGCCGGCTTCATAGTCTCATCAACTTTTCATTCAGCAACTTTTATTTTGATTAATTTACAAAATCCATCATTGAAGAGAAATGTGACTGATGTTCATTCATATATCTTTAAATTTTTAGTCTTAATAAGTTTTTCTAGATTAATCTGACGCCTACAGTTTTCATAAAACTATGTTACATAAATTAAATTTTCAGTAGATATTAGGATATGCTCCTGATATATTTGTAAATTTTCATTGCATTTTCAGTAAATTGTTTCAAGCATCGGCCGCGTCAGCGCGATGCTTGAAACATTTCGGACGGAAAATAGGTGAAACGATCGCAGCGTACTGAATGATCTAACGTCGGGCGCGGTTATTACCTGAAAAGATATCAGCACCGGTATTTTTAGCCGTGGTGCTAATTCGTAGTCCGATTTGACGGATTTGACTCCTGCTATTTTGGTGCGGATATTCATGTTTGTAGTCTACCCGACTTTAGTGGTGTATCCATTAAATATGAAGTCACTAAATATCTCTAGGTCGTTGACGTGATTAAGTAAGTAGAAGTAAAGTTCTACTTTATGATAACACATTTTTCATATCCCAGAAATTCATAATATGGCACTTGAAATAAAATTGTTACTTCGCGAGGATCGAAACTATATTTTTTTGTCGTTAACAACTATCCGTAATTGTTTACAAGAAATTTCTGATTTATATATTTTCTTTTTTATGCTTTTATTGTAAATAATTTTGTCAGTGAGTTTACAGTCTTTGGGAAATATCTTTGAAATTGATTTTTTTAGGTGAAGTGCCAGAAGAACCATTAAAAATTGTTGCAGTGGTTGGAATAGGACACAGCCCTGGCATTATAAGACTTTGGCCACATGAACAGCGACAATACGTTCAAGATATCATGACCATACCACCGCCGTCATTAACATCGAAAATTATCCGATATTCCTTCAAAATTTCTTTAGTGGGTTTGGGTGGTTATCTTATTTATAAGTTAGTACCAGTGCCTGCAAATGTTAAAGAAAATGTTAACATATTCGTGGAGAAAGTTATACACACTCTAAAAATTAATCAGAGTGTAAAGTTTTCATTCAATTAATGTCGTAGGCACTATTTTTCATAAACTGAAGAAAAGTAAATATTTTATTCACCTAGTCTAAAACTATCATGTGATAAAGTTTCTTATTAAACTCTAAAGATATTGTTGTTCTTATATATGGGTTTATATATATTGCTATTCTTTTGCATACATTTATGTTTCTTGATTTTTCAACTAACTGGCACAAAAAACAAGATGTAATTACAAAGACAATACTAGGCACTCAAATTGTTAGTATTTCAGTTAATAAATATATAATCACTTCACAATCAAACACTATCAAATTATCATTTTAAATATAAAATATAATTACTTGATCTAGACTAAGAGTAATTGCATGTACTATCATTAATTGATAATCAGTTTAACATAGTTAAATATAGTAATATATTTAACTCAAATAGATTTACCGTCAGACGCCAAATATTCTTCTTCATCATGTGGTGCTGCAGCTTGTCAATGAGCCTTGACTTTTTTTAACCGTCGCTTCCACCCGGGCTTTATCTCCAGCAGCCTCTTGCAACTGGGAAGGAGCCAGTTTAATGTGCAGTAGTTCTTCAACATCTTTTCTTATATTGTCTTGCTATCGTGCCTTTGGTCTATCTTTTTTTGTTTCCCTCATTTACTCCTCCATGATTTTCCTTGGTATTCGGTTTTCTTAGTTCTATTAGGTTTAGGTTAGTAATTCGGTTTTCTCTTCTTCTTTCTTATCCTAACTTTCGTGTTTCTTTGTATACATGTAAATTTTACGACATAGTACAGGGAGTAAGTAACTTTGTTACCCTTTACAATTCTATTTCTGTTATCTCCTGTGATGTTTACATCAAGTTTGCTTCCCATATATGTATATTCCACCACAGTTTTAATATTGTCATCACCGACATTCTCTTCACAACTTCAATATTGTCATCATCCAGTACTGTTCTCTTTTGGAATTATTTTTTTTTTCCATCACCTTTGTTTTTTCGATATTTTTTTAGACCGTCCCTTTTGACTTTCTTCCTTATTTTATCAAAAGTCTTTCTTAATAATCTTTTCGATCGTGTTAGTATATTTAGCTCATATATGTATATGAGGATATGTATCCAATGATCATTTTTCTTTATTTATTGTTGTTCCATTTACGTCTATGTATTTTTCACTGATGACATTCAATACTATGTTAAACAGAACTGGTGCCAATCCATCCCTATGTCGCAAACCTCCGATCTCAATTTTTACCGTGGTGTATTGTTGGATTTTTACTATTGGTTTTGCATCGTCATCCGGGTCAATCCAAAGAGCTTAGCTGGCATTCCCACTTCCTCCATGGTCTCATATACTACTGTGCCCATCTGAAATCTAATAAACGCCAAATATTTTTTTCTCGCGCTCGTTTCACCAACTATATTAGCATCATCAAGCTCAGATGTTCAGTCTGAGAGTAAATTATCTCCTAATGATGCTTACATGGTTAGCGAAACGCATGTCGAGATATTAAACACAAGTTATTCGGTTTTAATAGTAAATCTCTTTGAGTTTAGTGTTTTACGCCAAAGGTTCCAATAGAAGAATTAATATACTATTATGTAATACATTTATTGATAAAAATTGTATTAAATAGCAGTATATATTAACACATTGTGTTATTAATGTATCATCGTTGTTTACTAACATATTTGTCACATATTTTCATTAGTTTTTTTTGGTGAAGTTTCCATTTTAAGATTAAATAGACATTCCTAACTTATCTTAGGGGAAAGGGCTTCTATATAGACATACTTTAAAATAATATCTTTGTTAACATACTTATTTTTGATACATAGTTTTACCATCTACTAGGTGAGAATATGTTAAAAATTGTATTTCTAGCTTCTGATATTTTTCCGATTCAAAAATAAAAGTTGGTTTTTTATATATTGTCTGCTTAGTTTTCCTAAATAAAAAACTTCTAGTAAGTCGATCTGACAGGCAGAGTGAATAAATTCAGACCACAATATTATTCAAAACTGAAAGATGTATGTTATATTGAGTTTGCAAATAAATTCATTTGCATTTTTAGAGTTTAATGAAATAACGAATCTTTCAATAAGGAGCCGTCTTTGACTAATACCGACTACATTTTGTTTTTATTGTTTTAATATTTCGAAATTACACTCAAAGACATTTATCATTAAACACAAAATCCCTTTTTTTAATTTATCTCGTGTGTTACCATCATCAGGAGATGATTAAACCTTATGATGCTAACATGATTGGCGAAACGCCGGTCGAGAAGTTAAAAGTAAGTAATTTGGCGTTCAGTTGTAAGTCTCTTTGAGTTTAGTGTTTCGCACCAAAAGTTCCAATAGGATGGATTTGTGAAATTGTATAGTTGCTCTTTTTACATTACTATTTTTATTATTACAATACGAAACGACGTGTATAATTGGTTCGACCTCAATATGAAAACGTCCGTTTTATATAAAATGTATTTTGTAAGTTATATGATGAGTATGTCGACATAGTAGTCTCAGTGCAGCAGAAATAAGGAAATCAATATGTAAAGATGAAGATAGCGGATCTGTTTTAGATACCCAAACTGTGTTGGGTTTGGACGTTTACGAGAATATATTGATGCGGCTCAGGACCTTCGGTTGCTTTGGACATTATCATTTCGTCATGTATTTCCATTAAAATTTCGCCATGAAAATTAGTTCAATAAACACATTTATTAATTGTGTGCCATGTGACCGTTATTAGACGCAATTTTTAAACATATCGTTGGGAAGTGTACAAATTAGATGTTTAATGGTATAATGAAGTTTGTCTTGTAAATTCTTGTATGATCAATAGTTCAGTATTTGTTTAAAAATCACAGTCTCAAATATCTTGAAAACCGATAACAAGTGGAAATTAAATTTAGATTTTCCTTTGAAATATATTACATTGTAACTACGTCCTGCATATATGCTAATTCGAATTAAAATATTACCTTAAATAAAAACATGTTTACAACTTTTACAATTTCACATTCCCAAGACTGATTTGCAACAACATAATTACGTCTGTGTTCATGAAACTGCCCCAGATAATACAGAAAAGGTCAATATTTTTGGATTGAAGGTCACAAAATATCCTGCTCTCACTATCAATATCTATTTTTCAGTCCAATCTACTATCGATTATAACACTAAAATAGTATTATTATAAAAGTAACATTGATAAAAATAGATGTATATGAAGTATTTTGTAGTCCGAAAATGATAAGCTAATTACTTTAACACGTACAGCGTTTTTTATGACAGAGCGTCGGTGGTGGGAAAAAAATGTGTCGACATATTTTTATCTAATATTTATTTAATATAAACATGTAAAACCAGTTAAATCTATGCAAAGGCATTACTGAGGATTGTGTGAATAAAAAATATACTACATAAGATGACATACATCGACAAAAACTTTCACATTTTCTTCTTGTGTTCTGTAACATCATCTCTTTAAAAATCGGCAATAGTCGTTCAACGTAGATGGGTTCCAGCGTCCCAGGTATTTTGCTTCCAGCGTGCTGATGTCCTGGTGAAACCTCTCTCCCTGTTCGTCGCTTACTGTACCCAAATTTTCCGGAAAAAATTCAAATGGGAGCGTAAAAAATACATTTTTAAGAACATGCGACACCCTAGTATTTCATAGTTGAGGTTTTTATAGTTTTCATCTTTCTTATTACCCAGAAATCCTTTCACTATACTTACAAAACACTTCCAAGCTGCCAATTCCTTTTCATTTAATTTTTCTTGAAAACGGAAATCACCTAGAAGCCTTATTTTAGGTCCAATAAATATACCTTTTAGTTTTGCATCATTTAATTAAGGACCTTTTTTGTCCATGGCTTTGACAATGTTTTTCATTAGTCCAAGCTTAATATGGAGAAGCGGAAGAAACACTTTTTTTGAGTTAACAAGAGGGCATATTTTTTGTTTGAAGTACCAGGTTCAAAATAAGTTCTATGAGGGCAATCTTTCTTACTGTAATGTACTTTTGTGGCCCTGATATTCCATAGACACAAAAAACAGCAATACTTTATAAAACCTCCTTGAAGTCCCAGCATTATACCTATCACTTTTAAATCCCCATAAATATCTCACGCGAAGGTCTCCAAACTACGGCCCGCGACTAACGAATTTAGCAAGCTTATGCTCGTTTAGGGCGTGTACTCGACGACTATTTTAGAAATTATAGATAATGGCAGGAAAATTAAAACAGTTTTGGTCCTTGGTACTTACTGCAGTATCAGTATGGCCCTAAGGCTGGAAAGTTTGGAGACCCCTGGACTAAAGGAATAGATGGGTTTTTGTTTCCATTATGAAGCAAGGCGCTTTTAGGATACATTTCGATGAATCTATGAAAATACACCACTCGGAAGGTGGTGTATTTTCACTACAACAACAACTTCCATATTAAGCTAATTCATTAAACCATCAATATCACAACAGACACATAGCAATCCTTCCATTTTATAAAAACTTGAAAAGGATACATTCCGTTTTTGGTAAAGTGAAACCCTTACATTTTATCTAACAGATTCAACTGTTGAAGTGTGGAACCAAGAAGTTCCGATTTTTGTTTTGACAATCCCGGATCACGTACCAAATCATTTAATTAATTCGGAGTTATTAAGTGAGGTTCCCTAGTATTTTTAACAATTTTGAGTCACAACTGGTGTTCTCAGGAAGTTGTGGATCAGAACCTGATGAAGAATTAGAATAACTGGGACACATGTTGTCCAGGTTTAAAAGCGCAATCGGTATCGGTAGTTCCTGGCCATGAGGAACTGGTCTAAGTGCAGAAGGCAAATTTGGAAACCGAATTTTGTCCCTTGGTTTTTTTGAAATCCCTTGTGTTTTAGTGATACAAAAGTAGCAATCGCTTACATGGTCAGTTGATTCTCTCCACACCATATAAACAGCAAATGGCATAGAATTTTTCTTGCGATGCATACACTGCATTACATTTACGTGACAACTCACACAGCAAACATGAGGATCCCAACTTTTATCTCTAATTTAATTCTCTAATTTGGCACTTAAAATATAAAGTTTTTTGACTTCCTCGGATGTAGATGTAGCTTGTGACTTTAAAGTAAATCGTCCACATATATAATAAAATTTATCCGCTGGATTTTTACAAAATCGAAGACTAGAACTTGCCATTTTATATAAAATCGACTTAAACACTTGAAAACTATAAAACTGCCCTTAAAGGTTCGTAGAATACTGTAGAAATATCCCCTTTACGGTCTTGTAGTAATTCGTACATTGTCCAGTCCAAAGCCAAGTACAAATAATTTCAATTATTCCATGACATAAAGGAGAAGTAGATACTTGAAAAGGGGACTTGGTAAGCCATTTCTGTAAAAAGGTGATTTAATAACTACATAAATGAAACGCAAAAAAATCATTCTCATTAATGTTCCAAAAATCATGTCGACCTGTGTAATTGAAGGTTTTTTTTATGTAAGAGTAAACATCCCAATCAAATGCCAAGGGTCAGACTTGTGTTTTTGGTACATCAGATCTGAGTAGAAATATTGCTTATTGTGATCAGAGTATACCTACTAATCTGTTCTGATGATATATGGGAATCTCTTAAGGAATTTTGTCTGGCTCAGATGAACAAAGAAATAACTTTGTCCACCCAATCTAGTTTAATATTAACATTGAATGTTCACTCTTTCAGATGAAAGGATACGGGTCAGATATTTTCCCTAGGAGTGTGTCATTTCATTCCCAATCATTTAAATTATTTTAGGTGTCGAAAATACGGACACGTGTCAATTCAAGTAGGAATTCGTATATAGTTTACTTGCTTACCTTTCCCTGTCAATTCTTAATTGCGGGGGAAACAACTTGTACCGCTTTAAGGTTTGTTCTGGCTTTAAAAATTATATGAGGAAACAAAAGATGGATACTTGAAAAAAGATTTTACTTAAAAATCAAGCTAATTTTACCCCCTTGGTTATATTTGCCAATGTATCACCAAAATCAACATAACTGACAGAATATAATGTAACTAACCTCCCTCCCCCTCAAAAAAACTTGCCATATACCTCGATTTTCCTTACCACCAAGTTTTTTTTTCATCCTTCTCCCCAGACAAAGCGATTTACCGTTATTCCGACTTCACCTTCTTCCACTATTCTCTACCTCACCCTAACTATATAAATATAAGCAATCTCCAATATAATCAATCTTCAATATAATACATTCTCCTTTGGACCTCAAACCTGAAACATCTTATTCATTCTGTATTACCTCCAAAAACAATTTAATATGTTCCGCATCTGAATCAAAAACAAATAAATAAAGTTAAAAAAAAATTGAGTTGGCAAATTGCATGTCCAAATCAATAATTCAGTGGAACATGAACTGTGTTCTTTATAAAGTGGATGAACGTAACTTCTTGGAGTTGAAGGCCGTCCGCTGTGAGGTTCATGTTCAATCGAGTCTTGCTTGATCTTCTGAGAAAGCCTTAAACTATCTTCGAAATGTTCAAAAAAATATGTCCTGGTGTTAACCTTTGTCCTTATGTGGATTACTGTATAAAATCCACTTTTCATCCCTAGTAACAATTTGCTGAAGAAAAGGATCTCTGCCTAACTTGGACAAACGTTACAAAGTGCATTGTGTGCAAGTTTTCAAGTATGAGTTGATATGGCACCTACATTCCTTCTCTTTATATTTTGTTTAATTGTTTTAAACAACATTGTATTGTAAACCATGAAATTTTAAACTTGGAAGCTAATTTCAGCCAACAAAAGATTATCATCAAACTCAACATGTCTTCCAGATTTTTACCGTCGAAAAGTTTGGTAAACATCATTAATGGCATTGTTATGCTTTCGAGATTCATTAAACATCAATGGCCAATGGAATCATTGATACGGAGTCAAATGTCTATTATGGAACATATCTACACTTGGCTATTTAATTTTTATGTTTCATCTAATTTGTGTCAAAATTTGACAATAATATCGTCATTAGAGTATATGTCAATTAGAGTATAGGTTATGTTATATCAAGTTAAAGTATTGTTAGTAGATGGTCATGTTTTTAATATTTGAGAAAAAACAATACTTATGGTTACTCCTAGTATTTCTTGCTTTAATTATTATGTTATGATGATGATTTTTATGGTTATTAGTCCCCCTCCCCTTTCGTACTTTCCGTGTGTAGATTTTTAGTTAAATAAATATGGAAAGAGTGCGACATTAATTTAATTTCCCAACCTTTTACTTAACAAAACCGAATAGATTTCGTAATATTTTTGATTACTATACTTTCAATAAATCTTTTTCGAATCTTAATTAATTATTTATTATAAATATTTGAAATGGCGCACACTGTCAATATAATGTTTATTAAAATTTATTCCTGCATTTTTTTTGTATTTTAGTATTTCCACCGTTTGATTTATAAATAGATGATCACGGGTGTTTATAACAGTTTTATTTTTCAACATAATTGTGCATTGATGTCGAAATATAGAGACTGTTAAGAAATCGGAAACAGTATTGCGTAAAGTAGCCATCGAAATGGAACTCTTGTCAGCTGATGATCGTGTTGAAACAAGAGGCGTCATTATCTTGCCGAGGGAAATATTGACCAAATTTTCTTGTAGGCAGTGAGTCCTTATACTCCCATTCCATAATTTGCATATTTGACTTTCGATAAAAGCGAAGCACTGCAAGCAATCACAAACAATTATTGATTGCTGCTTAGCGAGTACTGCAATCTGCCCAATGGGCAATAGGCGTTTAATATAACATGTAGAGTATCATTCCAGTGAGTGCTCGCCTTTTAAGTTTAACCTAATTCTAAATCCAGAGTTTATTCTCTATTGATTCTAAATCTGTTTGATTACTGTCTTATATATAATTTGATTGTTTAAGGGTACATTTAACTAATTGATCAACAAATTAGGGCGTACCGACACTATTTTGAAATAAATGAGTATATGGCTTCCTTGATGGATTCCAAATGGATGGCGTGTTGAATAACCTTGTTGGAAAAGTAATAAGGCCAGTTGATGATGGCATTTGTTTAATACGCAATTGGCTTTGGCTTTCATACGCAATTTCATTGTTGAGGTTGAATTGCAGGAATTTAGAAGCCGGTATAGAATAGAAGCCGGTCAGATGCTAAGATCGCCATGACACCAACAAATGTCGCTGCTATGCAGTATATAGAAAATATAAGATTGATATAGAAAGTATTAGATTGGTCCAAGTACGCTTCCTTAAGAAACGCTTGAACGTATAGGGTTCATATCAGTGTATTCGCTGTCTTGTTTAACTAAGAAGTATCTATCTACATATACATGTAAGATGATGATATAGTGTACTAATCACCAATTGTGGTGTCTAATGAGAAGAGTATTTAGCAACCGAGATTTAAAGGAACACACTAAATCATTGTTTACAATGTCATAATTCTGTATGGAGCTGATTTCTGGGATATGTATCGGAAGCAAATAAAATAACTATAGAGATTTCATCAAGGCTGCCTCCAGAAAATCTTCAGAATAAAATGACAAGACCTATCAAACCATTGTGGAGGTACTTGAAAGAATCAACAGTTTGATGCATATATCAGAAAAACTCAACTGAGATGGTTAGGTCATTGGCAAAGGATGCTAGGATGCGGAAGCAGATTCTCTATGGCGAATAAAATAACAAGAAAGGAAATCTGGAAGGCCCAAAAAGATGTTACAAAGACGCCAAAATCAGCTCTAAAGAATTCTATACCAAGCGTATCTAAATGGGAACAGACTGCAAACGACAGACCCAAGTGACGTGCAGAGAAATACAAAGCTGTGTAGCTCCATAAGGAAAATAATTGCGAAAAAGCCGCAGCCAAAAGGCAAGCCAAGCAAGCTGGATCAATTCTGTATCCTTCTGACCTTAAATACCCAGCAGCGGAAGACCATGCAGATCTAAGCTGAGTTATTTGAGTCGCTATAAAACTGATAATTCTTCAACAATGGCTCATCGAAATTAATAGCCATGGCTGAGGTTATGCTCGTATCGATCAACCCTCATTATCTATCTATCAGATAAGCTTTTAACAATTGAAAGTGAAGATGGGGGAGAAACGTTTTTAGTTTGATTTGCAGTCATTCAAGCCTTTATTAGACTTGTACTTTCCGTGTTTTTTTCGGAAGTCAAATTGATGTTCTATGATTATTTTCTTTTCGACTATTTATTATATTTAGTCTTTTGGACTACAGCTTCTCAAAAACTTTGGAAAGCAAGCTTATGGACCCATAGGAAGAAACATTTTCTGGATTTAAGGATCATAATAATAAGGGCAGCTTTCCAAGTGTTCGAGAAGTGGTTTACAATAAAAGTTTGTGTTCAAAGTAATACCGTTTTACGCACCATCACAAATCTTTCAAAACCCTTGTCATTGTAATTGTTTTAAAATTTTCCTTAATGTTATTTGTATAATGCTTTTTTGATCACCTGTTAACATTTTAGATAGTGAACGAACAGACTCAATTCGCGGTACAATAATTTTGTAACACTAGTAATTAATAAAAGTAATAGGTTATATGTAATAAAATACATTTTTGAATAAATGTTATTTACTTATTGTCTCTATGAGTGGAAATAATCCAGTCTACTTGTTACTTAATCTTATTTTAGTACATGATTTAATTATGAACGCTATAGAGAAAATAATATCATAACAATAATAATACTTTTTAGGAGAAAAAACACAAAATTAAAAAAAAGTATTATTTTATTTCTTTATTACAGTTTATTCCAGTTATTGACATAGTAATACTGTAAACAGTTGTAAAGTAAGGAGATTAAAATAAAGGTTTTGGAGGCAAAATACTATCGAATAATAGATTTAAAAAAAGGTTTGTATTGTTGGGTAAATTGAGGCTGGAATTGTGTTGCATACTCAGGGTCGGCAGTAAATGTTTTTTCGCAGGGATAGGTCAATTTTTCTCATTCAACATTTCTCTTTTGAGCTTATTTGCTATCGTGTAAGATGAATAGGAATGATGTAATCTAGGAGCAGATTTAGATGGAGAGTGGAATTTATGATAATAGTATCTAAACAAAGCGTCTAAAATGAAAAAGGTAATTTTTTAAAACAGTTTAAAGTAAAAGATAAGACTTAAAAAAGATACTTAACACAAGATTGATGGTTTGGAGCGAAGTTGGTTGGATTATGTAAAAAATATGTATTCTTGTATACATTCATTTATACATTACACGGTACATTTTATATCTTTGTATTCGTTTAACACCTGCCCAATTTAGTATCAAAATATTTAATTAACGGTTTTCAAATGTTACTTCATGAAAATTCATTATTTATTTAATAATTTATTATTTATTACTTTAAAATAAAACTACCATTATATTAAATTTTTATATTTACGACAACGACCATTAACATACGACACATGTTTATACTCAACATTTGAAGCGTGAATATGTTGGTGAAACAAGTCATACACAGTCATTATTTTAATTTAATTAACAAAACCAAAATATTTTAAATTTATTATTAACATGTTTAAAGGGTCTTTTATAGGTTAATTGCAATTTTAAGCTGTTACAATTATCAAGCATATTCCTCGTCACGAGGTTTTTTGTCTCTAAAAAACTTGTAAAAAAATTATAGAGAAAAATGTATTGATATTAATTACTATCGAACGATTATAAGCTAATATAAGCTTTAAAGTTTTCATAGAGTGTTAGTTAGCCAAGTATGTGTCGAGTAGCAATGGAGTAGTGTGACAGCGACGTGTACGTACAAGTGATATTTGCAATATTTTAATTATAAAAGTTATAGTTAAACGTCTTATGCAATTTGAATATCAACATCTTTCGCCATGTAAAATGCATTGAATTTGCTACAAGTTCGTTTAAAGTTGTCGGAATAATCACTCAAGAGTTGCACTAAGGCTATCCCATGCATGTTCTGTATGCTTGCAGATAGGGCCTAAGAACGAGCTGCTATATTTCGGTTAAATATCAGTCTGCAACTTACTCTGATGGCTACAAACATAGAGCCTACCATGCCAGAATTTCTGCAGTGGTAGCTCCATGCAATTCTAATTGTGAAAGGCAAATTTAATCCATGAAAATGTTTGACATAACCGCCTGAACAAAATATTGACGCATTACTAAAGCAAATAGAATTGCATTCCAGTTTCGTACAATTCCAAGTAATGCATTTTACCATCATATTTGCCATTAACCACCATCTTTAACAGCTCTGTCTTTAGCTTCAATGGAGGCATTACGCACTTATTGGCTATTTCCATGTCGATGTCATACATCGATCGATTTTAAGATGCTGTTCGTTTAGTCCGTTGGATACTTCAAAGATCATCAGAAACTCCTGCTCGTGCATAAATCTAATTTTGTACTGTGCAGTAAATACAAACTGTACAATATTCTTCAATTCGAACTCACTAAAAATTTCACTAAAATTGAACTGTGAAACTGCGTGGTTTCACTCTGTGTGGTTTCAATATGAAACTTTTGTTTCATTGAATGATAATTAATGAAAATATCATAATTCATTCATAATAATTTTTCCTTTTCAATAGTTGTCAATCCAAATTCATCATCTTGTTCATCGACAAATGGATCCTGTATCCACGCGAACTTTGTAAAATCAAAAGATTCCAAATAATGTGAAAAGCATTAGCAAATCATCCAAGTGTTCAGTAAATAGATTTTTGTTTGCTTCAATATGAACATTTAAATTTGATTTTCATGATTCAATTAGTTTATGAACGAAACACTATATATATATATATATATATATATATATATATATATATATATATATATATATATATATATATATATATATATAGAGAGAGAGAGAGAGAGAGAGAGAGAGAGAACAAGCAGGATTCAGAAGTGGATTCAGTACAATGGATCACATCCAGGTTGTCCAGCAGGTCATAGAAAGGTACAACGAATACACCATGCCACTGTGCTTGGCTTTTATCGACTACGAAAAAGCATTTGATTCCATCTCAAAGCATGCGATAATGGATGCACTGCTTAGCCAAGGGGTAGAGAGAGCCTATGTAAACCTATTAGAATCGATATATGATGGAGCTACAGTCACAATTCACCTTGATGATCTTGAAGTGGGAATTAATATAGAACGAGGTGTGCGACAGGGTGACGCAATATCGCCTATTCTTTTCTCGGCTGGCCTTGAAGAAGTGTTCCGTAAACTGGATTGGGAACAGGATGGGGTAAAGATCAATGGTGCAAACTTAAACCATCTTAGATTTGCAGATGATATTATTCTCATTTCACAAGACCCAGAGGAGCTGCAAAGACGCATACAAGAACTGCAAAGGGCTGGCGAACCATTTGGCGTGAAAATAAACCTGAAAAAGAGTCAGGTTATGTTCAATAACTTCGCTCAGGACAGAAGAATTTCAGTTCTAGGAAGGGATTTAGAGATTGTGCACAGCTTTATATATCTTGGGCAGAGGATTTCCATGGAGGGGAATACCGCCCGGGAGGTGGAACGGCGTGTTAAATGTGGCTGGCAGGCATTTGGTAGGCTCAACATAGTGTTTAAGAGCAGACTCCCACTTTGCCTGAAAAGAAAAGTATTCGATCAGTGCGTTCTACCCGTTATGACATACGGAAGTGAAACCTGGACACTCACATTGCAATCAATTCAAAAACTTCGGGTGGCACAGAGGGGAATGGAAAGATGTATGCTTGGCATTACAAGACGAGACAGAAAGTCCTGCGCATGGATCAGGGAACAAACAAAAGTCTGTGACATCATTGGAAGAGTAAAACAGTTGAAATGGAGATGGGCAGGCCATATAGCGAGGCGATGGGACGACAGATGGACCAAGGCAATCCTGGAGTGGATACCGCTTGATCGCAAACGTCCGCGAAGAAGACCGAAAGCACGATGGACTGATGACATCGTTAAGTGTATTGGACCCGAGTGGCAGAGGAAGGCCCAGGACCGTGAAGGTTGGAAGCATGCTGAAGAGGCCTTCATCCTGCAGTGGATCGATACGGGCTGATGATGATGATGATGATGATATATATATATATATATATATATATATATATATATATATATATATATATATATATATATATATATATATATATATATATATATATATATATATATATATATATATATATATATATATATATATATATATATATATATATATATATATATATATATATATATATATATATATATATATATATATATATATATATATATATATATATATATATATATATATATATATATATATATATATATATATATATATATATATATATATATATATATATATATATATATATATATATATATATATATATATATATATATAGATATTATAAATTTAATCCGATTAGTAGATTAGGCAAAGTACATTTTTTTTTAAATTTATAAATGAAAGACAAATGACATACTCACCAATAGCTTGGCGTTGTTTTGACGTTTTATTGTTTCTGCACACTGTTATAAAATTGAAATATAAGTTACCTATATAGAACAATATAATAATATAATCTTCGTGGACGAGGAGGTCGACGTACTCGGAATTCACAATTAGTCCACAGCCGTCGGTTAAATAGAATGATAGCAAACACACGTGGTAATGAAAGTCAGGAGCAACGCAACGAACACATTCGAGCCAAGGCATTGATCCAAAGACAGGCCCGTCAACAAATCACCGACGCACTCAGAGCATGTGCTCATGTGAACGACAGCGCTTGCAAGTATATCGCTCATCGACACGTGCGTCGCTTGTCCGCCTTACGTTCGAATGTGAGTTGCACATAGACTATTCGTCACATTCACAAATTGTCATCGGTGCTATGGACAAAGAATGCCAACATTGTCATGCATTCAAATACAAAGGTGTCGAATTGAAATAGCTAATTCAAAATCAAAGGAATTTAAAGAAGGATTTTCTTCAAACAATTTTGTTAATTCAACAACAACGAAGAATGACAAAAAATAGATGAAAATGTGAAATTGAATAGTATAAACATTGAAAGTATTGCAAATAACGAATTATCAAAAAATGCAAATTCGGTCATTGATTCCTTAAATGTATTTATCTCAAAATAAAGAATAATGAATTTGTTATATTAATTGTCTTCGATTTCATACTTTCTCTAATCTCCTAATCGGATTAAATTTAATATGTGTATTTCTTATTCAGGTATAGTATGTAATTGTTAACCATTGACAAAATATTTTGTATATTGTCTTGACAAACGCGGAATTGGTAATATTTGCGTTACTCACTAATTGGAGGTCATTGTGAATTTGTAATTGTGATGATCTCATAGTATTTGTTTTATTGTCGAAATAAATTATGCCACCCACATGAAAAGTCAACGTTCGGGCAGGACATCTGTCGGGTCCGCTAGTAACTTATGTATTTTATAATTATATATTTAATAATTTTAATAATAATAGATTTTTTAATATATTAACTTTACAAAAATTTCCACCAAATAGGCAAGTTTAACAATAAAGTTATCATTCCCAAACAAAGTTTAGCAGTGGTTAACTCAAGTTTAGTAGCAGCGGTTAACTAAAGCAAATTGGACTCCAACCAACGCTGTGTGTATCTCGCCTTTGGGTAGAACTAAATTTTGTTGGATAGTATTAAGCGGTTTTACTACCTTCTTCAAAACATCACTTTAGTAGTTTGTTACACGCATTTTGACTCCTTGCAGACAGAAATGCAGTTGAGTGCTGCTGCCGGACGTCAGTTTTTTTCCTTTTCCCAAATTTTTCATAAGCTTTCTGCGAGTTACTGCTGCCGTCAATCGCTGCCCGGTAGATCTTTAAATATTTAAGCTCCAAGTCCTAGATCGTGGATTGCGACGGTAGCGCTACATGGTCCTCGGCAGTATTTTCATGTCTCAGGCCATGCTTTTCTGTTTTCGGTGCGGATTTCTCTGAATTCTTTCAGGGATTGCTTTGATAACTGCTGTAGTCCTGGTCTCGCGAGGTCAGCCGCTTCTTGCTCTTTTGTGGATGGGGAATATTGACCAGTATACAGCCATTTGCCTTGCGGCTTCAGGTTGGCCTTTACTACCAAATGTCTAGCTCGACTAGAAACCACTAACCCCAGGAGTGCTATGCCAATGGCGGGGCACGAGTCATAACTAGGAGACTCCCTCCCTCGTGTACCCCTGTTGAATAAACTTTCCTCATTCCTGTTGGATGGGTAACCGGTCCAGAGCGTTGTAGCACGTCTTTGATAATACTTCTGATACTAATAGCAACGCATGTTGCCCAAAGGTATCTGGGATAAGGTCGCTCAACACCAGTGTTATGGGTGAGCGTCGTAAAGCCCGCCGTTCACAATAGAGACCTAGTATCGTTTTACAGTGCGACAATTTTTTTTCGATGTCTTGTTTGAGCAGTTTTCCGTTGTACCACGTATATGGCTGCTGACTTTTTTAAACTAAAATTCTTTAGAAATTGAAGTAAACAATATGGAAGATTTATTAATGATTAAGAAAAAGTCAAATATAAATTGATTAAAAAATAGCCTAAAGAAGTGGAGACAAATACAACCGAAGAAAATCATAAAAGAAGCACCTACAAGAGGTACAAATTAATAGTTATTAGATAATGTTGTGCTTTAAAAGTACCGAATAATTAAATTAGTATATGGGGTTGATGCAAAAGTTAGTTCCTTGGCGCTAGATTGCATCGATAAACTGATAATACTTGTAAAGTTTTGATGTTTGGCAAAAAGAAGTTCGCGAGTACTTTCTTATATTGGAACCTTTAGTGTGAAACCCCGAATTCAAAGAGTATTTCCACTAAAAATCAAATTATAGATTGTATAGTTGAAAGTGATTTTGTATTTAGTGGTAATCTCTTTTAATTTATTTGCTTTTTTTTAAATGTTATTAAACATTAAAAATGGTAGAAAGTAAGGAGCCTTTTAGACATATATTGTTTTTTTACTTTCGAAAAGGCAAGAATACTTTATAGATTCATAAGAAGATATATGCTGTGGACGGCGAGAATGCTGTGTCGTAAGTGGTTCAGAATGTTTCGCGATAACAATTTTAATCTTTTAATATTCTGCAAGATCAGTAGAGGTTGATGGCAACGAAATATTGGTGCCAATTGAAAGTGATCGGCATAGAACTCGAAAGATCGGAGAAATTGTTACAATCAACCAGTCAACAGTGTTACATCAATTTGGAATGGTAAGAAAGGCCGATTTATCGGTGCCGCATAAGTTAACGGGAAAAAAATGATAGACCGAATTTCTGTTTGAGATTATCTATTGAAGCGCAACGAAATTAATCCATTTTTTAAAGGGATGATACATGTGATGAAAAATGGATTGCATAAATGGAAGCATAAGAGATCGTGGTGTAAGAGCGGAGATGCCCATTCAACCAGCGCAAAAGCCAGTTTACATCCGATGAACGTTATATTATGCAGTTGGTAGGACTAGAAAGGACTCGTTTATTATGACTTGTTACCTGAAAATCATACCATTCATTTGAAGAGTTGCTGTTCACACACATCACTCAATAAGTACGTAGGATGACTAATAAAGCAACAACTTTAGGCAAAATTTGATTTTATTCATCTACATAGTCTCCTCCAAGAGGGATACATTGATTCCAACATTTTGATGACCTTTTTGTAATAGGTTTATAGGCAAAATAGGTTTCTGTTTCGGCAATCAGTTCTTCATTGGAGACAAATATCTTTCCTTGCTGTCTTTTTAGGTCTGCAAATAGGTTGTAGCCGCTGGGAGCCAGATTCGGAGAATACGGTGGATGGGGAAGCAATTCAAAGTGCAATTCATGCAATTTTGCCATTGTTGCGAGTGACTTGTGACAGAATGCATTATCCTGATGAAAGAGCATTTTTTCTTCATCATCTGGGGTCGTTTTTTCGCAATTTCTTCCTTCAAATGCACCAATAACGCCATATAATATTCAGTATTGATGGTTCGTCCTTTGTCAAGGTAATACATGAATAAAATACCTTGCGCATCCCAAAAAATTACTAGATGACATTTACATTATTGGTCGCTTTGGCCGGCTTTCGCCATTTGCTGTCCACTTAGCTGACTGCCGATTTAACTGTGGAGTGTTGCGATGGATTCATGTTTCATCCATTGTCACATATTGCATGAAAAAATCCTGTTTATTGTGCTAAACAGCGCGCTGAATTGTCGACGCTTTGCTGTTTTTGATCGACTGTGAGCAAACGCGGTATCCACTTCGAACAGAGCTTCCTCATGGATAAATGTTCATGCAAAATGGTGCATACACTGCCTTCTGATATCTTTAAAGTATCAGCTATCTCATGTAACTTCAATTTACGATCAGCCAAAACCAGTGGCGGCTCGTGGGTTTTTAAAGTGGGAGGGCGTATAAGAAAATAGTACTGCTGAAGATTTTTTTGCTTTCCCCTTCATCCTTTTTACTTTTCGTGCTAATAAAACCTAATACAGGAGATGAACCAGGAAAATTAGTTAAAGGAAAGAAACTGAACCCAAATAAAATATGGTGTTTTGCTCTGAAAAATTGTTTACTGTGGGCTTCCACAAGGCCTTCCCTCACGAGCCGCCAACTGCCGAATTTGGGCGGCCAGTGTTCAACGTCATCGGTATTTATACTGCCGCGTTTAAAATCAGCAAACCACTTCTCCAAATAACACTTGTCAAGCCATTGCTTTGCTTGAGCGGTATTTTTTCCCATTAAATAGCATGCACGGAACTCAGATATTTCCATTGTTTTCAAAATTACAAGAGTAGCGTCACTAAAACGTATCAAAAGTATCATTTGAAGATTAGTACTTCCTAAAAATTATATGGATTTGTCAATAGTGGTGCCATCTATAGATAGGATATAGTTCATAGGATAACATATATGTTATCCTATGAACTTATTGAGTAATGTGTTAAATCGCGCAATCGCCTAGAAGCGACCTGAATTAGCCAACAGAAAAGATATTGAGTTTTATCGAGACAATGCCAGGCCGCACGTGTCTAAGCCGGATGTTTAGGTCATCCATCGTACTCTCCAGGTCATCCATCGTACTCTCCCGTACTTGCCCTCCAACTAGCATTTATTTAGATCGCTCCAAAACAGCTTATCTTTACTAAACTTTACTTTCATAGAAGACTTGAAAAATCATCTGGATCAGTTTTTTTTAGATAGAAAACACAGCACTACTGTGAGTGTGGGATTATGCACCTAAAGGAGAGATTGATATACCATATTGATAAAAGAAACTTTTTAGCATAAATAAATTGTTCTCAAAAACAAATAAGGCAAACTTTTTCATCAATCTAATATATGTTAATTATGTTGTATGCCAATACATAACATAATGTATGCCACTATATAACAATACTTGAAAAACTAAGGTTTGTACTGTTTCTTTGTGCTCTGTATTATGTCCCTATCCCTTTAAATTATTTGCAAATGTCGCATTCTACCAGCTGTCCAGAAATGTCGTTCATATTTAATTACTTAAGCTTTCACAGGACAACAACGTGCTTTCTGTGAACAACAATTCTGAAACAACAATTCGCTTATTACGGCTCGTCGTCTTTATAGGGCCGAGTATAAAAACAACACAACATAAACGAGGCATAAAGTGTTAATTCAATAAAGAAATGGATAAAAAAAAAGTCTGAAACCACAGGTCCAAGGTCAAGCAGAGGTGTAAACAACATTGAACGTGTGCGTGAGTCGATTAGAGAAAATCCATCCCAATACATACGGAAGCGAAGTAAACAGTAATTATTTTTGCTAAATAATTTTCCAAACACTGTACTATAATGTTATAATAATAAAATTATTATACCTTAAATCGATTTCTATTAAATATACCTACAAAAATGAACAACAATACAAGACACCTTGTATTTCTTGCCATTTTACATCTGCTTCTGATCTCATGAGTGTTACTGCTTTAGTCCGATATTAAAGCCCCAAGATAGATAAATTGGCTTAGTACCTTAAATTGCCCGATTTGACTGATATTGGGCATGTTGTTTTCACGGTCGATAATCATTCTTTTCGTTTATTTCTAATCCGTAAAGTGGCTTTCATCCCTTATTCTTTTTTGATAATTGAGGTTAGTTTCTCGGCCGATCTCGCAAGAAGTGTAGTGTTATCAGCATATTTTAAATTAGTTATTTTAATGCTGCCAATATAGCCACCAGCCGTCCAATCCTCGAGAGCTTTACGCATGATATATTCACCATAAATGTTGAATAGAATGGCCATGGCCATGGGATGCATCCTTGTCTGGTTCCTTGTATTTTACTTGATTTTTATGTGGTAACAATTATTACATGTTGTGTAGAAATTTATATAAAAATCACACAATACACAATATACAAAAAAAGATTTCAAAATGTATTGTAGTTTTTTATTTTTGGTAATAACACAATTTTTGAGAGTAAGAATATTAACTATATACTAGCCATATAAAAATAGTTCCTATCCTTTATTGTTTTAAATTTGGCAGGAATATAAATAAGTACATCGACGCTTAGCAGCAAGCACACTATGAAACATCACCCGCACATCTGAAACCCAAATTGGCTGCTGTGGAATCTTTCGTATTGGAGGATCTGGCAGCACATCTATATCGCCAACAGTAAGATTCATGACATAGAAAAGAACCACCTTTCTTCACTTTAGAATTCTGAAAAAAATCGTTATGTTAATCTGTAAGACACATACAATCATGGTTAAAAAAAACAAACATTTAAAGCTCTAAGGAAAAAACTACAAGAACCTCTATATTTGTAGCAGAGTTCAGTGCTTTTCTATACTATATAATTTCATTTCAAATATAAATAATTTCTCAACTTTCATGGCTTGCAAGGGTATACTATTGATTTTTAAAAATAGTTCTTGTTTTCTGGGAACTAATCGACATCTTCATAAATCAGTAATATACGTAATAATGAAAATATAAAAAAGGCATATACTTTTATTTGTATTAATGGATTTTTATTAATCGATAAGCAGCGATGACACTTTCCTTTTACATTTGATTAAAGAAAATACATTGATGGAACTATACAGTCAAAACTACCAAATTTCCTTCATGAGGACATTTGTCAACGGTTCTGTATATGTGATTTAAAATATTGATTCTTTCAGATAATGAATGTACATTGGTCTTTTTGTAGAAAAATTAATAATGAAAATATAAAAGGCAAATACTTTTATTTATCTTAAATATGTTACCTCTGCAGCAAACACGGTGCTCAGAAAAAGTTTTGATCCAAAAGAATTTTCAGCTCTTAGTTTGGAAATCAATCTCAAGAGTGTTCTTGCAATAGATACTGTGATTGATTTTTTTAGTACTAGGAACAGAAAATAGTTCCAGTGGGGAAGATATATGGATGATCGAGAGTCACAATATATTTTCGACTTAAAAATTAACAAAGAACAGTGCGACAATTGAGAGTGTATTCTAGATCATCTAATTTTCTTGAATATAATAGTTAAGTGTATCTGAAGATATCTGTTCCAAAGACTATATTCAAATAATTTAACTTGATTTGTTTAGGATAGCCAATTATCTTCATGGAGATATTTTAACAACTTAAACGTTTTTAACTTAGCGAATGAAGCTATGACACAACCATTAAATTTTACATTATAACACAAATTGCTTCAAAATGATTATCTAATATTATTTTTTAAACAAAACTTCGGTGTCTTTTCTGATCATTTTTTAAAACAGTTTTACCTGAGGATCACTATACCAATCATCTTGTACCCATTCCCATACATTTCCCGCCATATTATGTAAACCAAATTTATTTGGTGGGAATTCATCAACAGGACAGGTAAATAAATAACCATCTTCAGCTGTATTTGTTTTAGGGAATTCTCCTTGCCAAATATTAGTCCTAAAATGAATATCACAAATGAAAGTTTTTGGGCTGATCCTGAGTAATACCAATGTTGTCCTTTGGGATTCAGTTTGTTACCCCATGGATATAGTTTTTGTTTTAAACCTCCTCTACAGGCCAACTCCCATTCTGTTTCTGTAGGAAGTCTTTTTCCTAAATGCTTACAATAACGATTAGCATCGTTCCATGAAACATGAACAACAGGATGATTCATTCTATCTAAAACATTAGGGGATAACTAAAGGATGATACATAACATACATTTACGAATCATAACATTTCAATGCAATATCAAAATGTCTTTATTTCAGTTTAATTAATTTCAGTCTTTATCTTTAACATAATAAAATCGAGCAGAAAAAAAGCCTAAAGGAAATTGCACATAAAATAGTTGAGAATTTAGCATTCAATTTTACACAGCAAATGTTTGAGTTTCGGAATTCAAATGTATGACAGTGATGAACCAAATTTTGATCATCAAATCTAATCTTACTTCATTGGATGGAAATATTTCGAGATATTTCAATACATAATATGTTTAAAGAGAAACAAAACTTTTTCGATATTAACAAACAATTATCTAGGATATATGTAATATTTTTTAGCTCCATTTGTGATTACAGTGTAGTAATGTGTTAATGGAAATATAATAAAAGGTAAATTATAGACAAAGCTTATAATGTTTTATTAATATGTGTATGCATCAACTGAGGTGGCAGAAGATGGTATAAAATACAGACATTTATTAATACTTTTATAGCAACTTTTATAGCAACTTTGGTGTGGAATATTAAATCCTCTTTTAAAAAAGTTTAATATACATTTATGACAAGGGTCAAATGGTTGGTAAATGGACCTCGAGGGACCCAGGGTACCAATCTCTGGGCCAGGATAAAACTCTGAGTAACGTCCATAGTCCTTCCAAGACGTACCATCAAATCCTGGCTCCACGTCCTCGTTGAGTCTCTCGGGTCGTGCAGTGTTCACATTAAGATATGAGAAATGTAGCAAATGGAGGAGGATGCAGGCGAGCTTCCGAGCTTAACATCGGAACCCATTAGCTAAGGTATGGTAACCCTAACAGAAGATTCCCTGGTCCTCCAGGTTGGAGGTTGGGCTATGCGTTAACAGCCGGTTCCGGTAAAGACAAGCCTTTTACGGAAACTCAAGGAAAATAATCCAGACGGATATTAAGTTGACTACTCCGCAAAGAATAGCTCTCGACAAAGCTAGATGGAGAAAGATCTTTGAGGAGATCAAGGCCCATCTCGGGCTTTAGCGCAAGTCTGACGATGATGAAATATTTATAACAAATTTGCAGCTACTCTTAAGCATTTTAGCATCAACCACGGGAGTATATCACTCCACGTGTAGAAAAAAAGGTCCTTCATCTAGCGAAACTATATTGTAGCGTCTTCGGCTTCTTAAAAAGAAACTAAAAGCCCCAGATATTGCTAAAACAATAGCAATAAAAAATGAAAGCATACTAAAGGAATGGCAAAAAGGGTGCATTGTTCCAGTATTATGCAGAATTCAAAAAACTATATTATGTTGAATTTATATTTTATTGGAACTGTTTATGTTAGAATTTATATTTTGTCGGAACAGTTGTTATGTTAGGTAATGGCGGTACTATAGTAATTTATATTATTAGTTAACGTTGCTTCGAGCTGTAAATTCATTAAAGGTTAGGATGCATACCAATCTAACGACATGTTATATCCCAGCTATGTTTTATAGTCGGTAAATCGAGCAATCCTGCATAGCAAGGAAAAATAATCATGTTCGCCTATTGAAAGAATCATAATGCAAAAACCTCTGCAACTTGAGGAGGGCATTGTCTTGTTGGAACTTTCAGCCTTGAAAGCAACTGCTTCCAGAATTTCCTTAAGGTACGTTTGAATTTTAAAGCAGAAATACTAAAATTCTACTTTCATTTTATCATAAATCCATCTCAATCATCATTAGTACTTTGGTAAGTTGTATTCTGTAATGAACACCAAAACTTACATTTCTTCTCTTTGATTCGTTTTTCGCTTACGACCATTGTGGACTCCCGAGTCAAAAAGGATATTCGCCTGAGATAATTGTTTCATTCTTTAACAGAATCTGCTCGATTAGACACTACAAGATTTCAATCCAAGAGCACGGTGCCGATTGGTAAGAGGGACTATTAATCTTGGACGATAGGAAGTAAGCCTAAAAGAATGAATATAGCTATATATCGAAAGTATGTCTATTTCCTAGCTTATGGCTTATATCTACCAGAAAGACAATTCTTGCCGACAAACGGCAAGAGTAACCAAATTAAAGTGACTGAAAATATAGCTACAGAAAATAGTGTATGTATTTGAAAGGAAAAAGTAGGTTTGTATGCAGCAACAGGTAAAAGTCTAAACTTTAACAAGGTATCGCCCCGGTCACCACAGTTCTAGGCTGGGTAAAGCCGAATACATTCTGAGTGATATTCTACGCTGATCACTAGTCAAATCAGTGAATTACACGAGAGATCTTAAAGCTTAAGCACAAACCCATAGTTAATATCCCGAGGGACGCTGTCAATGGTAAGCTATTAATTCGCAACTGATAACCATGGTTCGGAACTCACATTAAGCTGTAGGTTCACTCGTCAAACAACGCTTAGTGTTTTGTTTAGTGTACACTAAATCTATTCAATCAGTTTCAAATGCAAACAGACTTTAGCATAGATTATGCTACAAGGCGGTCCACAAGAAACGGACGTTTTTTGAATGAGTACTCGACAAGTATAGGAAGAGAACGCCTGCGGCTGGTGTATATCGACTTCCTACGATAGTGTTTACTATCAATCATCCCGCTGTGGACTCGAGAGCATCATGTGTTCATGAGAGCATCAATCCGTTATCAAAACGCAACAACTCCTCAGGTGATACTTCAATATTAAACCTCATGATGAATTCTCCAGCCACAACACCATTGAAGGGTTCGCACATAACGAAATGTGGCTATTTTCAGGGAAGCGATTCTTCGAAGTCCTACTCACTCTGCTAGGGGCACGCTTCTGAACTGGGGCTGAGAAAGAGCAATGTTAAGAGTATTTTGAGGAAAAAGGATTTGAGTTTTGACCTGTATACATTGATGCCTGTTTAAGAATTTAATGAAGAGGATTACCAACAACGCTTGCTTCACATTTGCTCAACAAGCAAAACAATTGTTGAGCAACCACTATCATGCACGATGAAGCAGCTCATTTGACGAGTTTGGGCCTCAAAAAATCGCTGTGAATTGCATCAGAAATCACTACACAGTCCGAAAACAAGGTGTGATGTAGTATTGGCAAATGTGAACTTTTCAGATCATTTATCTTGAAGAAGATGAGCCACAGAACTTTGGAGACGATTCCTCCTTTCAGATGGGATGTATGGTTTCAACAATATGGGGCTATTGCTCATACGACCATAGTTTTATGAATGTTGCTTCAGCTGCACTCCTTGATGGAGCAATTTCTCGCTTTGGTGATCGGACCTTTCAATGTGATATTTGAAGTCACACGTGTATGAAGGTAAGCCTCGCACACTGAAGGAATTGAAGATGTGCGTATCCCATGTTCCTTGATCCTGCATAGTTTGAATATCCTGGTGAAATATTTCACCTTGTTCCTCACTGGTGTCTCCGAAATTTTGAGGAAAACGGTCTAAGTGACTGTGTAAATAGTGCACGTTAATGCTCATGTTACATACAAAGGATCTGAAACTGTTAAGCATCTTGTTTACCAGTTAAACATCGTTGTTCAGCTTTACGTTTGCCCAGAAAATTTCCGAAGACGACAGGATACTTGGCGTATGCTGAATGAGTTGTCGAATTTGAGGGCCGGCAAATATTTCTGCTTTAATTTTTTCCATACTCAACTGAGGCATTTTTCCCCCTATATATGCAAAGCATGATCTATTCTTATCAAGAGCCTTTAAAAACTGCTTCGTTTGGTCCAGCTTGATATGCAGTGGAGGAAAAAGGATTTTCCCCCGTCCAACTAAGGGGTCGTTAATGGCATTCTTTTCCCCAACGTCCATGTTTTCTCTCTTAGGCCACTCTTTTCTAACGCAGTGGTATGCTTTGTCTCTGCTATCCCAGAAGCACAAGAAGCAAGGGTATTTGGTGTAGCCACTTTGCTGTCCTAGAAGAAAGTTTACCATTTTTAAGTCCACACAAATCACCCATTGATGTTCATGATCTTCTCCAAGATTAAAGCTATAGTGTCATATTCTTCTTTCATTTTCGTTGATTGAGCAATTGGTATTGAACCATATTTGTTCCTATTGAAGTGGAATTTATATTTCATAATATAACATTATAGCGTACTTATATAGAAATTCCTTTTTTTTAATGATTCCGTTTGCCGTTAAAATTTTTGGCATATTTATAAATAAGTAATGACTTTCTGAGTGACTATTTGTTATTTGCAGATGAACTTCAGTGTATGTAAAGAAATTCTCACATTATATAAATTAATTTGATATTATAAATAAATGCGCATACATAATATTCTTTAGAAACGATGATAAATTTCGGAATATTTATAGGGTTATCCAACGCGTGATACGAATCTTATAGTTCTGTCATGTTACCTTTTCTTACCTGTGAAATATTTCCCCCGAAGTTTTCAAGTTAGTTAAAGGTCTAATATTTAACAAAATGGATATTTAGGCCCCGTACAACGCATAATAATCGTACAGTTGTATTATGAAAATGGCAAACATCCGACAATAGTATTGCGAAAATTAAGGACAAAATTCGGTAGAAATCATCGTTCAACTGAAGGATTTTTTGAATTGGACTAACAGCAGTTCATCTTCGTCCAGAACATTCATACAATAACATTGCTGCTCTAGATAAAAGTATGAGCAAAGAGTCAGAAATATCAATTCCAAGATCAGAGTAACTTGGTACCATATAAGAATCTTCATGGCGAATTGTGCATAAATATTATGCCTGTTGCCTATACCTGTTTAAAATATAGCTTATGCAAGAGTTAAAGCTTACGGCCAAAGTCGCAAATTCGCTGATTGAGTCCGGAAGTGTACGCAACCCATGATGATATTTCAAGCACATTTTCACTACAATGGATACGTTAATAAACAGAAATGCTGTATTTGGAATAAGGTAAACTCATAAGTGATTCAAAATAGATCTTTAAATACTGTGGTTTTTGGACTGGAACTATTACCGGTACTTTGAAAATGACAAAGGACCGTTACAGTTAATGACGAATACGAGGGTTGCTATTTATGTGTCTGAAATAATAAATAAAAACAAAGATTTATTATTGAAAATGGTTTTGTTTTTCAAAATATCCCCCGCGATGATCGATACACTTTTACATACGTTTGAAACAATTTTGATAACATTTTTTCCATTCCGATTGAGGTATCACAAAACATGCATTTTGAACTCATCACGGCTTCTTCTGGTGTTGAAAAACTTTGATCACGTAGTTTATTCTTCACGAACAGGAATAAAACAAAATCATTGGTTGCCAAATCACGACTGTACGACAGATTTATTTGCACCAATCGATACGAGCCATTTTTTGAATGATTATCAAATTATGCGGAATCCAACGCGCATAAATCTTTTTCACGGTTAAATGTTCAAGAAAAATCTTGTATATGCTTGTCACTAGTCTAATGACCAGGGATGTCTTAATCCCACGGTGTATCACATGACAATCTTGCTTTATCAGTTCGCGCACAGTATCGATGTTTTCTGGCACAACAACCGAAGGACCACGGTACAATAATTACTAAGGTAAGATATTGCGCATGGTGGGCGGAGCCTTGTTGGCGGGAAACGTTATCCATAGAGTAAAATTCGAACAACATGATAGTTTTGGCATATAACAAGTTTACTGGAAGTTTATATACGGCGTTTGTGTGGTGTTAATCTAAAATATTCAATAATAACAATGCGTTGTGCGGTGTTTGGATGTAACTCCGACAATCAGTCGAAAAAGAACCCTTGTGATGTGAAGTTTTTTCATTTTCCCAAGAATGAAATTGCGTGTAAGAAGTGGATCCATGACACAAAAAGACAGTATAAGTTTAACCTTAACGGCTTGTATTTGTTTGAAACACTTTTTAAATAGTGATTTCAAAGAAAATCTTCGACATAAATTGTTAAATTACACACCAAAATATTACCGAGGATTGAAGGATGATGTTGTATCGACTCAAAATCTAGCATTTAGTTCTAGAAAACCAGTATCGAATGAACAATCTGTAAGAATTAAAAAAAAGGAGAGAAAACAAGTCGTCGCCGTGTTGTTGACCAGGTAATAATCACAAGAGAAATATAAGTGAGATATATATTAAACTCAAAAACATTGAATCATGTTTATAAATTTGTTGCTTTAAGAAGTATGGGGTTTTATTTATTTATGCTTAATTAGATGTTTGGATGATGGTACAAATAGCAATGATGGTGATGGAAGAAATATTTCTAATATTCCATGTGCTAATGATGAAATAAAAGCATCCATTGCATATGCAAGTTCAACATTTGAGCATGATTTCTATATTCCTAATGCAAATAAATGGTAATTTGATGTAGATTATTTCATACTCATGCACTTTTTTACTATTGTATTCTGTTTTTAGTACTCAAACAAATGTGTTTATAATAATAATGATATTAATGAACTCACGAAAGCAGTGACGACCAAAGATAGGAAAATATCAGTTTTAAAGGAAAAACTATCTGCAATAAAAAGGTGTTTTCTAAAAACCAGCTTAAAAAAACTCCAAACACAGAAAGGCATACGATGATCTGTTCCTGAGGTTTCAAACGCAATAGTTTTATATTCTGCTGCTCCCAGAGCATACACATTAATGTTAAAAAGGGGCCATCTATATCCAGCAGTTTCAACCCATAAATCCTGGTTGAAAAAATCAAAATTCAACCAGGTATTCTGAGGAATGTTTTTAGGCTTTTGAAGTCTTCTGATTTCAATAAAAAAGACAAAGTATGCATCCTATTATTAGATGAAATGAAAATAAGGAAAGAGTATGTTTATGATTGTGCAGAAGATAAAACATTAAGACTATATTTATATGTCCAGGTTGTTATTATGAATGGCATATTTAAATCTTGGAAACAGTCAATTTTCTTTGATTTTGATTTAAAGATGAACTCGGAACAGCTACTGAAGATAATACAATTTGTGGAAGACGGTATTTTTTTTTAAATTTTGCTATGTAATAAATCTCAAAGATTATGTTTTAGGCTTCCAAGTAGTTTCAATTATTTCTGACTTCGGTGGTGGGCGTAGAGGACTTCATAAAGAGTTGAAATTTGCATATTCAAAGCCACATTTTTCCAATCCATGTAATAATCAGAAAATATTTGTCCTGGCAGATGTTCTTCACTTGATTAAATTAGTTTGAAACCATTTTGTTGATGAAGGCTTAATAATGATTAATGGAAAATAAATTAACAAATACATTGTCGAAACTGTATTGGACAAAACATCTGTATCAGATTTAAGGATTACGAATAAAATGACGAAGGAGAAGTTAAATGTTAGTGGGGCTCAACGACAAAGGGTTAAATTTGCTTTTTTCAAACACAATGTCAATGGCAGTAAGTAGATGTGGCACTTTGGGATATTTTCCTCTTAACATGAATTGGGCTGAATGTGCTGATTTTTTTAAACAGGTATATTATAAAATAAAATACATATTAGGATATTCATGCTATTGTTATTTTTTGTTGTCGTAGGTGAACGACTGGTCTAATATTTTCAATATCAGTGTGACTGCTTGTGATTCGAGAACAAAAAATAGAGCTTATGGCCTTTGAATTGAAGAACAGAATCGAATCATAGATGGCATGTCTCAAACAATTCTTGATCTGAAAGTAAACGGTAAAACATTTTTGCTACCATTTTAAATTGGTAATCTTTTTGATCAACTTTTGAAATTACAATTCATCTTTACTCTTAATTGTAGGAATACTCATGTCAATTGAAATAGTCGTAATAAATAGTACTAATCTATAAAACGAAATATTTTTATCGATAAATAAAAATTATTCGAACTATTGCAGTTGTTTTGTTCGGCAAATAAAGTGCCCAAATTATAATGCATTTAAATTGTATTTCAAAGTTTAGCAACGGAGATATTTGAATTTTACTCAACGTGTGACGTTATGCGCAAACCGGACGCATTTTGGTATACGGGAATATCAGGCCCTGCCGTAGGACGGCTTTCTTTAAATTCGTCCGTGAGCGAGCGTCGACCACGACTGAATTCACTAAACCATTAATATACAGTGGTTTTAGATGGTGCTTCACCGCCAAAAGTCAAAGTAAGTTGATCGATGCACTGTTGTTGAGATAATCTACGCCGAAAGTCGTAAATCATTGCACAAAAATTCACATGAGTTAATATCATTTTTTGAGTGAAATGATATTTTCAAGTCACTAAACAACACAAATAGCGTCCATATGACAAACGGTTCTGAGTCGGTATTCAACAATGTCAAACTTTCCGATGTATATGTCAGATGGCGCCTAGCAATACCATTGTTGCCAATTCCGGATACATAAACAATAACCCTCGTACTATAGGTCCATCATAACTGACTTTTTGTGGTTGTGATTGAATGATTTTGATTTGGAATAAAAGTGATTTCAACAGCACGAAGCTAACAGGTTTAAATTTAAGATTCGGTGTATTAAATTGGTGCGAGTTGACACCACCAAATCCAAAATCGTGCGACTTGACAGCGTTAAACTTTTGTGGGGTTACGTGAAAGGAAACATCTATGACAAGAATCCACAATACTTTAACATACTTAAAGACCACATCTGCAACATTATGGCCGAGAACGAACCCGCAACGTGCGAAAAATCTTCGAAAATTAGCATAAGCAGATCGTGTCCTGCAAGAGGCAGATCATTTCACTTAAATTATGTTTCATGTGTAATTTATATATCATAAAATTATATATCATATTTTATATCATAATTTATATCATAATTTTTATATCATATTTATATATCATAAAAAATGAATCACTACAGCTATATATATATCAGTGAAAACTCCAGAAGAATTAAAGATTGCAGTAGAAAATCTATCTAAAATAATTCGAAATTCAACGTGAGCCTCTACGCTATACGAGAATATCCTAACTGCCCCTTAGGAGTAAAAGAAAAAAATATAGAGAAAGACGTCTACGCAGGATTTGGCATAAGACAAGAATAGAGAGAGACAACAAAATTACAATATATAAATTTCTTATTTTTTACAACAAATAAGAAATCTTCATACAATAAGTAACTGTATTATTAAATATACAATTAACTATATTATTAAACACAGGTAGTAGACAGACAGAACTCTGCTTTTCTTTTAAATATCAAATCATTCATAAATAACTGACTCGAATCTTTAAGGCCCTTAGAAGATAGAAATTGTTCTCTCTGGAAAGAAATTCAAAAAATCATGAAGTATAAATATATTAAATTTTAGAGTTTTATTAAAAAAACAAGTTCGTATAAATTGTATAACAGGTTATTTTATAAGCGGGAATAAGTTAACTAAGTAAGAGTAAGAGAGCACCTCATATCTTCGTTAATATAGGTCGGTAGTAATAAATTGTGGTTAATTTTTAAATAAGTATTACTGTAACTTATAAAAACGTAAAAAAATAAAATAAGGTTTGCAATATTTTGATATTTTTAAGTAATTCATACTTTCGATCGATTTTTAAACACAAATTATTTTCAGCATTCTCTTTTAAAATTGCTTTAAGATTTTTTTTCCAGAATTTTTTTAGAATTATCGTTTTGTTTTGTTGTTTGTGGCTGAACATTATACAGTATTGGATTGACAAATAAGTTGACTTAAATAATCAAGTGCCTGTACAACAGAAATGAAGGAAAAGCCAAAAGAGTAAGCTTTACTAAAGTAGGAAAAGCATTAAACGAAAAAAACAATTCTTTGGAAAGCATAAAAAGTTGGGAAATCATTGGACGAAGTGTATAGAGCTAAAAGAAAACTACTTTGAGAAATAAATCGATTTTCTATCAAAAACAATCTTTAATTCAAAAAGTACCTGACTTTTCCCTCTACCCTCGTTATGATTTATATATGAAAAATACAACTTAGCAGTCAGAACCGTACTAGAAATACGACGGTTTGAAGAAGAATAAAATTGGTATTTAGCGAAAATAATAAAATAAAGAGATATATTTCCAACCCATAAGTGAAAGAATATATTCCAATCCATAAGTTAACATAACAATAATAAGCGTATACTGTTTCACTGAAGAACAAGAAAGCAAGACAAAAGATGTATTTTACCAACAACTTAATCCAATTCGAAGAAACATGTTCATAAACTAAATAGTAGAAAATCAAAAAATGTAGGCACAAATATAAACATTGCTGCTGTAAGTAAAAATGTTGAAAATTAATCGACATCCAGTCGTTTGCAAAAAATTGCGCATATCTTATGGTTCTCATGGAGGATTTTGAATACAACTTTTGCATTTACACGGCATTGCATTGGCGACGTTGTACTTTCGCTAGTTCGATTATTGAACAATGAACAATAGATCCATTGTTTTCAAGCAAAATTTTGTTTTGTGACGATGCTGCATTCTTTTTCACAACCGGTGCATTATTTAATAATCAAAATTGCCGTGTTTATGATAATGCAAATGCTCGTGTTATTCACGAACAATCTCAACAACAAAAACACGCAAAACGTCCTTTTAGCATATTATATTTTGAGGAAATAGAACTTTTGGGTCATTTCCTTGAAATATACTGTCGGAAGTGCAGATACTGTGATTCTAAGCAATACAAATCAATTTTGAGTAATTTTTTATAAACGGAACTCAATTCTGTTAATGTGCATGGTATCTATCTTCAGCAAAACGTTGCTACATGGCCCTCTCAACATGGCAATTGAAAAATCATAAATCTTTTGCGATTGAAATCGTTCACGTCTAGTTAGTACAAGTACAGAAACACTGATACTGTGAATGCTGAGCGATACAAATCAATATTGCGTGATTTGTTATGACCAGAATTTGAATCATGTGTCTGATGTCTATTTTCAATACTAGGTGTGGCGGATAACAATTTTTAATTTTTTTCTTTAAAAAAAACACGTTTAATTTGGGAGAAAGGTAAAAAATGGTTTATTCAAAGTATGCGCCATCGCTGCACATTTTCCCCATCTCTCTGGCAATTTGTGGATCCCAGGAAAACCGTACATCTTTTGAGGTAGTCCAGTCATTAAGCCACTTTTCGACATCTCCGTAATTGTTGGTGTTTCATGGAAAGTGCGTGGCTGGTGGGGCAAGAGTTCCCAGCCAGGTTCAGAAATGGTGTGTGTCTCTGACCGCTTTCGCTTTTATCGTGCTGCAAAATCAGTTTCCCATGTCTTGTAGCCAATTCTGATCGTCTTTTGTTCAATGCATGGTTCAAATTGATTATTTGTTAACGGTAGGGGACAGTTTAACTGTTTCACCTGGTTTCAGAAGCTTATGGTACACGACACCCTTCTGATCCCATTGCATTGTTTCATAGAATAGCATTGTTTCTTTTCAAAATGATTCGGTTTTGCGGTCGATGTTGATGGTGGTTCTGGGTGAACCCACGATTTTCTGCGTTTTGGATTCTCAAAATATATCTATTTTTCGTCTCCAGTCACGATCCGATGCAAAAAATATTTCTTTCATGCCGAGAAAGTAAAATTTCGCTTACCGTTTTTCGCTTTTCCATGTGTCTGTCGTTCAGCTGATGAAAAACCCCTTCTGGGTTTCTTCCTGCTTTCTGGATCTATCCCATGCAAACGATCACAAATGGTTCGATGACCAACATTTAACCTCTCTGTCATTCGTTGTTGAGTTTGCATATCGTCTTCTTCCAATGCTAGCTTAAAATCTGAAATCACCACTTTTGAATCGTCTAAACCAACGTCCTCAAACGTCTTGTGTTGGTATATTGTCACCGTAAATTTCTACAAGTATATGACGGCTTTCACTCGTGTTTTTCGTTTGATTGATCTGGTAAAGCAATACGCGTTGCAAATGCTCTTTATTTGGCTCGAGACATGTTTACCACACGAAAAAAATATGACGCTAACTTGAAATTGTTTAAACATCATTGGTGTTTTGAAAGGTACTGCCTTAGCAATAAAATGACGTAAGACATTAGCCTGTGAATCGACCCTTGTTTCCAACGCAACGCCTTAAAAATAGATTAACTGCCACACCTGGTATGGTGCCACATGACTCACAAAGGAAAATAATCTGACAAAGAAAAGAAAGATAAATAATTTAAATGCCCTCTATTTGTTTCAGGCTTTGGAACATACACCCTCTGAAAGAGCTTTAAAATATAGTTAGAAATCAATTTGATTGATAAATAACATAAGCTAACTATAATGGTAAATTATAGTTAGTAAATTAATGATAAATAATATAACCTAACTATAATATAATAATATAAACCAACACCCAAGTTAAAATTCATCTAAGTTCTGAAAAATCTATTGTTATAATAAAAGCACCAATATATAGACAGAGATCTATATATAGCAATTAAAAGAAGAAAGATGC
Source organism: Cosmopolites sordidus (assembly GCA_031761425.1). Taxonomy (NCBI): domain Eukaryota; kingdom Metazoa; phylum Arthropoda; class Insecta; order Coleoptera; family Curculionidae; genus Cosmopolites; species Cosmopolites sordidus. Next base: position 350,302 of record JARFXV010000767.1, on the reverse strand, counting down.
TTTATGTAGTTCTAAGAGGATTTCACTAAAATCAGTGTTAAATAAACTAGGGCACATATATACCAATGATTATAACACCAAGCACACACATACAAAAGTACCTTTGCTATCCAGTGCTGCATATCCAAATGCATTCTTGGCGATGGAAATTAGCGAGCAAATTATAAAGGATGCTTTATTTATAAATTCCAAAAAAAATACCAATAAGAAAACAAAACAAAAATTACAAATAAATTCCACAATGGCATAATACATCATATCAGGCACATCTTATGTCAATGTGGCACAAGGGAAGACACAACGAATGCAACATTCAAATAAATTCATACAATTGTTCCTACAAATCTCTTTCTTAGCTTTACTTAATCTTTGAATTTTAATCATTTTAACCATTTGTTTGTAAAATCAATTTGAATGCCAATCGACATGCTAATCACAGTCAAGAAATAAGGAAATTTCTATATACAATATTTATGATATAGACTTTTTCTAATATCAGAAACACATTTTATTGATAAAAGTTATATAAAAACACCCAGGTTAGATTCTATACTACACTACCCATGTCTGAATGATAATGCACATGATGATAATGCAGTCATTACTAAAAACATAATAAAACACCAACACTATGGGAAGTACAGAGACAACATATTCAAGCTACTAGTATTACAGCAAAAGATTGAACTGGTCCTTTCCACCATGGCTGCTATTTATAGTCACTTGAAATCCACTATCAAAAAACACAATTTCCTTGGTTTAAAATTAACAGGATATGATTATACTGCCAAGTACAACCAATGGGGTTCAACAAGAGGCACAGAACTATTTAAAACAATGCAAATAAATAATCTAACATACCTATCAATGGGGCAGTTTATTTACTGACCCACTAATACAAGGAAAATTTCTGCTCTAATTGATTTCTGCAGGGTCAAGGAAACGTAATATTTTTAAAAAATCTCCATATATTTATTCTAAAATATCAGATTGGGACAACTGCAAGTTTTCAAATGAAAGATTAAATTTGAAAATATTTTTTAAAATCTCTTGATATTGATGTAGTGTTACAACATTTTAATGTCACTATACAAATAGGCAGCTCAGAACTCAACTAAGCCACAAGGAGTTAGAAAGAAACAACAATAAATTACTTCAACAATCTGAAGAGTCTATTAAGAAAATAGTTTATCAAAAAACGCAGTACTGAAATATAAACCCCAAGATGAAATATGAATTATATAAAGGAAGGTAGCTGCTTATCAATAATATATTTTGTTGTACCACTTACAGAATGTCCTTTGGAGTAGATTGTCATGAAACTTGAACTTGAAAAATAAGTATTGCACTAAAGAACATTCAAACTGCAATTCATTCACTAATTTAATTTTAATGTTTACATTGGTACCTAAAAAGCTTCCAAATAGTTTATTTTATTAATACGAAATATATAGACATTATATTTGGATGGCATTATAATGGGCTAGTAAAAATGGGTATTTACAATTTTATTAAATCATAATTTATTGGGTGTTTATTTCTTTATTCTAATTAATTATTTAAAAAATTCATTCATTCATAATTTCTATTATAATACTTAATTTTAGAGATTCATACATGACTTCTTTATTAAAATTAAATTACTTATCTTATAAATCAAGATTGATGATTATTATCTATGTTTAATAACTTGATCCCAAACCAAACTTGAACGAAGAATCTAACTTTAATTAATATTAGAAATATAAATTTACCTTGAATTGTCGATTCTGGTCCTTCAGGATGTTTCCACATAGCACCCTTTAATTTTATCCACCAAGGAGCTTCCACAGCTCTTAGATCTTGATAAGAACTTCTTTGTTTCTCTGGTAATGACATTTCAAATACAAAACTATCACTGAAATTTTCAGCCTCACTTTTGTAACCAGTTTCCCTCACAAAAGTATGAAAATCTTTATTAGATACTTCATATTTATCCAAATAAAAATGTTTAGTTACGGTGACATTACGAGCCGGACTCTCCATATCTGCTTTAAATACTGGTTTATTGGTACCCATTTCAAAAATTCCAGATTTAATTAGTACCATGTTCGAGGTGTCAAATTTGGTTGTGACTTCTTCAGAATTAAAGTCACTGGAATATTTATGACTTGGTCTAATCTCATTTTCTTCTTTGCTACACTGTCCATTGCGGTTTAAACTACAACTACAGTCCGAAGAGCATTTTCTTAAAAAAATAAGTACCAACACAAATAAAATATTGTAGCGTAAGTACATTTTTGTCTACGTGCAAATTACCAATTACCAAACATAGATCATTTCAACGAGAAATACTTTCCTCGGATATGACCTTCGTTAGAATTGTTGTAGCGTAAAATCAAATATTCTTGTTTTCACTTACATTTTAAATAAATTTTGTCATAACAGAATAAGGTTAAGTATAATATCTTCTTCTAAATATATTTGACTTCTTCCCGAATCATTGTGGCTATTAATTAGGGTAGTCAATTAACTTACGAATTCGATTTTTTAGAGTATATAAAGAAAACATCAGTTTAGTTACAATAAATATTTATTTCTGTATTAGGTATTACTGCGGTAAAACTTTATATGGATTGAGTATTCCATTAGGATCGAACATTTTCTTTAACTGTTTCATAATTTGTATACTTTCCGGACTTTTAGAATAATGTATGTATTTGGGTTTTCTGAAACCAATGCCGTGTTCTGCACTGACACTTCCTCTGAGTTTGGATGTGTATTCATACACAAAGGGTTCGATTTTCTTCAAAATATCCTGAGAAAATTCTCTTACAGATACTTGAAAGTGTATGTTTCCATCACCTAAAATATTATGTACATTGCTATAATAACTAGTGTTAACTAACTAGCTAATATTAATGTAACTAGTGTTAATGTTGGTATCGAAAGTGGTAAAAAATCAAACATATGTAATAGTAATAGGCGTTTTGGTTAATAATGTCAATTTTTTCGCAATAAGTCGGCATGATTTTTGTGACATTGATGAGAATGATCTCTATGCTCTATCATTTTCAAGTACCTACTTCTCCTTTATATCATTTTGAAATTATTTGTACCTGATTTTGGACTCGACAATGCAGGAATTACCAAAAGACAGTATAGGGGATATTTCCACAGTATTGTACGAACCTTTAAGGGCAGTTTTATTGTCTTCTAAAATTTAGTTTGTTTCTGTCTCGTTTACAGTACAGTTAAGTGTGTAAGTTGGTTTTATATAAAATGACAAATTCTAATCATGGATTTTGCAAAAATCCAGCGGATAAGTTTTGTTATACATGCGGACGGTTTATTTTAAAGTCACAACCTAGATCTATATCCGAGCAAGTCAAAAGAGCCTATCTTTTATATTTTAAGTGTCAAGTCCGAGATCACGATAAAAGTTGGACTCCTCATGTTTGCTGTGCGTTGTCACGTAAATTTAGTGCAGTGGATGCATCGCAAGAAAAATTCTATGCTGTTTGCTGTTCCTATGGTGTGGAGAGAATCTACTTAAAAGAAATATTTCCTCAATTAAGTGATGCAATACTAAAAGAAGGCATATTTATTGGACCTCAAATAAGGCAGCTTCTAGGTGAGTTCCGTTTTCAAGAAAAATTAAATCGAAAGGAACTGGCAGCTTGGAATTATTTTGTAAGTATAGTGAAAGGATTTCTAGGCAACAAGAAATATAAAAACTATAAAAATCTGATAGATAAACTCTTGAAAACCTATGAAATACTAGGGTGTCGTAGGTCCTTAAAAATGAATTTTTTACACTTCCATTTGAATTTTTTTTGGAAAATTTAGATGCAGTAAGCGACGAACAAGGAGAGATGTTTCACCAGGACATCAGGACGATGGAAGCAATATACCAGGGACGCAGGAACCCATCTGTGTTGGGCGACTACTGCTGGTCTTTAAAAAGAGATTATGCTACAGAACACAAGAAGAAAAAATGAAAGTTATTGTTACTGTATGAGAACTCATGTAATGTATTTTTTATTCACATAATCCTTAGTAATGTCTTTGCATAGATTTAACATGTTATCAATATCTGTAAACAGGTTATACATGTTTATATTAAATAAATATTAGATTGTAAAAATATGCCGTACCCCTTTTTCTCCCCACTACCGATCCCCTGTAACGAAAAAATGTACGTGTTACAGTAATTAGCTTATCATTTTCGGATTTAGGACTACAAAATACTTCAAATACACCTATATTCATCAACGTTAAGTCAAAAAAGTTTAAATTTGTTGACCTGTGTAATCAAAATATTGGCCATCATTAGCTACTTTTTCTCATCTTTCTGCTAAAGAATGGATTCCGCGCCAAAAGAACTTTTGTTTTTTTTGGGGCCAACCATTCATCATGCCAAATTTTTAGTTCTGCGTAATAATGTAAGTGTTGTTTTGAAGGTCCGAGCATTATCATGTTAAAAATGACATTATGATGCCTTTGGGCGTATTCTGGTCGTTTTTCCTACAATGCTTGGTTCAATTTTATCAATTGTTTTCTATTGCCAGTAATCGTTTTAGCAGTTCATAATATACAGCTCCCCTACTATTCCACCAAATATACAACAAAGCCTTATTTCAAAATAAATCTACTTTTCATCATCTGTCAACTCAATGCAAAAAAATCTTCTGTCTGACAAGTAAAATTTGACAGGTGGTTTTTCGCAATGTATGTTTTCTTCGATTCATCCATATGAAAATAATAAAAATGGGTTCCATAACCCATTTTCCTTCCTTGTAGATTTTTTCCAATGCGTGTAGACGTTCGGAAATAGTGGATTGTGCAACATTTAATGCTTCTGCCAATTATTTCAACGTGTGAGTTGAGTCTTCATCCAATAATGCTTGCAAATCTGCATCTTCAAACTTTTTCGGCTGTCCTGGACGCTCCTAGTTGTGTATACCAAAATCACCACTTTTAAGGAACCATTAATACCATTCACCATTAATACCATCGTTCACAAGGTTTTTGGGTTAGAGCATGTTCACCATAAGTTTCAACCAACAATCGATAACTTTCAGTAGCCATTTTCTTCAAATGAAAGAAGGTTTTTAGACTTTTTCAACATGTTCGGGTAACCTATTAGGATAGGACTGCGTTCGAACAGCTTAGCTGAGTCATGAGAAATATGAGCATCCCACTATACTTAAAAAAACAGGGTTTTCTATAATTCCGTGCCCCCATTATTGAGTATTTACAAATATAAATATAGATAAAGTAGCAAAAACACATCGCTCCTTGGAATGTCATGCTGGGAATAGCATTACGACATCGAAAACCAAATGAAGATGAAAAAAATCATAAAAGTGTAGGATATAACAGAGAAAATAATCCGACAAAAATTACGATGCTCAGGCCACAATGAGAAGTCCTTTGATGAAAGAAAGAACAGCATTATTCATTACTGGGGACTATATAACAGAAAAATAAGTCAAGGGCGCCTACAGATGAAATAGGTACACGATAGTAAGAGAATAGCGGGACTTCTTAATGAATAGAGGGGAAGGTGTATGTTCAGCATTGTACAAATTGGGTTGTAAAGAAGAAAACGGATTAGGAACGTTTGAAATAAATTTATTTTTCGAGATTTGGTGTATCGATGCCTTCGGAACAAAATACCTTTTCGTGTTTTGTCAGTCACTCTTCCCTATTCCATTATCTTAGAGAATAAAAAGTAATCGCTGGTAGCCATAACCGTTGTGGATGGTAGCCAGTGAAACGTAATTTTTGGAACTACTTAGGAATAAAAGTTACATGGTGAAAAGCTGCAAGAAAAATTATTATTGTGAAATGAAAGCTTCAATTCAATTTTGCCCATATTTTTTTCATTAGCTCACAAGCTTTCGGTGTAAAATCCACATAATATTGACTTTTGGAGATTTATTCGTAAGGTAAATTGTGGCAAATTATCAAGAAAATTAACCTCTTCAAAGTAAAGAAAATTGTATCTTCATATTATCATATGAAGAGCAGACCCAATATCATGGAGTAGATGAGATGTTATATCGCCATTCTACAATTTGTACTTTTGATTTTAGACGACCGCTATAAAAGTTGCACTCGAAGAAAATTTTTCTTCAAAATCATTCTCGTTTAACAAAAAGAGAATAAAAAGTTTGTGAGAAAGAGGTGCGAAGGTCATTAATAACGATGGAGATTATATTGTAAATTAAAACTGTGTTAACTCTACAAGAAAAATAAATTTTGTACAATATCAAAAAAACAACATTACTTATGAGCACATTCAATTAATATTTTAATAAATAATTTGAGAAAAAAATTGAAATAAAAACATGTATATAGACGGTATATATCATCATCATCATCATTAGCCTATGTCCATCCAATACAGGATGAAGGCTTCTTTAGCAGGCTTCCTACTCTCGCGATCTTGAGCTTTCTTCTGCCACAACTTGGATGTGATCCATTGTTCTGAATCCTGCTTTCTATCTTGGTTATGCATCATTTAGTTTTCTTAATATTCTTTTAGATATTATCTTGATAGAAACTTTGTACGTTACTGATAAGAGGCGTATTGGATGGTAGTTCTGTAAGTCTTTCTGTGCTTCTTTTTTATTTCCTTTTTCCATAAATCAGATACTTTTTGTCCTTTAAGGTATTTTGAGTATAATTTTGCCAGAATTTTTTGTAAAGTTTGACCACCAACTTTTAGAATTTCAACAGTTATACTGTCCTTTCCTGGACCCTTACTTTTTTTCATCGTTTCTATAGCTTTTGTCATTTTTGTTACTCTACTAGGATATTTGGCATTGGTTTTTCCATAAGCATCGCTGTCTTTGACTGGTTCTGATCTTTGAATAAAATCTCCTGACAAACTCTAACATTTCCAAGTCTGTGGTTTGCATTTAGAGAGTACGAACGTATTTCGGGAGCTCTCTTGAAGCCGATTACAGGTAGTAGGGGTAAAAATGGCGTGACGTGACGTCATAAAAAACCGTTAAAAACCGTTAAACGACCTTTAGGGCCGAATTAGCGTGGAAAGTGGCGTTTTTCGCGTCCGCGAGTTCGGAAAAGTGGGTAAAAAACGGCAAAATCTATGGAAAGCTCCAACGAGGATGAAGGTAGCGTGATCGCGTCGGAGGACTCTTTGAGCACCGGTATTTCGATGCCAGAGCTGATTAATCAGCTTAGGCAAGAAAAAAGCGAAGACAAGGCCATAATTCAGCAGCTCATGCAAAAGCTGAGCGATGCTGAGGCCATTATAGCGGAATTAAAGGAGGCCCGTGATAAGCGCTCAGAAGAGCGTAATGAAGGGCGTCTCCAGACCGCTGATAAAGATGATGAAATAGAGAAATCCTCGATGGAAGAAGAACAGGCTACCCCCCCAACGAATGAAGGAAAACCGGTATCTTCCAAGAAGAAGAACAAGAAAACGAAGTCGCGTCGCCGTAAAGCCCTAGCGCGAGCGAGTGAGTGCGTTTCCGTCCGCGAGTCGGAAATGAGCGACGGAGGCCATTCATCGGCCTCCGAGTCCGAGTTTCAGACTGTTGCGTCTAAACGCAAACGTCGAAACACTCCACCGCCCGTTAATGATGAGAACTTTCCAGTTCTCTCTGAAAAACGGGTGGTGGATTCCCAGTCTCATTCTCCGGGAGCCTCGACATCTTCCGTCCAGGCTCCCCAGATAGCCCAACCTAAGGCCAACCAGAAACCGGTAAATTCCGCCGGCAATTCTGGCCTTTCGGCCAAAGACAAAATGCCTTGAATGTCGTACTTCACGAAAAATCCCAAATCAAAAAAATTGATTTTGGTCACACGACCACAAAACCTGAGGGGATTATTTTTCATCCCAAATCTTCAGACGCTTATCGTGCAATTACAAAATTGTTCGATATCGAAATATCAGGGTTGTGATTCGCGGTATCGCTGAATCTATACCCATAAAAGATATTAAAGTTGAATTATCCGAGTTGGGCTATCATCCCTCCCGGATTGAACGATTTCATGGCAAGGATAAAAATCCTTACGCCATGGTTTCTGTCACAATTCCCATAAAATTCCCCCTAAATTTAAAATTTCTCTTGCACCAATCCATTAAGGTGCATACCCAAAAATCCAGTGGCGAAGTTGGGCAGTGTTTCAACTGCCAACTTTTTGGCCACACTGCACGGAAGTGCAGAGCACCTCCCAGGTGCCTGAAGTGCGGTGAGGCTCATGCAGCTAAAGACTGCAAAAAGCCCCGCACTACCCCGGGATATTGTTGTAATTGCGGCGGTGATCACACTGCCAATTACAAAAAATGCCCAAAGCGTCCTGTCAGAGGTGTTGTGAAGGCTTCTTCCTCGCAACACCCGCAAAAGGCTAATCTTCAGCCTAAAACTCCTAAATCCGTGAAAACTCCCACAACCCCCACAACCACCTTCGTGTGGGGGTCTCAGCGCAATCAGCGCAGTGCTCCGGCACAATTTGACCCTGCCCAATTTGAAACAACAGCTGTTTGTTCACAGCTGATGGGTAAAATGGCCATGAATTTCATGGGTTTATTGCAAGCCCAATTCACACAATTTTTCCAAAATTTTAATGGCCGTTAAACCCGTTTTCCTAAAAATTATCTCCTGGAATGCTAATTCAGTGCGTGACAAGAAGGAGGAACTTGTCCACGCACTGACACAGCATAATATTGACGTCGCCCTTATTCAGGAGACGTTCTTAAAACCCTCAATCCGATTCAGCGTCCCGAATTACAAAGTTATTCGGGACGACAGAATCAACGGCCGTGGTTGACGTTGGCGCATGTTGATTCTTGTCAAAAGTAATCTCCGGCATTCAAAACTTCCTAATCCAGATCTTGCCAATCTGGAAATAACCTCCATAATTGTCGAGCTAGCAGACCGACCTCTAATCCTACATTCCGTGTATCAGCGAAGCAACGCACCTCCGTTGCGCGCTGATTACACTGCCCTTTTCCGAAGTAATGCCGCTACAACAGCTGGCGGCGACTTCAATGCGCACAACACGCTCTGGGGGTGTCGCGACACGAATTCTCGTGGCGTAACCCTCGGACGGTTGTGTTTCTCGCTCGGGTGTATCGTCAATTTTCCTGACGAACCCACCCATTATGACTATCCGGGTCACGCCGGATCTGTCATTGACCTCTTCTTAACGAAGGGAGTCACTAGAGCGAATGCCACGTCGGTTCTGCATGAGCTCGACTCAGACCACCTTCCCGTTCTTTTCGAACTGGGAGACGCCCGACTCTTGGGTACGCCGTTCAAACCGTCACATTTCGTGACGGATTGGAGGGTTTTCCAATCTGCACTCCGCACCACCAATCCGATACCCCGGATTGCTAACCCGGAGCAGCTCGATCATGCTGTCGGTAAACTGACAGAGGACATCCTGAAGGCTTTCAACCTTGCCACGAAGCCTCGACCGTCTGATCAGCAGCGGCTAACTTCCGATCTCCCGATTGACTTGAAAAATCTTCTCCGGGCGAAAAATCGCCTGGTGAAGAAGGCCAGGTCTACCCTCTCTCAGGAGGATAGAAATCTGGCAAATCGGGCGATCAGAGAAGCCAAAGAGAATATGATGTCATACAGAAACGAGAAGTGGGATAACCTGCTTCTCTCTGTGGACACGTTGAATCCGAGGCAGATCTGGCGCCTGACACGATCGTTGACGGGGAAGTCCCGTAAGGACATTCCGCCGTCGGATGATGGCAATCATGCCGTCTCCGACTCGGAGAAGGCCGGGCTGCTGGCGGAGTCTTTTAGACTCCAAATGACGAGTCCGAGGCTGTCCGAGGCTCAGGAAGATCGAGATTGGGTGGTCTCCGATGCTGATAAAGCGCGGATGACTGAAAAACCCACGTTTCGACTTCCTTCGGGATTATCTCGTATCTCCAAAGTCAGTTATGGCTATAATTCGAAGTTGTTCACCCCGTAAAGCTCCCGGAAGTGATGGTATCACAGTATGCCTCCTCCGAAGATTGTCAAGTAAGCAAATCGCAGAACTCGCAAATATTGTGAATTCCATTCTGCAATTGCAATACTTCCCTAAATCATGGAAACACGCTCTTATAGCTGTGATTCCCAAGAAGCCGAACTCAAGTTCGGCTTCAGATTACAGGCCTATTAGCCTGATAAATACTCTTTCCAAAATAGCCCAAAAAGTCATTCTCTCCGCACTAAATGACTTTACCGACAGCAAGGGTATCATACCAAACGAGCAGTTTGGGTTCAGACGAGGACATTCGTCCTTGCAACAGACAGCCAGATTAGCTGGCGATATTAGTCAGACCTTGTGGTCGGGCATGCGCCTCGGCGCTGTCTTTTTAGACCTTTCCAAAGCCTTCGATAAAGTATGGCATGAGGGACTTATTTATAAGTTACTCGAATTAGGTTTTCCGGGTGACCTAACCATACTAATAAATTCTTTTCTGAAAGGTAGATCCTTTCAAGTCAAAATTAAATCTACCCACTCGACGAGCAAACCCATTGAGTCGGGAGTCCCACAAGGTTCTCCCCTGTCACCGGCCTTGTTTAACATCTACTTGGCCAAATTCCCTCACTACCGTGACGTCAGTGTTTCATTCTTTGCGGATGACACTGCTTTCTTTTCAACGTCACGTTCCACTTCGGTTATTCGTAACCGTTTACAACGGCAGCTAAACGCCTGGCTTAAATTCTGGCGTCTGCAGGTCAATCCTAAAAAGACCCAGGCGATCATTTCCTCCAGAAATCGCTATTTAAGCGAAGCCAGGTTGCTGGTTGACAAAGTGCCAATCCCGTGGCTACAAAAAGCCACATATCTAGGTCTCCATTTTGACCGCTCACCCCAATGGTCTAGTCAAATCCAGCTTATTATCAGCAAGGGGCACGGAATCCTCAAACTTCTGTATCCCTTGTTTTGTCGTTCTAGTAAACTATCTATGATAGTAAAAATCCTAATGTATAAAGTCATGATAAGATCTATATATTTATACGGTCTTATTACCTACTACCGTTTTTTGTCGCCTAGTGCGGCTAGTAAACTTCAAATATTCTAGAACAAAACCTTACGTATGGCACTAAATGCACCTTGGTATGTTCGGAATAACCAAATTACGAAAGAGACCGGTGTTCCCCCGGTCTCTGAATTCTATTCCCAAATCTACGCTAAATTCTTCCAATCGGCGAAATTTAGCGAAAATCCGCTAGTCCGGTCCATTCCGGATAATTTACCCGGATTTCCCGGGTAATCTAGCGTAATGCCCCCAAATTCCCGCTCGAAATCCAAATTCCCGCGAAAAATCGATTCCCGGCTTGCATAAGACCGCTTCGACGACTTATAGTCCTGTCCGTGGCCTGGCGGCCGAAAGATCGTCTCCGATCGATCGGTCTGCCTAGGCAGAAGACCTGTCATTTTCTGACGGGGAAAAAGTAAAATTTTCATTTTCTTTTTTCATTTGTATTAACCTCAGAAGTTCGCCAGGACTTCATCTAACTACTATTCTTTCTTACTTATTACTTGCTAGGCACTTGCTACTAGCCACTTGCTAGGCAACCTCCTGGGTCAGATAGAGTCCCCTAAGAATTAGTGCCCATATAGGGTAAAATTGATTAGAAACGGGTAAGAGCCTGAGAGGCTAACCCAAAAACCTGGCTAAATAAGTCGAAGTCGAAGTCTAACATTTCCATACATGCCCTGCACACTGTGCTATGTCACATATTAAGCCAAAAATTTGCGCCTTTTTATCTCTCAGCTTTTGTTTAGTCTTATTAATTTCCCTGTTTTGTACTAGCTGCATGTTGAACCGGCACGTCTCCTCTCGAATATGTTTCCTTATAGTTTTACAAAGTTCAATATATTCGATCCTGTCAAAACGACTCCCTGCATACCTCATTGTTCGACAAAGCCATCTCAATATCGCTGCCCCTCTTCAGCAGCTTAACATAATCCACTTTACCCTTCTTTGGCCTTACAGATCTTTCGCGCTCTTTTCGATAGTTTAGCCTAACCTTTTTTCGTACCTTTCCATGGTCACTTCCAACATTAAGAATAGTACAATTACAAAATATTATTTTATCGTTTGACAGGACGTAATCAATATCACTTGTGAGCCCAGATGGACTTTTTTATGTCCATGCCTTATACCTTTTTACCTACCTATCATTAGAATATAATCGATGTATGTTTTAGTTTAAATTAATCTTTGAAATGACTAAGTTTAGAGAGTAATGCTTTTTATTAATTCATACCTAAGTGTCCATATCCTGATACTCTGACAACATCATCATTTGCCAGTCGTTCTCTCATGACTGGAACAAGTGAATAGAAATTCTCAATTGGTAGGGACACATCATATTTGAACACATAACCATCATGTATCAAACCTTCGGTAATTCGTTCTCTTAGGTCCCATATATTCTAAAACAAATAATAAATATTGATAATATTAAAGGGTATAATGTTAATTTTTTTAAATAAAACTTAGATCTAATTATACAATATTGATTTTTTTTGGCATTTGTTGGATATGGTCAATTTAATTTGAAGATTGAGTTACAATATACAGGGTGTTCTCAAAGTTGAGTCATTTATCATTTACAAAATATCAAAACAGACTTGACTTTTTGATATTCTCGACCACTGCGTTATAGAACCCGCAAAGAAAAGTCTTTTTAGCAAAAATCATTTATTTCAAAGTTGCAGAATAGCAAAAATAAAAATGTTATTACAAAAATTGTTTAAAATTGTCACCATTTGTTTGGTTAGCACATAATCTTGCTCGGGGTACACATGCGTCACTACACGCGTCAAAAATAAAATCCCGATATTCACGAATAACATCACAAGCGTTTTCGATGCGCTGCTGTAGTTCTTCCACAGTATTTACTTCTCCATCTTGATAAATTAACTTTTTTAAATAGCCCCACAGAAAAAAATCGCAGGGCGTTAAATCTGGTGAGCGTGCAGACCAAGAAATGGGTTCATTGAGCCCTATCCATCTGTTAGGAAATTCATTAATTCATTATTTAAATGATAGTGAAATTCTCGTCTAAAATGTGGCAGAGCTCCATCATGTAGAAACCACATATTCTGTTTAACATTTAAATGAACATCTTGTAATAATTGTGGAGGATCGTTTTGAAGAAAGTCTAAATAATTTTCACCTGTTAGTTGACCTGGAAGAAAGAAAAGCCTGAAAAATCTGTTCTGAAAATGGGGTCTTTTCACAGCATGCGGATTTTCTACTGCCCAAACATGGCTGTTGTGGAAATTATTTATTCCATTTCTTGTAAATGTGACCTCATCGGTAAAATTTTCATTTCTGTTATACTGATGTAAAAGCCACTGACAAAATTCAACTCTTCTAGGATAATCTTTGGGTTGTAACGCTTGTACCCGTTGATAATGATAGGGAAAAAAGTGTATAGTCTTTCACACTCAATCTCTGCCATTTCACGTGGAGGAGGTTTTCCAACGTGACCTCCTCATTGTGCCTATAAGTGCCCTGTGTCGCGGCCTTTAACTAAATTTACAAACATCTGTGGAGCCGGATGCTTTCTTAAAGGGAACCATTCTGCGTACAAACGATATGCTGTAGCTGCATTTTGTTGGCAATCCCTGTTAAGTTAATATTATGTCCACTAGTTCATTGTTTTCATAAACGTGTTACATTTTAATCGCAGAAAGTACCTAAAAATTAAACACGCACTATTAAGGAATTATTACCACTGGTCAAAACGAACATCGCACTGGTCACAACGAACAATATAGTACAAGAATACAAAAAACTAGTTATGCCCAGTAGCAGCAGTAAACAAATACTTTATGTGTATACAAGGCAGTGGTCGAGAATATCAAAAAGTCAGGTCTATTTTCAAATTTTGTAACTGTTAATATAAATTCTTTATTTTACTTTTATATAAATGATTTTTGGTAAAATTACTTGAACTATCACAAAGTAACGGACAAATCAATGAATAATTATAATTTTTGCTTAAAAATAATAATGTACTGGTTTTGATATACCTAAGCTTATGATGCCATCTGGATATTTTCCATCTAATATTTTCATTAAATTTTTGAGTTTTCATCTATTTATTTATTGGATTTTGAGGTCATCTTTTTAATATTAAATTGACATGACTTCTGATATCATATATCCAGTGCATCCGACTCGCTTTTCTTTTCGAATCAAGAACCATATTTCAGATTTTTTAGATATTTAGTCTTAGTTATTTAAATATATAAACATTTTTGCTATATTGCCTTTCAGGCCACTATTAATTTATTAGTGGTTTTCTTTGATATCGTCCGTGTTTAAACTTTGCAGGTCAAGATGGGCCAAACACTGGCATTAAATAACACATCGGTCAATAAGTCCCCGGTCTGACAAATAAAACACACTTTTTTTGCTAATTTCCATTTATTTTTTATCCATCAAACATATACTTCTTGAGGAACAATACAATCATTTCAACGCTTTTCTAACAATTCTACAACTTTTTTATAGAACGATTTCTCTTTGCCTTCAAAATATCCTTCAGTTTCGACACTTTTCATTGAAGCGAACATTTTTTTGAGTCGAGCATTTATTGAGATCTGAGAACAGGAAATTGTTGCTAGGAGCCAGATCTGGAGAACACGATGGGTGAGGAAGCAATTTGAAGTGCAATTAAAGCAATTTAGCCATCGTTGCCAACGATTTTTGACATGGTGCATCGTCTTGGTGAAACAGCACTTTTGTTTATTTGGACTTTTTTGCGACCTCGTCCTTCAAACGTATCAATAACGCATATAATCAATGAACAATATTCATGCGTATCTCGAAATACAGAGGCTATAACCTTGCCTGCCGATGGTTGTGCTTTTGGTCTGGCTTTCACCGGCTACTGTCCACTCAGCTGACTGTCGATTTTGCTGCGAAATGTAGTGATGCATCCATTATTTTGATTTTTATTTATGAAAGATTTTTTTATGAAAGATGTTTTTTATTTCGTTTAAACGTCGTTAAAAGTCCGAACATTGCTCAGAGTCATTAATACGTTATATTGTGTAAGCAAAATAGTGTAAACACTTCCTTTCGATATCTTCATGATATTTGCCATCTCCTGCAGCTTTATTTTACGGTTTTGCGAAATAATTTTGTGATTTTTTCTGATGTTGTCTGGTGTAACCACCTCATTTGGACGTCCAGAGGGTTCAGCATCATCGGTGTTTATACAGCCTGGTTTGAATTCACCATACCAATCAATTATGGTTGATTTTCCTAGGGCTGAGTCCGGGTATTGTTTATCAAGCCATTATTTTGCTTCAATGGTATTTTTCTTCATAAAAAAGCAATGCTTAATCAACACTCGATTTTTTTTTCTATTGTTTTGAAAATAACAAAAGTAGCGTCACTTAAAACACAACTAAGAAACTAGTAGACATATTGTCATGAAATTTTGACACATGACGTTTGAAGGTTGGCACAATTGACAAAGATTTTTTGTAAGTGACGCCATCTACATATCAGATCGGGTACTTATTGACTGATGTGTTAGAACAACATTTCAGTTTTTGTCATATACAGGGTGATTCACGGTGACTGGTACATTAGACGTTTAGGAAGAACTATTTTACGTAAAGATTTGAAATTTTAGACACTTATGTAAATAAATATGAGCTCTCCATTTCAAATATTTTCTGTGCTGCGGTGTCGCCAAATCTACTCGTAGCTGATACCAACTTTGTTTTCTTAAGTGGAATACTCCATATAATATTACATTTTTACATTCTATGAGGTATTTTGAAACTTTTTTATATAATATATACTATACTTATCTTGAGCCATTTCGGAAATAAAAAATATTTTTTAAGAAATTTAGCAAGAAACATCCCTGAACATAAAAATATTTCTTTTTACAACCAGCTTAGCTAGATATCTGAATTTTTGAATACGGTTCCTTAATAGCTTTATGATAATATAACACGAGAATTAATTTATCGCATACAGGGTGTTTATAAAATAGTGCGAATTTTATAGAACTTAAAAATTCATGTTATGTAGGAATTTTAAATGGAACATCCTGTATTTTATAGTGGAGTACAAAAGAGTAATACATTCTGTATCTAAAAGTGTTAAGTGATTATTAGCGGTTTTCTATTTTTAGAAATTAACCTATTTTTAGCGGTTTTCGACTTAAGCATAAAATCAAAATAATTCAATTAATGCAGATATTGGTTTGCTTTAGTAATAGGCCACGGCCGACTAGGGTGATATTACTTTTAAACAAATATTACGAAAATGTTTGTATTTGACATTATTATTTTGATAATTCATAATTAGCGTATTAATATTTAAGTAAGTAATTGTCTCAGTAAAGAATGGAAGGAATTAACTAATCGAATTCAGTGATTATGCATTTATTTATTTTATATGGACAGTGTGACAAAATTATCAACCGCACCTGCAGACAATTTAACGCAATGTATCCTAATTTAGCCCGAATGAATAAAATAAAATTTAGAGGGATTCAAACAAACTTTATAAATTTTGATTTTTCGAAGGCACCCCGGAATTTGACCAAGCCAGTAACATCTGATGAGGATAACGAGATTAACATCCTGGCTTATTTCCATGCGTATCCACAATCTTCTATTAGAAGAGCTGAAGACGAGCTGCATGTAACATTTTCCTCAATACAAAGAATACTGAAAAAACACGGCATGCGCCCTTAAATTTTTTCTAAAGCTCAGTTTCTCAAGCCAGACGACTGCCCTCAAAGAGTCGAATTTTGTAAAAATTTATTAGTTCATTTCCAGGAAGATCCACATTTTTTACAAAAAATAACCTGGACTGATGAGTCCAAATTTTCGAGAGAACGAGTTTTTAATAGACGAAATTGTCACTTCTGGCCAATAAAAATTTTCATTTTACCAGGGATTCCGCATTCCAAAAGAAATGTAGTTTTAATGTTTTTTGTTTAATCATGGACAAACAAATTCGATAAGTTATTTACTAACTTCACGAAATAATCTAGAAATAATAACAATAGTAGTTGAGTATTTGTCAGAAAACCTTCCACTGACAGTGTATCGAAGCAGCTGGTACTAGCTTGATGGTGCTCTGGTACACTGTACAGAAGAAGTAAGTAGGCAACTCTATTAACTATTCCAAGACCGGTGGTTTAGACGTGTTGGTCCATGGTATTGGCCGTCGAGATCACCCGATTTAACACGCTTTGATTTCTATTTTTGGGGTACTGCAAAAGACAATATCTACAAAACACTAGAGATGAGTTAAAACATCGGGTGAAGGAGGATCAAGCATTCGCAGCCTTAGATCCTATTGAGATAAGAAGAGCTGTTACTTAAGGGGTCCATATTAGAATGTTGAAGTGTTTGTAGGTAAATGGTCAGCATTTCGAATATAAAAATAGTTTTTTAGATAGTATTATGTTTTTAATTTTAATTTTGTGTAATTTTTACTCAAGTAAAATAAACCGTTATCTTGGCTTTAATTGCATTATTTTGGTTTTTTGTTTATAAGTCAAAAACTGTTAAAAATAGGTATAGGTATATCATCACTTAATACTTTTAGTTACAGAATTTATTGCTCTTTTGAGCCCCACTATAATTCAGGATGTTCCATTTCAAATTCCTAGATAACATGAATTTTTAAGTTCTATCGAAAGGTCACTATTTTGTAAACGTCCTGTATGCGATAAATTAATTCTCATGTCATATTGTCATAAAGCAACCTATTAAGGAACCGTATTCAAAAATTTAGGTATCTAGCTATGTTAGTTGTAAAAAAAATATTTTTTTATTCAGGGATGTTTGTTGGCAAATTTCTTAATTTTTTTTAATTTCCGAAACGGCTCAAGAAACGTATAGTATATGTTATATAAAAAAAATTCAAAATGGTTTACATAATCTAAAAATGCAATAACATATACAATGTTCTATTAAAAAAACATTAGAATCAGTTTCAAGTAGATCTGGCAACACTGCAGCGCAGAAAATATTTTAAATAGAGAATTCATATTCATTTACATAAGTATCCAAAATTTTTAAATTATTACCCTAAGTAGTTCTCCGTAAACGTCTAATGTACCATCTTCCGTGAATCACCCTGTATATATTAATTTTTCGTTTTTGTTTGCGATTAGCACAATATCAACAGCGAATCTCAAATGATTCAGTTCTGTCGTTTCTGTTTGGTACGTACTTGAAGATGCCTTCAAGTGCTAAAATGAAAATGGTTTTGCGGCCAAGAGGATCTATATAAACGATTAAATAGGAATCCATTCTTAAAAATGATTAATGCAGTCAGAGATACATTGAAATCTTGTAACAGCCTTTCTTTATATGGAAAATAAATTACTTATTTCAAATCCAAAATGGCCATATATTATATGCTTTACCAAAAATGTATAGGACAGGAAAATAATGACACCAACTGTATCAGTCACTGATTATCCAACATACAATTTGGGAAAATGATTAGAAAAGGAATTTGAACATATATCAAACCAACTAGCTATCAACTATATCTATCAACTCTTTAGTCTCTCACCTTAAACTTTCACAGTTTAAAAGAAAAGTTAAAAACACATCTCTACAAGAAGGAATCCATATTAACTAGATATTAAGAACAAGGTTAATTAATGCCCATATTAGATATGGGAGAAATGAACAATTTTGTGTTACCCAACATGCACTCTAACATGACCATAATATAGATAAAAGTGTAAATAATAATACAGCTCTGGATGTGTATGAAAGATTCAAAAATTCTCAACAGAATCAAAAGCCATGTTGTAGGGTAGAAATGCCATATGAATTTCGATATTATATTCTATAATCATTTCAGTTGTAACAAACTTTTATTAGAAAATTTATATATATATATATATATATATATATATATATATATATATATATATATATATATATATATATATATATATATATATATATATATATTTATATATTTTTTATATTCTGGACGCACGTTTCTAAAAGGTTTTCAACGCGTCACGGACGCACGTTTTTAAAATATAATCATCTGCTGATGATGTTAACATGGTTAGCGAAACGTGCGCCCAGAATATAAAAATAGTGTTTTGGTGTATTGTGAAAAAATTTTTGTAATAAAAGTTTGTTAGTGTAACGCCAAAGGTTCCAAACCCGCAGTGTATTCATTTCAGTTGTGTTTCTCAGTTTGAACATGATCTAACCTACGTAGCTTCTTCTGAAGCCAGTTTATTCTAGGGGTTAATATTGGTCTATTTTCTTTGTTATTCTGTTCGCATTAAGTGCTCGATCTAGCCACAATGTTGGCTTCTCCTATTTGATTTGTCTTTGATACGAGTTGTGTCTTCAGTACGAGTTTGAATTTCTTAGAGTCACTTTGTATTCGTAGCTATTATTTTCGTGAAATGATGAAACACGAGTGACAGCAATTTCCAACAATGTTATCCAGTTTTGTTTTAGAGTTAAATGAGGATCATTTTCAATCCACCCCAAAAAGGTTTTTCGGAACCATTTTTGCATACATTTTCTTCATTCTCAATTCATTGGGCAAATATGATGATCAGTTATGTGAGTTAAATTTAACTCTTCCACGATCGTTGTGACCTTTAACTAACAATCAGAACGCACAAGATCTCGGATTCTGTGGAAGTTTTTGATAGCCCAACGTTGGTCGAAATTTTGTTTGTAGTCACTCTTTTTCAGAATGCAGTAGAAAAATCCTGTTCACCAAAAGAATTGCTACGGACCACCAAGTGACCCTAGAAAGTTCAAATACGTACTAAAAACGCTTTAGACATTGGTGTGCCTCCCCTCCAAAGAGGAAGCCAACACTGTTGCCAGATCGAACGCTACGCCACTAGTGTCATTACACCAATTTGGGCTTGTAGAAATATCTCGCCTTCTTCACAAGCATCATCTTTTAATTCTCCCACGGTAAGAAGATAATTGTTTTGTTTCTTAATGCGTGTTTTCAGAATGTCCCAAGCATGTTCAATGACATTCAAGTCAGCGGAATTTGCTGTCCATCCTAACTTGGTTATTCCCTCCTCTTCAAAAAATTTTTGTACTGCTATTGTTCGATGAGGAAGTGCGTTGTTATCTATACAAACAAATCCGTCGCCGACTGTACCTCGGAACAGACGCACAACAGAATTTAAAACTTCACCGTTGTACACAGCACCATATTTTCCACCAGTTAACTTAAAATTTTCTGGATGAACACAGCACCAGTGATTCTTCTCTCCAGGAACAACAGAGGCGTCTGTATACACCTCATAATACCACTCCAAAACATCATGCTCCCACCTTCAAATGGGATACATGGTTGAGCTGTTTCTAGTCGGGCTTGTGGACCTGGGGCTCTCTCAACTAATGTTCTTCGTGAATCAGAAACCAAGCCAATTCTCGTCTCATCGTAGATCATGACGTTATTCTAGTTAGGACTATAACCCAACATTTTTCGAGCCCCATTACAGTCTTTTGTTTTGTTTTACATTTTTTTGTTGAAGGATTACTTTGGGAACGCGTAAAGGTCTTTTGCGATGCAAATTTACTGCTTTCAGTGCGCGTGTTATCGTTTATCATGAAATATTTACTCTTTCAAGCCTAACAGCTGCCTTGATATACCATTTGTAGATTCTAGACGATTTCTTCGAGCTATCATTGATATTTGCTAGTCTTGTGTAGCTGTTGTACATCGTTTTCTACAACTTATAACAACGTATATATATTTTTATATAATAATATGTGGACAATCTCGAGGATTCAAATAGAACACATAAAAATAATATGACAAGTTCTTATACACTTTTTTTCCTACGACCTACGGAGATACAGGTTTATAACGGACGCCCCTGGAAATCGTTTGTTTTTAAATAACTTTTGAAGTACTAGGTGTAATTTAATATTTTTTAATATGATGGTTATTAGGTAAGTCTCTTTAAAATGAACCCTTTTAATCACATTTAGCTTATTTAGTTTGCCAGGGCCGGACTAGCCCTAACACAGTAATTATATTTTTTTACACCCTCTACGATAAAGGCACAACAAGACAGCTTAAACCTTATACTAAAATAAAGTTCTCTTGATTGACATCGATAAAATGAACTGTTTACGAAAAAAAAATCAATAAATATGGGGTTTACATTGGTTATCTTCGTAATATTCCTTGCTTGATGCTATCGTTTTTTTGATATGTACCTATTTATATACGGATATTTATTGCAGTACCAGTTGAAAATAGTGTTTTGAAATTTTCGATTTTTTTTCTTCTTGGTTAGTCAATTATTGATGGCATTTTCCTTTGCTGAATATGCCGACATGCATTTAATGTATGGACTGCTTGCATCATGTAATAATGCCCTACAAGCCAGAAGGCTTTATGAAGATTTCCCAATAGAACAATTCGTTATAGGAAAACCTTTGAAAGAGTGGATCGGGGGTTCTGAGACAGACAGATAAAAACTACGATGTTTTATTTTTTAGTTGTACTTATCGAATGATATGAGGAAAGTTTGACAAAGTCAGCTACAACTGTGGAAATAAAATCCATCGCGTGGGGGTGTTGAAGAAAACATCCTAAATATATATATATATATATATATATATATATATATATATATATATATATATATATATATTATTATTATTATTATTATTCACGTATGGGCCCTGGTGGACCACGCGAAGTACAATTAGAGACGTTTGTTGTTGTTAGCCTTCCTTTGAGCCCATACTAATTTCATTCTTTCGCTATGAGCTTTTTTCCTTTCGTCAGACCAAGTTGTTCCAGTCTTCCTACATTTTTCTCTCTGGCCAACTTTCCAAACGTTAACCTTGTGTCTGAAACAACCTCTATCCTGAATTTCACTTTGTGTAATATTTGCTGATCTTAGGTCCTCTTTAATTGCCGCAATCCATTTCATTATTTCTACTTTAGCTCTACTCCTATTTTCATAAAATTCGACTATTTGTCTAGTTAGCCTACTCGGATTCATCCGTTTGATGTGTCCGTAAAACTTAAGTCTTCTTTTTCTCATATCGCTATGTATATCTGTGTATTGTTTGATTTCTTGGTTTTCTCGAAGTCGGTATGTTGTGCTATTTATTTGTTTGGGGCCTAGGATTTTTCTTATGATTTTTCTTTCCTTCTTTTCAATGTCCTCGATGTCCCTCTTTCTATTCAAAATGAGCGTTTCTGCAGCATATAGACATTCTGGCTTAATAACCGTGTTGTAATGTCTCAGTTTTGTGTCTTTAGATAGGCATTTTTTGTTGTAAATATTTTGTGTAAGTCTCAATGCCGTTTCAATTTTTTGACATCTACCCTTATCGGCCGCTTTTTCCAACCCATTTTCCATGATTATTCCACCCAAATATTTGAATTGAGAGACTTGTCTGATGTTACCATATTTTGTTTTTAGAAATGGTGTTCTTAGTCTGTTGCAGGTCATGTATTGTGTCTTTTCAAAGGAAATTTGGAGTCCTACCTTTTCTGCTGTTTCTTTTAGGATTTCAATCTGTTTTTGAGCCGTTAATACATCTTGAGCTAAAATTGCTAGATCATCAGCAAATGCCAGACAATCAATTTTGATGTTGGTTCTCCCCAGTTTAATGGGCTGGTCAATATTCAGTGCCGACTTTTTTTCACGCCACTGCTGTATTACTTTTTCTAGAACACAGTTAAATAAGAGTGGCGAGAGTCCATCCCCTTGTCTCACACCAGTTTTAATTTCGAAGGGTTCTGAGATGTCACCCATGAATTTAACTTTTGACCTCGTGTTAGTTAACGTTGCTTTAATAATTGCCAGCGTTTTCAGATCTAGTCCTTGTTCTTTCAAGATTCGGAATAAAGATTCGCGGTCAATAGAATCATATGCTTTTTTGAAATCCACAAATGTACAGACGAGATTTTTATTGTACAGTTTTTGATGTCTTAGAATCAACTTTAGATTCAGGATCTGTTCAGGGCAGGATCTGCCCGGTCGAAAACCTGCCTGATATTCACCAATGTTCGGTTCTAACTGTCCCTGTGCTCTGTCTAGTAGACATTGAGATAGAATCTTGTAACAAACTGGGAGAAGAGATATTCCTCTATAGTTGTTTACATCCGTTCTATCTCTTTTCTTATGTAGTTATGGATTAGAGCATCTTTCCAGTCTTCCGGAATCCGTTCGGTTCGCCAAACTTCTTGTAGAATTTTGGTTATTTCCTTGATTGTACCTGGACCAGCGGATTTCAAAAGTTCAGCAGTGATTCCATCTTCACCAGAAGCTTTGTTATTTTTAAGCCTCTTGATTTGCCTAAGTATTTCCTCTTCATTCGGTGGTAATGAATCTGGGTTTGTTTGTTTAGGGTTTAGTGTTGGTAATTTGTTTAAGGGCTCAGGACAGTTTAGTATTTGTTCAAAATATTTCGCAAGTTCTTTGCAATTGTCTTGGTTATTTAGAGCTAGTTGTCCGTTTTCCTTTTGAAAGCATAGGCTCTGCGGTTGATAGCCTGTTAATTTAGTTTTAAATGTTTTGTAAAAGTTTCGGGTGTTATTTTTTTGGAAATCTTTTTCTATTTCATTAAGTTGATTGTTTTCATATTCTCTTTTAGTTTGTCTAATTAGCTTCGATGTTTCTTTTCTTACTTCCAAAAAGATGTTATAGTTTATTGCTGTTTTTTGACTGTTCCAATCTTTGAATGCTTTACTTCGGCTTAATACTGCTTGCTCGCAAACTTCATCCCACCACGGATGTTTTCTACGTTTTTGTAAAGGGACCAACTTTAAGGCTGTTTTAATAATTTTTAGTTTTAATTCTTGCCAGTTCTGTGCAGGTTGTTTATCAAGCTCTTCTGTTAGGGCTGGTTTTATTTTCGTTGGGTCAAACTTTGGTATTAGCAGCCTCTTTTGAATAAGTTTTCGAGGTTTTAAGCTAAGTTTGATTCTAGTCAAGTAGTGATCCGTGTCTATATTTGCTCCTTTCCTGACTTGAACATTCAAAATCTCTTTATAATTGGGGTACGAAATGGTAACATGGTCAATTTGAAATTCACCCATGTACGTGTTTTGGGCACTTCCAGGTCTTTTGTTTTGTTATTTTCTTCTTAAAATGGGTTGACATTATTTTTAGATTAAACTGCGAACATAGTTCAACCAATCTTCTACCATTATGGTTAGTCCATTTATGAGCGGGAAAACTGCCGACTGTTTTCCTGTACTTTTTTTCTTTCCCTAGTTAGGCGTTGAAATCACCCAATAGGATTTTGACATGGTTAGAGGGAATTTTAGAGACAGTCTTCTCCAGAATTTCCCAGGACTTATTTACTTTTTCAGGATTAGATTTATTTTCTTCGTTAACTGGGAGGTGTGCATTGATTAATGTATAGTTTTTGTTAGCACACTTGAGGGATAGTGTCATAAGTCGATTATTTACTGGCTGGACATTTGTTATAGAACCAAGAATGTTTCTTGAGACAGCGAAAGCAACACCGAGATGTGGTGTATTTTTGAGTATTCTTTTGTCCGTTTTACTTTTAAAAAGTCTGTAGTTGCCGAATTCCAAGGTGTTCATCTATCATGTATATATATATATATATATATATATATATATATATATATATATATATATATATATATATATATGTATATATATATGTGTATGTATATATATATGTATATATATATATATATATATATATATATATATATATATATATATTTGTGTTTATCGCCACAATCCAAAACTCAATCAAAAATATCTGTTCTTATGTAAATAAAGAATCACTGTGTAAAAAACAAAATGGAAACAAATTTCTCAGTGATTCTTGAATGGAGGGGGAATGTTTAGGAACTTGTCATATTATTTTTATGTATTCCATCTGAGTCCAGAAGATTGCTCACCTTTTCTGGGACACTTTGTACATAAAGATTTTTCCAATGAGAGTGTCAGACATTTGAAATTTGAGACAACACTGTTTGAAATATAAATATCACTCATATGCTGATGTATTTAGTACATTGTATCAATTCACCATGGGAAGATATACGATTCAACATCGCGCTGAAATTATTGATATTTACTATCAAAATTCGTGTTAAGTATGCTAATGCTTTTCGAGCACTGCGTGAAATTTATAGATAACACAACCGAATGGTCTATCTATCGTTTCGTCGAAAAATTGGCTCAGTGGCAGATGAGTGAGTAGCTGTCCATCAGTGGACTGCCCGATCATCTGCGTTTAACATTCGCGAATTGGGCTCTACAGCAGTCGAAAGGTGACCCCCACTTTGGAGGTCTGAGAAACAATTTTTCTAACGAAGCGCACTTCTGGCTTAATGGGTATATGAACAAACCTAACTGCAATATAAACAGACTTGGCAACGAAATATTAATACTAAGGAAATATTTCATTTAACATTATATCAACTAAGAGCTCTAATACCCATCAAAAGACAAGAAAATATGATTTGGATATAGTAGCGCTTCAAGAGATGAGATGGTTAGGTACAGGATCTCTGAGAATAGGTAGATATCAACTATATTACAGGGGACATGATTGAATCTCGAATTTGGGCGTCGATTCGTAATAGAAAAAACGTGTATGTAAGAGGAAGAAACGTAAGTTCCTAAAAGCGCAAATAAAGGAAATATAATAAGTATACAACAGCAGACAAGAAAGTTTTACCAAAATATTAAGGCCGTATGGAAGATCAGGTGTAACTTCGAATTCAAGTAATTGTACAAAGATCTGGATATAGTAGACTATGTGAGGGTTCCGGGACTCTGATTGGAGGGGCACGTAGCGAGAATGCCAGAAAATCGAATACAGAGGGAAATCATGGAGGAGCAAATAAGGAGTAACGAAAAAAGAGGTAGACAAAAATATGATGGTAAGACAATGTATGAAGAGATTATGAAGAACTACTGTGCTGAAGAAAATTTGCAAGGGGTTGCTAGAGATCGATCGCTCACTGAAGTCCTGTAGCACCACAGGAAGAAGAAGAACAACAAACATAACTGCAGGATTCTAGACGCATAATTTCGTGAAACGGTAATGTCAGTTGGCCACCAAGATCAGCCTGGGAGATAAAAATTATGAAAAATGAAAAGGAAGATCCGTGGTACAATGAAATAGTGAATGTACTAAATGGTAAAAACAGTGAGGAATAGTTTAAAAGAGGCGACATAAAGAGGACAAAAAATATATAAATTATTCTTCAAAGGGTCAAATGATTCAAAGGATTAAGCTCATCACATCTACATGTACATAAAAAGGATTTACGAATAAGTAATTAGAGATTAATTTCTATGAATATTACTAATTGCTAATAATATAATTTTAAATTGTTAGTACGCAATTCTAACCTTCATCTTGCTGACTTCGTTAGTAACTGTTCCATCCAGTACCAATCCCTGGCTCATGACATCCTCTAAAAATGTGTTTAGTTTTTCTTGATCATGTTCGTTGTTGCTACCATGAGTTTCGACCAACATGTAAAATGGATAATTCGGCAATGGTGATCTTAATTTTAAGTTTCCAGTACAGACACCCAAAGTACTTTCGTCAATCATCTCACAAGAAGCTAAAACCTCAGCTAAATCCTGTTTAGCTTTCTTCAATGTCTTTAGCACCATTTCAAAGGATTCTAAACCTGAAAAACAGCATATTTAAGAAATAAATTTTCAATTATCAATCATGGAAAAAATTAATTAAAGTATAGTACATTTAAATGTGAATCTAGTTTAAAATTAAAAAAAAAATAATACTCTCACGAGCAATTAAAGAAGTGTCAAGGAAATGAAAACGAGAGATATTTGCCATTAGAAACATAAAAAGATATCAACAATAGCCAAATTAATTTTTGAAAAATTAAAAAATACAGTAACAAAGTTAATGGCAAGAAGGATTTTAAAGCTCGTAATAGTATGTGAAGAAATAAGTATAGGAAGATACTGAACTATCAAGAAACAATTATATAAATTGCATAGGAAATTCGTAACGCAATAGAAAAACAAAAAAGAAACAATAAACCTCCGGCTATTGGTGGAATACCAGCAGGATTATTAAAAGATGGTTTAGGTCCTCTAGGAAACTACATCTGCCATCTAATCAGCCTAATATGGAAACAAATGAAACTTCCAAAATATTGGTATATAGGTATAATAAACTTCTTATTCTTCTTCCTGTGGTGCGTTTTGGTCCCTTCACCTTCTTCAACCTTCCTCTCCAACCGAATCGATTTTCAGCAGCGCCTTGTCAGTGATTGATGTGCAGTAGTATTTCAGCATATTTTCTTACATTGTGCTGACATCGTGTCGTCGATCTACTTTTTTTTGTTATCCCCTATTCGCCCTTCCATGATTTTCGTTGGTATTTTTTTCTCTTGTTAACTTTTTCTATGACAGCTTTTATTGTTGCCCATCGATCATCTACCAACTCTGCTCCTTCTGTTAAAACGAGCACTTAACCATATTGACACCAGTAACAAATCATCAAAATAATGAGAAACTACATCTAGAATAAAGTTGGGAGGAACATTGAGTTCATTACTCTTTATATTATACAAGCACTATTTATTACCCGTTGATTCTACACACAGGCTAAATTATTGTTAATGGTTTATTGGCCAAAATCAAAGGAATCCAAATTTTGTATTCAATATTTTATCAACGGACGAAGCTTCTTTAATCAGGAATAGGATGGTGGAGATGAATAGTTGATTTAATAAAACAACTAATCATATATTTCTTAATGTGACATGAATCGTTTATAACGTGTTATGGTGTGAAAAATGAGTACTAATAATTTCAACTTTGACATTAAACGGCAATAATGTGTAAGTTTTCCTTTTTTACAACAAAACAAAACAAAAGTATGCTGAAACGTATGGAATAAATGGATATAATGAATGATCATATTCAAGTGTGCTAGACGAGATATTCTACAAAGGAACATCATCACAGCCGGACTATTATTTGTGGTAACAAAGATACGATAAAGGATTTCTGTCATCAACAAAAAGACAGGAATCAGGATAAAAAAATACGACACTGATAGATTAAAAATAGACGAAACTGGTTTCAGCAGCAGGAGTTGGAGATACCAGAGGCTTATACATCAGTAGCAGAGTCGGTAGATGATGAGGTAATGGATTTATTGGATTTAACAAATGAAGTATAGGTAATATACTTCATTTGTATCATTGTATATTTGTATGTATTGTTCATTTGTATATATATATATATATATATATATATATATATATATATATATATATATATATATATATATACATATATATAATATATATATATATATATATATATATATATATATATATATATATATATATATATATATATATATATATATATATATATGTATATATATATATATATATATATATATATATATATATATATATATATATATATATATAAGAAGGAAAAAAAAGGGAAATAATCAAACCTAAAACAAATAATGACAACAGTAAAATCATCAGTGAATATAAACATTAACGTAGACAACGAAGGGATTTAACAAACAAAAATGTTTTTAAATATCTAAAAATAATTATAACAAAAGTTGGAAGAATAGAAGCCGAAATATAAACAAAGAAATGCAAGTAGTAATATTATACATCTCCTTAAACTAAACAATATTAACAAATAAGGCATTTTCTAAGATAAAGATAAGAGTTTAAAACTATTTACATAGTTTACAAATATGGATATTAACAAAGAAACAAACAAAGTTACTAGCGGGCGAAATTAGAATTTTAAAATCGATGAAGAACATTTCAAATAAAGATATAGTAAAGAGATAATAAATAGATAATAAATAGATAATAAATGGATAATAAAGAGATAATAAAGAGTTAATAAAGAGACAATAAAATATAATAAAGAGATAATAAAGATATAATAATAACACTAGTAGTAAAGTCCATCGAATAAAAAGTACAAGAAAACTCTCTGAGATGATTTGGTCACCTAGTAAGAATGAAAAATGTAAAAGAAGGACAAGAAAAAACCAGGAAAATAGACGAAGATGGAATAGAACTTACTTTAACCATAGGCGAATTATATGGAATCAGGTAGAAACACTAGAAACATCAGCAAGAAACAAAAAAGGGAATGGAAAAAGAACTTAGTCGAAAAATAGGAACATAGCCCTTACACTGACATTGGCATTGAGCCGGTAAAGAGAAGCTTAGAATTATGCATGTATGGTATGTAATAGTTTGATTTTTTTTTCGATAACTATTTTTATATTTTGAGATATTAGTGCATCACACTAATATAGAAACACAGAAAAGACTCATGACCTAACCGCCCTAGATGATTTTTTTTAAGTGGAGTTTGACCCCGAACCTGAAAAAGCGTGTCAGAATGCTTTCATATGAACAACAAAATGGCGAACCATAGGATTAGAGTGCTCTTAAATGGAACTACACTGCCGTTTAACGCATACCCAAAGTACCTTGGCATTACTTCACCTATTCTTGATTTCACTTTGAAAATGACACACATCATGCACATCATCACTGGTACTATTCGATCTACACTTACAGCATGGCTACCTGTGCTTAGTAATATTGCTCCTAGAATTCTAAGGAGAAATAACTGAAATACATACACCCTTACATCAATAATAAGACGACGCGATTAAGATCTAGGAAACCCTCTAGAGGGTTCGCACAAACTTCAACGACAACGGAATTGCATCTCCTCACAGCGTGGAGAAGAGAAGGGCACTCGGTATATGAAATCAATCAATCAATAACAACAGACCCTACAAATACAGTTCCAGGTTTCGATCTCCCGATGAAGATTTGGACTAAACTGAATCGCCTACGCACTATTCAAGTGGTGCAAGTGGACACTAATTGAGTCCCGGGAGTGTGACTGTGACGAGCCCAGCTAAATAATCCAACATATAATAACCGAATGTCCCAGCAGGGCATTCTCGTAATGTCACAGAAATTTATGATGCTACATCAATCAGTATTAAATGGCTCCATACCCAGAATATCATCTTATAACATAATCCTAACAATATATATGTTATATTGTTAAATGAATTGTAGTGTTCAGTGTTCCATGCGATAAATAAATAGACTATAAAATGTGTTAAATCTAACTATTACATGGGTACATGAAATTGTTTACACCATGATACAAAACAAATGGAATGTATTGGAATTATTACTAATAACACTGCTTAATTCTGAATTTTAATTAATTCACATGGAAACAATGAGACATTGAGAAAGGTTACATTTCTAAAAATTTATCGTGAATTTTAACAGCTTGGTATTAATTTTTTACCGTAATCGTTATATTGAGATTGGTTATTAAAGTTTTAATGAAACCTCCACGTCCACGATCAGTTAGAACAGCTAAATTAATTAAAAAGCTCAAAGATTCTCTTCGAACAAATTATACCTGTAGACATTTAAGTAATAATGATCAAATATCTTAAATTGCATCTTGGAAAATATAATGGCAACTATATAAAATAACGAAATTGCTTTTAACATCCACACGATTTGGAGGGAGCGTTAAAAGTTTATGGTAAAATTGACCGTTTTGGTTTATTCTAAACATTTTATGAAACCACATGGATTGAAAAGTGTCCTATATCAACATTATAACATTTTTTGTCATTTTTAAAATTTATTTTTTGATAATATAATATCGTTTTAGCTTGATTGTTTCGAGTTTTCTTAAACTTTTTAAAATGCAAACTTTTTCGAATCTTTCCTTGCAAATGACCTATCCTGCAACCATCTTTTTAATTCTGGAAACAAAAATTCGTCGCTGTGAGATACATTTAGTGAATTCTGTGTATGAAGAAGCAATTCAAATCGTAATTAATACAATTTTGATTGATTATATCATTCAATATTCCAAATGTGTTTTGAAATGTAGTGTCCATAAATTTTCCAGTTCACTGTTGAGTTTTTGGTCCCTTTAATCGATTTTTTACAGGCTCCCTTCAGTATGTAGATTACTTTTCGGATCTTGGTATGTAGAGTTCAGTCTGTGTTTTATCAAATTATTAATAGCCGAAAAAAAAACTTTTATTTTGCTTTAACTTTCCCAAACATTACTGTGAAGAGTTCAATTCATGTTCATGCAAGATATTGTTCACAAACTCTTTGGGACCTCACTCAACTTCATTTTATCATTATTCATTAACAATATAATTTATTTTTACTATCACTTCTCATGTCACTTTTATAGGCCTTCCTCTGTGCTCATCATTAAAAACATTTGTGTAATCACGTAGTAAAAAAAAAATCAAAAAAGCCAAGGATTTTTTTCCCGTGCTCCACCTAGTAATTGCTCATTTGCTCAGCCGCTCCCCAAAAATCAGCAAGCGTCTACCGATACCAGTTTCTGGCTTTAAGTCGTCATCAGTAGGGCTCAAGATGAAGTCTACCATACAACATCTTCAACTGCTTTTTGAACGTGTAGCTCGAGCCCGACTGTTAACGGCTTAAGGCCAGAAACTGATCTTGAGAGACGCTTACCGACGTTTGGAGAGCGGCTGAGGAAGTTACTATTATTCGTCTTTTTTCGAATATTTTTGATATATTTTCCACGAGCCCACTTACAACTTTTCATGACTATATCTAAATGTATAGACCTAAGAACAAACAGTTTTATACGATAATGCATATCCATCCAAAGTTTGACTGTCACCCTCTGTTATATCGGTTGCTGATAAATCTGGCAAATAAAAATAATGAATCGTATTATGAATTTGAAATGTATCCATTTTTTATAAAATGCAGAACACCTCATTTTCAATTGTTTTTTAAATATAAACGCGCCATCTATGTATCAACACAGAAAAT
This sequence comes from Cosmopolites sordidus, assembly GCA_031761425.1. Classification (NCBI taxonomy): domain Eukaryota; kingdom Metazoa; phylum Arthropoda; class Insecta; order Coleoptera; family Curculionidae; genus Cosmopolites; species Cosmopolites sordidus. The sequence continues at coordinate 318,435 of JARFXV010000767.1, read as the reverse complement.
TTTTGAGACTATGTTTGAGCAAAAATCTGTTTGGCTAGTGTTAAAAAAATCTATTTACTTCAACCAATAGAATGCCTTTAAAGACTAAACACAATTTCTTCTAAAACTACTGGAGAGTTTCAGAAAATGTCTTACTGTCCTTAACTCAATGAAGGAATTCCAACTCACACTTGTGTTAGAAGTGCGTTGAAAGATGGATAACATTAAAAATATGTTTGGATGGCAAATGTAAATTACATTCATATTCACATATTCCCGAATAAGCATTCCACGCCCTCTAGAAATGGAATTGAAAAATCATCCTGAAAGGTGGACGAATGGATTAGCAACTGACAATGGAATAGGATGCAAAAGGCAACTGAGAAACCATCGATTAATATCCCAAGGAAAATATTGTAGCTACAGACAGACAAAACAGCCGACAAACTTTAGATAATCAGGTGGTCTTAAAACTGCTCCCTACCGACAAATTACTACCAGGCTAATTCAGATGTGTACATGAAATATTAGATTTTAAAATAAAGCCTAAAATCTAATAAATGCCGAAAACGAAATGACAAGAGTGAGTTCTGACATTCTAGGTATGAAGGAGGTAAGGTAGAAATGAGAAGGTTATCTCAAAACGACCAATGGAAATACTTGCAATGTACATATACAAGGATATGCTCAGACAGTAGAAAGCTCTGAAAAAACCTAACAAAATTTTACCTAGACAAAAGATATTTAAAAAGTATTAATTTCTAATCCCACATCTGGCTGCATGCATGAAATGGTATATCAATTCAATTCTATTAGTATTCACTTTTCTTACCGCATTTTCTAATACATAATTAAATATTATAGAGAACAGAGTTGGCTTTAGTCCTTCAAATGTTCTGTTAAGTCGTTTCTTTCAGTGTTGGTTTAATTAACTTAGTGCTACATATAGTTTGGCTCTTTTGATTATGTCAAATGCCTGCTTAAAATCTATAAGTACTACAAATGTGTATTTTTTATGTTGTAGCTATCAACCTGTATTTCTAAGATGCAGATATTTGATCTACAACCGAGCCTCCCTTTCGTGAAATCACTCTGATATTCACTCACTCACTGACTCATTCACGAAATCTTCGAAACTATATGACCTACAGAAGACTTGAAATTTGGCAGGCATTGGTTTTGCTACGTAGAGATCTGTTAAGAACGGATTTTGCGAAAGTCAACTCCGAAGGCGGGTTGTTAAATAGCGCCTATCCATGCAAAAAAATCCCGTTTTTTTATTATAAGTTCTACAGACTTAAAACTTGGCAGGGATGTTCCTTATAATTAATTTTCGAAAATCTATTCACTAAAGGCGTGAATTAGAGGGAAATATGGTGGTGTAAGGGATTAAAACACTTTAATTTTTTGACTATATGTCTTATAGGCTTGAAACTTGGCAATTCTATTCCTTATAATTCACAGACATTCACTAATGGGTTATACGATAATACGCTCTAAAGAGGTGTCGTGGGGGCGTAAAAAAAACTTATAAACCAATTTTTTAACTGCCAGTTCCACAAACTTAAAAGTTGGCAGAAATATTCCTTATACTCCACAGACATTCAATAAAGACGGATTATATGAAAAGCCCAAGAGGGGGGCGGGGCGTAAAATATACAAATAAACCCGCTTTTTAACTGTAAGTTCTACAGACTTAAAACTTGACAGTAATTCTCCTTATGCATAATGAAAATTGATTAAGAACTGTTAATGCAAAAATAAATTACTAAATGGGGTAGAAAAAGAGATAAAAGAATTAATTCACATATAATAATTTACATTAATATTAAGAAAATGAAGAAGGCTCCGACAGCCATGTCTAATTTTTAATTATATTAGTCGGTTCATTTTTAATCATTTCTTTAGCTTTTAATTAAGTTATTTTTGTGACTGTGTGACAATTACTTTAAATTCAAAAATGTAATCAAATTTGTATGTTCGACGTATGTGACAATTAGTTTAAATTCAGCTGTCAAAATAATTTTTTCAACGTCGTACTATCTTTAATAACACGATTATAAAATTATATTTGTCGGTTATCTCTAGATTCAATTAAGGCATGATTTATTGATATATTTCATTAAATTATTGTTTCCAATGATTTTTTTTTCATATTTGAAGTTTTGGTGAGTTTTTATTTGATTGTTATTCATATTTAATACTTCATATATTATTCATATATATAAACTTTTTATTCTGAATAATTTTTTTTAGCACCGATTACAGTAAATTCTTAACCGAGAATATCGTTTGTTTCTCCTAGACAGAAAATAGTCTCTGCCATTGATTGTATTTCGATCAAAAACCACACTGTACTCAAAAGGAGAGCCAGCACGCTGCAAGTCTTTCGTTTTGAGTTGTTTTGTTGCTTAAAACATTTTTTATAATCCTACCAAGTGATATTTCTATCTTAGAACCGTGCCTGCAAATGTCCATAGAAAATATTTCAATTGGTGGATTATTTATTCCTTTCAAAATTGTTACGATTTACCTAGATGTTGCAACGGACTTATAGGCGGAGTACTGTTCGTTTGGCTGGTGACTTTAAACATATCTTACCTGTTATATCACGAGGAGCACGTGCAGATGAAGTCAAAGCCGGTCTTAAGTCATCAAGTTTATAGTCTCATGTTAAAGTCCTATCTTTGAGAATTAATATGGGTGTTCAATCTTCAATGCGATTTAATAGCAGAGGAATTTTCAAAACTACTAATTGATATAGGTGATGGAAATATTTCAGAAGAAGAAGGTAAAGAAAATATTCTGAGTATTGATACTCCCAGATTTGATAACCTTGACTGACAAAATATATCCAAACTTCGATCAGGTTGGAATAAATCGTACTGCATAAATTGCATGGTTAAAACAAAGAACTATTCTCACTCCAACAAATGACCAAGCCAATAGCATTAACACGTTTCTATTAGAAAAGCTGCCGACTGAACATGTAAATATGAATGTGAAGTATGAATCTGTGGATATGGTAATGGAGGTGGAAGATGCTGTCCATTATCCTATGGATTTTTTGCAGACGCTTAATCCGCCAGGAATACCACCTCAAGATTGATACACCGGCAATTTAAACCCTCCAAAACTATTCAATGGTACCAGACTTCAGGTGAAAGCTCTACATAAAAACGTAATAGAAGCTACGATTTTTACTGGAAAATATGAGGGAGAAAACGTATTCGTTCCAAGAGTTCCTCTGTTTCCACCCGACTACCACTTTAAATTCAAACGTCTGAAATTTTCTATTAGATTGCTTTACCATGACTATCAATAAAGCACAAGAACATAGTTTGAAAGTGATTTTTTTTTTAGTTTGTTGAATTTTTTTATTGTAAAAATAACCTAATAATTTTTATCTTTGTTAAAATAAAAACAAGCTTACATTGAACGAAAACTTTTTGAGTTTTGGATTCATAGTCCGTCATTAGTCTACGTCCGCCGAAGATCAGGACAATTTTAATTAATTTTTAACATAGAAATCGGAAAAGAAAACTTGCGTTATACCGGTCTTATGGTAACCAATATCGTAAAATTTTGTACTATATTTGCAAAGTTTCTTTGTTACTAATTAATTATTTTAAATAATCGTTTACCTATAAATGATGGGTCCGAATAATTCATAAAAGATTACGTTTGTTAATGTGTTATTTTACATGTACTGTATTTAAAAAATTATCTTTTCAATATATTTTACATTTTTTTCTTTGGAAAAAAACTGATTTCAAGTTACGTTCTTCAGTGAAGCGGGTGGGTAGCGGCTAGTGTATACTGTACTGTATACTAGTAGCTGTCCACAATCTCTAAATCCCTTCCTAAAACTGAAATTCTTATATATATATATATATATATATATATATATATATATATATATATATATATATATATATATATATATATATATATATATATATATATATATATATATGCTAGACTATTAGCCCGGGAGTACATCCGATCGTTTGTGTCCCGTTTGTTGGGAACGTGCAGACGTTTCGCCAAGGTCACGCAAGCATTGAAAATGCCAAGTGCGACCTTAGCGAAACGTCTGCACGTTCCCAACAAACGGGACACAAACGATCGGATGTACTCCCGGACTATTGAAAATATTTTTTTAAGCCAAACTTTTGTAATATTTTTTATAAACTAATTAGAATGTGTCATATCGAACTGTTAATATAACTGAGCGCTCATTATATTAATATAAGGCATAATATTATTTTCAACACAATAAAAATGTTTTAATTAAATTTCCCCGTCCTGATACTTTTTATTTGACCATTAAAATACGTATAATTTACTGAACGGATTAAAGTGACTATACAAACCTAAAAATGCCAAGTTGACGGCTTTGGGTTTAGCGGGGCACTGTATCGCTACCTTGGTCACGATGCCCAACGATCCTTCCGATCCGATGAAGAGGTGTTTGAGATGAAAGCCGGTATTATCCTTCTTCAGAGTGCTGAGAAGGTCAACGACTTCGCCGTCGGCTTTTACCTGAAATCGCAAAAGGTCTCTCATTGTTTGTAAATTTGAATATTTATTTGGCGAAGTTGGACCGGCTGGCTGTTAACCTTTTGAGTGTTGTTTTGGAAAACGCTTCAGGTAATGAGATGTAAAGAGAAATTCGTAGTATCGAAGGCAGTTGTTAAATGTAAGCAAATATTATAAAATTTAAAACGTTCTTGAACGTTTTGAATGTATGATAGCTTTCTTATTTAATTTATTATTATGCAAGAATATTTTTAGTGTACTAAGTAACTTAACTCCTTGATTTCGTTTTTCCAAGAAATAAAAACAAAGTATTTTTAAAGGTTTGTCATTTCCTTGTGTATTATAAATCAATTTTTGAAGTTAATTAACTTGGTAAATGTATGTAAAAATTTATACAGATGCATTAATACTAAATCAGAGGATCTAAAAAATGAATTGGTCTGACACCAAACTCAGAGATCAGTTATGATCAACAACTTTAATAAGCGATAATCATGGTTGTTTTAAGACAACAAGCAGATACACAAATTAACATAGATATAAACAGAATAAATTCAACCGATATTTTAAAATATCTCGGGACAGTTTTAAAGAAAAGTCTCGGAACTGAGGCAGACATGAATAATATAATAATATAATATAACGGTAAGATGCAAAATGCGAAATAGTATATCCCGCCCTTAGAAGAAAAATGATTTAAAAAAACGAAATCTAATTTACATGCTCTTAAAACAGTCGAGTAAACATGAATACGAAGCAGCGTTGAACTCAAAAAATCAAAACGGTGAAAGGATCACCAGCAGAAACATATATATATATGTACCCAATGGGAAGCAAGAACAAAGGCTCGATGGAGAATGTCGGTTAGTAGTTGAAAATGGGAAAACTTAACTCAAAATAGGATGCTTGGAACGATCAACTTAACCAAAAGACAAGACATCGCAAGGAACAATACAAACAACTGCAAAATAAAACAAACAAATTGTTAAGACAGAAGGAAAGAAAGGCAATGCAACAGAAAGTAGAATGAATAGAAAACGATTACCGAAATAACCTGTTAAGGAATATGTTTAGAGAAATAATCAACTTCAAGAATGGATTTCAATCCAGAAGTAATGTCTACAGAAACAAGTGTTGTGTAACAAACCGCAAGTAGTAGATAGATTGGTGGAACACTTTAATGAACTATTAAATGGCAGTATCCTAAATGGTGATCCATGTTGGAATATAACAGACAGAGATAATGACTAACAAATACGACACGACGAAATCGACATCAACACAGATACACCAACTCTGAAATAAGTCTAGCAGGCTATTAGGAAGTAATAATAATAAATTACCCGGATGTGATGAATATACCCATGATGCAACTTTCGCACTGAACCATTCATTCATTGATAGCAAATATTTGCAGAACAGAAACATTACCGTAGGAATGGAAAGTAGAGGTTATATGCCCCTGTTCATAAGAAAGAGTGTGTGTGTGATAACTATCATGCCTCCCAACTGCCACATAGAGTACTGTAAAGTAAAGTAAAGTAAAGTACTGAGTAAAGTATAGATCACATTTTTACCATCGGGCAAATAATGGAAAAATGCTCGGAATATATATATATATATATATATATATATATATATATATATATATATATATATATATATATATATATATGAGAATTGGTTAGTTGCTTGACAGGGAGGAAGCCCCACCCATCCCCTACATTGGAGGGCACATGTTTCGTCTGTTGGTGGTTAGACTCATCAGGGTACCGACATATGCTCTCTCGCCAAGAATAGGGAGTCCTTCTCCATAATCAAACAATCCATATTTTCGCCGACTTTTTTACATGAGATCGTGAAACCCAACGCTCGGGGATTTATAACTCCTGACTACTATTATCTGATTGGACCCGGTCCAAAGAAGTCAAAAAACTATATCAATTACTTTGGAAAAATTTTACGAACTCGTGGCAGAGACGTGTTGGAAGTGTGTGATGTTGCTCCGTCCTACTGCAGCTATGTTCTTTGATTACAATCAGCAAAGTTTTGCAGTTCAGGTACCAAAAAATTGTCCAATATTTCCACATAACGATCTGAATCTGAACGGTTGAATTGAGATTAACTTTTGTTACGCTACAGTCGCCTAGTCATTGTTTTTGTAAAATTTTCGTACACACAACGCAGGATCTGCTCCCGAGAAACGCTTCATACTGACTAAATTGCTAAACGCGGGGCTATCAATTGCAAGGCGCTCCGCGTCCCTCATAGTTATTGCGTCAATCACTTGTCACTATCCAGAAAATGAAAAGTGCGATTCTACAAGTCAATTTTAAGACCAGTACTGACAGTGAATCTTGAACTGTTATAAAACAGCAAGAGAAATATCTAAGTTGATTTGAGAATAAAATACTACGTAGAATATACGATTTGCCGTAGAATTAGATATATGATTTGTAGAATATATGATACCGTGAGCTTCAAGATTAGCACATAAAGTGGAGTCATAAATTGAGACCACTAATAGAATAGAACATAATAGGGTATCTAAAACACCAACGGATATAATGGATCAGACATGTCTAGAGAATGCAAAATGAACGTGCTGTGAAGAAATGACATCCTTTCTACAAACCCTATATGGCAATCGCTCAAGACGAAGGCCAAGGCTGAGATGGCTAGATAATGTACTCACGGATCTTAAATAAATTGATGTATGAAACTGAAGGGAAATTGCAGGGAATAGAGAAGGATGGAAGGCAGTTGTAAGGACGCTCACTGCTCTCCTTGGAGCCATAGAGCAGTGTGTGTGTTGTGATTTGGAAATCTAATGTGATTTTTTTTACGCGGTGTTAAATCAGAAGCAAATGGTTGATAAGTTTTCAAAATATTGAATATAGAAAAATTCGGTTATTTCTAAATAATGTGGTGTCAAATCTAAAAACCACTTAACTGCTCAACAATCAACCTCTTGATCAGGGGGGTATTATGAATTTCTAGGCTAATTATGGAACTTTAGTACTGAAAGATATAATAGTAGATAATGAAACTGCTCTTTTCCCTATGATTTAGAAAAACAAATTAACTTATTGGATGATTTACAATTCATCAAAAGTAGATGGAACCAAGTTACCACCATGACATTTAAAAACTATTACCGTAAAGTCAGATTTCAATGTGGCAACCAGAAATTGCAACCACTTTGGTTTTTCACACAATTTCATAAGAAGAAAGATTCATTTAAAATTTGCGAGCACAGTTTTGATGGTGTATATCAATATAGACCATAATCTGAGAGTAGAGTATTAAGAATGCATTGAAACGTCTTGAATATTAGAAAAGCCAGCTGAAATAAAATATATTTCCAAAGAATCTGAATAAGACTTTCCGGCAGCAGAAGTAGAAGATACTGTTATAATAAAATAAAATACTCTTAGTAGTACTATTATAATAATTACCTCCAATTATAATAAAGCTATGAACTTAACCAAATAACTTAAAATATTTGACGAATATCAAGGAGATGATGGAATTACATTTTCAACATGTCAACATTAAAATAAAATATCTTCAATATTCTATGATATACTTACTGCTTCTACTCCCAATACGCTTCCGTGCAAATTTCCATAACGTAACAGTCTCAAACCACCAGCATTAGTAGATACGTTACCACCAACGTGACATGATCCTTTTGCGCCCAAGTCCAAAGGCATCATTAGACCATGTTCGGCTAAGGCATCATCTAGTGCTTCCAGAATGCAACCTGCTTGACAAATCAAAACACCTAAAACAGAAAAGAAACAGCATGTTATACCTGTGAACATATTATATTAACTTTTATCGGTATTAAGCAGTTCACGAAAAAACGAGTTAAGTCAACAAATTATTTATAAGAAAATAACAAGACGAGAGAAAGGAAACAAAAACATATGAATACATACATAAACATATTCAATATCATTTATATAGTAACTATAAACTTTTAACTGTTTTTAAAAAAATTCCTCTATTTACTAGATGATTTGAAAAGAAAATTGTATATAAAATGTGAACATTTAACGAAACAATATACGATAACTACGAGATATTAGCAACAACAGATGTAAACACTATGTTGTGAAAAAGTAGAGTGAGGATAAACAGTGGTTTTTCCTAAAAAAACATTTTAATTAAATAATTCAATCTTCATTCACTTAAAATTAACAAATAGGAAATAATAATAATTTACATGCTCTTAAAACAGTCGAGTAAACATGAATACGAAGCAGCGTTGAACTCAAAAAATCAAAATGATGAAAGGATTACCAGCGGAAACATAGATATATGTACCCAATGGGAAGCCTTTGATAATACAGCTCTAGAAACTGCAGAAGAAACATTTGATAAAAATCAGGTGAGGCAAGAACAATGGCTCGATGGGGAATGTCGGTTAGCAGTTGAAAATGGGAAAATTCGAAATAGGATGCTTGGAAAGATGAACTTAACTAAAATACAATAAGATCGCATGGAACAATACAAACAACTGGAAAATAAGACACAAATTGTTAAGACAGAAGGAAAGAAAAGTAATGCAACAGAAAGTAGAAAGGATAGACAACAATTATCGACATAACCTGTTAAGGAATATGTTTAGAGAAATAATCAACTTCAAGAAAGGCTTTCAATCCAGAAGTAATGTCTACAAAAACAAGGATTGTCAAGTGTTGTGTAACAAACCGCAAGTAGTAGAGAGATGGGCGGAACACTTTAATGAACTCTTAAATGGTAATATCCTAAATGGCGATCCATGTTGGAATATAACAGACAGAGATAATGACTAACAATATGACACGAAGAAATCGACATCAACACAGATACACCAAACAAGTATACACCACCAAATATACGATAACTACGAGACATTATCAACAACAGATGTATAACACTATGTTGTGAAAAAGTGGAGTGAGGATAAATCGTGGTTTTTCCTAAAAAAAACATTTTAATTAAATAATTCAATCTTCATTCACTTAAAATTAATAAATAGGAAGAAATAATTTTTATTCAATTTCATGATTCAATTATTTGTTTTTTTCTATTTTATAGAAGCTAATGCATATATTCCCAAAATCGAGCCTCCAGGGGTCCATTCCAAACTGCATGGGGTCTATGTCAGCGAAAATAAAAATTGGGGGTTCATGAGATGTAAAGGGAGGTCCAGGAGAGTGGATCCCATTTAAGCAAGTCGTGTCCAAAATATTGGCCTTCCATAAATGGAATAATCCACATAACACAGACAATACATATGCACTTATATAATACTTTCTTATAATAGACATAAATTACCTATGAAGTAAATATTTTTAAAACCTAAGTTTATGAAACTTAAAGAATATATGGAACTAGATTCGGGAACTTCATGACTCCAGGTTTCAATCATGGGAAAATTCGAGATCGATGATGGGATGACTATCATTCTGTGTCGACGAGTCAAAAAAGTGACTTTTTTGGGTTTTTGAATTAAAGCTAATTGCTACAATATTTTCTTGAGTTCAATAAAGCTAGTTCGTTTTACTTATAAAATTATTTTTACACTTTTGTTATTGAAATTTAAGTTATTATTTTTTAATATATCAAACTGTTTAAGAATTATTATAGATTCCATAGTAAAAAATTATTTTATTTACTACACCCAATTACATATTAAATCAGTATATTTCATAAAATTGTGCAGGTAGGCTATTCGCTTTGTGGTCGCATCCCCTATAACTTATCCCCCGTAAAATTATTTGATACCAATATAAGTTGCGGGCATACGCGCAGTAGTAACGCTGGCCCAGACTTGTACCAGAGCTTTCTAAGGACGGCGCAGACTTGTACCAATTGTACAAATGTACTTACACCAATTGTACAAAGTTAAAGTGAATCAATGTCATCTTATTTGGGAGTGCCAGAGAAAAGTACGTAAAATATTATTTTATAAATTTTTATTTTTGTAGTTCCTCCGATTTTATAGAGATGCCGATCATGATTTGAGGTAATAGTTCAATATTCAAGTCAACCACAATTGCATGTGTATTCCTTAATAGTTTTCTTTTTCAAAGTTCTAGCAATATCCAAAGATGTTTCTACACCGGAAATCAATTTTGATTGCTATGTGTTGCTATGATCGCTATGTGTGTATATTAAAATAGTTGAATTTTTGTCCACTGATACTAAATATGACCGAATCTAATCTAAAAAGAAATATACAGTACAGTGTTGATTATTTGAAGTTTGGCTTCATTCTTTTATTGTCGGACAAACGATTGTTTATGTGCCTTTTATGCAATAAAGTTTTTAAACAATGACATTACGAAAGCATCCAAGCTGGAGGATCATCTGAAAAGGTGTCACCCTGATAAAACAGGTGATTAAAAATACTTAAAGAAAACATCAGAAGAGACCCACGGTAGCTAGTATGTTCGCTTCGACGTTCCAAAAAGAGACGATGATGATTTGCCGACATCTTACAATATTTTGCTACTTAGAGCAAAATCAGGAAAACCACACACTATCGGGGAAAAAGTTAATTTTGCGAGCCATTGAAGAAGTTTTAAAAACGGTTCTACATAATCCTGCTTATGATGTAATAAAAAAATTTCTTTGAGCAATAATACAGTTCAAAGACCTATTGATGAAATGTGTTATGATATTGAATGCTTCATGTGTAATTATCTTTAAACGACCCATGTCTCTATACAACTGGACGAGTCAACTTTACCTGGTAATGAAGCATTATTATTGGCATATGTTCGTTTTGTTATAGACCAAGAAATCCATGAAGAACTGCTTTTTGCGAGAACTTTAATAACAGACCCTAAAGGCGAATCAAAATGTAATGTTTTGAGATATTATTTCATGGAAAAAAACGATCCCTTTGTCAAATATAATACCATCGCCAGCAGATGGAGTAACTGCCATGTTTCGATGAAACCAGACATTGCTTATTTAACAGATTTGTTTCGTACAAGCTCTGTTCCTCGAAGTGTTGCCAATTAAAAATGCTGTAGCTTTATTAATTATGGACATTTTTGTTTAATATTTTTAGGCATGTTGAAAATAGGCATCATGAAAAACATATTATTATTCAATATGGCCACCTTTGGCGCGGATGATGGCATAAAGTCTTCCTATGAATGCATCCCACACTGCATGAATGTGAGTCTGTGGAATTCAGTGTGTTCAAACTCTCGTATTTTTTTGTTAACATCTTAGCCTCCAAAATCCATTGAGAAGTCCATTGGACTGAAATCTGGTGAAAATGGAGGCGGTGGTTGCCAAAAAATGAACCGTGGAACGTGATTTTGTAAACATTGTTGCCCTTGCCCTTCAACCACACACGATCATTTTGTTTATTTACGCATTGCTGAACAGTGGACATTTTCTCAACAGAAATCACCAAATTTTCGAGTTCGCCACTTGCGTGTATGTTTTTCAATGTATTTGATCATTGAAATCTTGTTGCCTTTTGTGCCGCAGTTAAATCTTGCACTTTTTGTATCTTGTAAGGCTTCAACTATGCGGTTAACAATAAGCTTCTAACAGTATGCGGCGTACGTTTCAGTCAGACACGTTCAGCTGTTTAGCTAATTTTGCTGCACTTCGACATGTATTTCTTTCAATTCGTGCCCTTACCTTTCGAACCATTTCTGGTGATGTTGCGGATTTTTTATGACCACCTCCATGGCGTTTTGCGATGCTACCAGTATCATTGTAATGTTTAATAATTCGATACACAAGCATTTTATTAACACGTAAATGCTGTAGCTCATGAACAATAGCAGGTTGCGATTTTCCTGCCAAATACAAAGCAATCACACTATTAGGTTTGAATTCCATTGCGAATATTTCTTTTCATTTACGAGGTAGAATAATATGCTTTCATACACTTGTAAACAATATTATAAACTAAAGTATGTCAAATTGTGAAAGGCTGTTGCAGTTCAGCACAATACAGAGCGTGAAGTTGGTAACACTTCGAGTGACGAACCCTGTAAATTTAATGAGGTTAACTTGCAGTTACAATACAAAATACCACAGTAGATATCAATCTATACCACGGCATTGAAGAAACGGATGTAATTATAACAAGAACTTATCGGAATAAGAAATAACGAAGGACCTAAGGTACAGTTCAGAAAGAGATATCGGTAATTTTGGCTTCAGAGAGACATACCTGTTACTTATCCTGTATTATGGACTATCGCGATAAAGTTTTTGATAGCTTTTCCAACCTCATACCTCATGAAAAGGGGTTTCAACGCTGTTGCCAATCTTCTTACAAAAAAGAAACAGATTGAAAATCACTCAGTGAGGAGATTTGAGGTTAAACCTAAGTAAATTGAACCAACATATTGAAAACTTGCTATTAAAGCATCAGGCTCATCACTCCCATTAAAAGCATTTGTTTTTTTGTATAGTTATTTTTTGTAATAATTTTACTAGTTTTGCATTTTGTGTCGTTTTAATTAATAAATGATTACAACTTAACGTGCTTTTTTTAAGTTTTTCACTCTATGGTTAAACCTATCAAAGTGAGTAATATTGTCAGCTGTCAAAAACAGATTTGAAGTTGATGAATTTGTAAAAATTCAATATTAGAACGGTCTAGTAGGGGGTCTACCCAAAATAGAAAATATTGACACGTGGTACAAAATGATTAAATATAAATATAAAAAATTTAAAATGTAAATAAATAAAAAAAAATGTTTTTGTTTTCACCATCTTCGAAACGTCAATGTACCTATTTGCCACACATGTGACTAGTTTTGTTTAATTTAGATATAAACTATTACAACATAAGCATAAGCAAGTATACTGCATATCATCGCTGATGATCGGAGAAGATTTCCTAATTTTTTTAGCATGTCTCTTGCCACTTTTTTCATTTATAAATTACTTTTGCAGCAAGTTGGTAATGGTTAGATGATGAGAAGAATGCGAATTTCCTGAACTCGTTCAGGTACCGTGTCCTGCTTTAATTTCCTTAGTGGTATGATTCTGAATTGAGTAAGGGTTTATCAGTACCTCTTGGAAAAAGGACTAGATAGGGAACCAACTTCGACCGATGAGTTTCAATAATAGTAGCGAATAAGATACCTCCACATGACAGGAGCGAATGAAATAGAGCCAAACAAGCAGCGGCGAAACTACTCAAGACATGGCATAGGGCAGAACCTAACTCATAACTCGATTAAAGCTGAGAAAAATTTAGAAGATTACACAAGAAGATTTGGGCTATATATTGAACCATTGCTGTTATTAGTCATGCCAGTGAGATTATACTGTATATAATACAAGAACGATTGAAACCTTACCTGCTTCCACAAATCCTTTAGAAACAATTTGGATCTGTTCTTGATAGAGAAATAAGAAACTAGTTTATAAATATAAGACAGATGATTCAGAATTTCCATGAATATCATGTATTAGCTATCTTACGTTCTAGATTGTCTTTGGAGAGAATAGATTGATGATTTGTTTTGATTGATTGGTTGAGATTGAAAATAGATTGATGATTTATGGATGTTTGAGAGAGATTTATGTTGCGATCTAGATTATGTTTGATTTTAGATTATATTTGGTATTTCCATGTTTTTGAGATACCTCAATCGGAATGGAAAGAGAGCAGTGAAAATTGGCGCAAACGTATGCAAAAGTGTATAGATCATGGTGGAGAATATTTTGAAAAACAATAAAACCTTTTCTCCTAATAAATAAATGCTTTTATTTATTATTCCGGATACATAAATAGCAACCCTCATACAACGGGGATACTTTTGTATCCCACTTTGTTGTCGAATGTCCTCGATTCTAATTATCTCGTATAATGTTTTCCCGTGAATGTTTCTTATTATTTTCATTTCAACCGTTCGCGTCATTTGCTATGTTTTAGAACTGTTTAGTCTTCTTTCAGCTGATTCCAATTGTTGATTTATATGTTCATATATTACTAACTGTGTTGATATATTTGTTCCTTCATAGGGTGTCTTTTAAGCATCCTGAGATTCGAGATGCTTTCCTCATTTTTATTATTATCTAATTACGGAATGACACTTCCCAACATTTCTTTTGATACATTCTTTTGCACATTTCAGCTCGTCTACTATCATCATCTACGTCATCTTTCCGCTATAATTTTCCGACATTAATTAATAATATATATTTAGCAAAACTGGAGCTACAATTAATTGAACTTTTCAATCAAACAATTTATGTACTCTTTGTGCGCCACCATATCGAATTTATACGGAAGAATTTAAATTAGAATCTAAAAAGTTAAAAAACTATATTTAAATAAAATTGAGTAGATGAAAATTTACATACCTGATGTGTCGTTAATGCCATATATTTTGTTCATTAATGATGTCGAAAGTACTACTTCATCAAAGACAGGTACTGATCCTCCAACCAGACCAGTATTGCCTCCTTGTGGACAAACGGCTATACGGTGTTCATTGCAGAAAGCGAGAATTTTGGAAACGTCCTCGGTTGTTTTTGGTTTCAGGACGCACGAACTGTAACCTTCAAATGCACGAATATAAATTCCATGCAACCTTTTTTAAAAGTGGTTCCAAAAATATGATGGGCTATTGCCAGAATGCTGACTTTTTAAACTATCTCAAATTTATAAATGATTTACAATCCATTATATAATGGAACAATAAGTAAATTTTGTAATAATAGTAATATTAACACGCCAAGTATTACCTAATGGTTATTCACTTTTTATTACTAGCTAACTTAATATCTACTTTGGACATAGAAACTTAATTATACATAAATTATAATTTTGTTTAAAATATTTTAGTTAGGTCGTAAGGAATTCGATCGTCGGTAATTAATACCGTCTGCTATTTGGGCTCAATTATACAGACGAATCGAGCGTAGGACTAAATCTTTTCATCTTTTAACTTCGGTACTGTTAGACATTTGTTTGTTATACACCAGGAGGTACTAGTTATTATCCAAAACCACTGAAACCTTCCTTTTACATTAATTTTTCAGTTTGAGTCGATCCCTACAATTGAATTCAGATAAGTCCAGATCAGTTTGATAATAATTTCTTTTCACCCAAGCATATTGTTTTCAAGGAACAATTTGGAACTATTATCGATTAACTAATATAGCGAATTATATATATTATAAATAGCAAAATTTTTGAGATCTATCATGGTCATTCAGTTTAATTCGTAGGTCAAAAGTCTTTCAAATTGAGCGGTTTGAATAGACAGACAATATCTGCCAAATGACCTTTTGCAGATCCACAGACGTCTACTTTTTATAAAAATTTTGGATGACCTTTTGGCATAACCGTGGCTCTATCTCACCAATGACTCGAATATTTTCATCCTTTAGTTCAGTAATCGATTGTAGATTGTTCTTATAGTCCAAATTGTTGCGAACGTCGACTAATGGAAATCTCCAGGTCTTCAGCAACCCTTTCACTTACCAAATTAATATGCTGTGCTGTGAACGACCAGTACGACTATATATTGCTCTTCTTTTATCTTCCACCAAACCAATGCTTTAAATGGACGATTGTGCAAACCGTAAATATAACGAAATTTTCGAAAAACCTTTACTGAACGCCCATTTTCATAAAATCATTTTAACCCGTTGTTGTATATTGTACGTTGTTGTATTGTATACATTTTTATAAATGTCATAAATTACACTTCTGAAATGAGACTAGACTTAGGCAAAGGCCTAGGCCTAGGCAAAGGCAAAGGCCTAAAAGTGCAGTACAAAGGCAAATGCAGCTCCAAAGTGTTCCTGATGTTTGGTTTTACCCAAATGACTCTTTTTCGAAGTGTTTCAAGAATGTCTCGGTAAAAATGTTGGTTTATAACGTTTGGCATTGATGCCAATGGCTATGAATGAATTCTTAGCTATCAATGTCTTTTTGATCCGAACGAAAGAAGAAATAAATGCGAAAAGTTTTTTAGAATCGCAGTTTATCACACAATTTAGTGGTTAAAATCTGATGAACTATTGTGTGCAACAAATTCAACTCTTTCACGATCATTCTGACTGTTAACCGATGATCAGAACGCACAAGATCCCGGATTATGTGGACATTTTTATCACTTCTTGCAGTTGAAGGCTTTACGCTGCTTAATTCATTTTTAAATTCGGCAAATTGGTAGTTGCCTTGGAAACCCACACCACGCTGGAGACCGTTTATCTATCTTCATAGCAATGTGGAACTGAGATACTTTTCAGTGCTCTTCAATGTCCCAAAATGGTGTCCTTTGAGGTAAATTTTTAATCTTGGGAAAAGTAAAAGACCATAAGGACTGAAGCCTGATGAATAAGGGGGCTGCGGAGCCACTCTGATCTTTTTACTGTTGTGTGAGTCAAATTCAACTCTTCCCCGATTATTCTGACTGTCAACCAGTAATCAGAAAGCACAAGATCCCGTATTATGTGGACATTTTTATCACTTCTGGCAGTTGAAGGCTTTACGCTGCTGATATTCTGTTGCGATGTTCTTCAATCGGGTTTCGGTTTTCTGAGAATGTCTTAAACCACCTGACAATTGGGCTCTTGTTAAAACACTGTTTTCAATAGGTCTGTTAAAGTTTTACACAACTAGTTCAAAGTAGTACTGAAGACGGCATCAGATGTTTGCCTATCACCCCTCCAAAGGGGAGGCCAACAGTGTTGCCAGATATAACGTTATGCCACCAGTTTTATTATGTTGTTTGTTAGCACGCCTAGTACATAGCCTCAGATTGGTTTGATTCAATATATCGATCCAGTTGGAGGCGAAGTTTGAAGGAGCTCAAGGCTCACTAACGGGCTGTAGTACTACTCTCACGCACTGTTTGGATTACTTCCTCGTCTTTAGCAGGTAATGGTGAATCTGTGTTCCATATACTGTGTTCCATGTGTTAAAACATCGAAGAAACTTTGCAGAATCACGGAGAAATCTTGCAGGAGTATTTATTGAATCTTGAGGAGTCTTTATTCTAGTGCGTTTTTGGTCGACTGTTAAAAAACACGGTATACTTCGAGCAGAAAACTTTTTCTACATCCTATAAAATATAGTGAATATGATCTGTAGAGATATTTACAATGTTGACAAGCTCGCGTAGTTTCAGTCGGCGATCATTTAATACGACTTTGAGGTATTTTTGGGACGATTGTGTCAGTCGTGGTGGTTTTTGGGTCTCTGGTGTATTCGACCGATTTAATTCAGCTTTTTTTTCAAAGTACTTAATAACAACTTGAACTTCCATTTCATCTATTTTTCGGAATAAATCAAAACTTGATTTACTCGATTTCCACATACAAACAACTAAACGCACGTGTCTGGCGTTTTGCAGCACGCCTCTTACAAATGGTACTTGGCAAATATCGTAGTCATCTGGTCAATCTGGCACCATCTCTGTATTCTATTATATATTTTCACGAAGGCTTTAACTATCTCGCACATATTAGATATATTATCCGGTTGCAGTTATCACATTTAATAACTTAATACAATGACAAAGAGGCAAATGGAAACTCGATACTTGTTCTAGAAGTCATACAAATAATATTATTTATGTTTAGAAAAATAACTCTTCTTCTTTGTAGTCTTACTGTTACTGCATTATAATTTTTAGAGTTAGAATGCAAATGCTGAGATAAAATGTCTAAATTGTTATCTTACCTCGTACGTTTTTTATCCAATCTACATTATAGCCTATGCAGTTTGCAGGATCAGTTATTACTCTGTTAGGTCCCAAGAGGTCAGTAAAAAATTTTAAATGTTTTTCGTTGAGAGTTGCATAATCACCTCTTTGCACTGCGTAGCGATCCTAAAAATAAAATATTTTAAAATCTAAAAATCCTAGAACTTGTATAAATCGTGTAATAGAAAAAGGGAGTTGTGGGTTTGCCAGATTCTCGACTTCTTTGCTCCCTATTTTTATTTGTTTATTGAACGACATAATTTACACCACTATAAATTAAAATTAATAATTCTTTAATAAAAAATACACTTAGAATGCAAACTAGTGCAAACGAGTGCGTATATAAATAATATTGCAAATTCATTGTGAATTCTCTTTTGAGTCCAGCATTTTTTATTTACATATCTATCAAAATGAATTATTTCACTCCACTCACTATATAGTTACTTCAAATGCGGAACGTTTGAAGTAACTGTTGTTTGTTTTAATTACACAGGTCAACATTTTAAAACTTTTTGAGGTAAATTTGATGAAAGTAGTATATGAAGTATTTTATAACCTTAAATCCGAAAATGATAAGCTAATTAATGTAACACGTACGGTTTTTTTGGTACAGGGGGTCGGTGGTGGAGAAAAAAAAGGGAAAGATATATTTTTACAATCTAATATTTTTTTAATATAAACATGTAAAACGTGTTATCCATGCAAATACATTACTGAGCAGTATGTGAATTAAAAATATACTTCATGAGATATCACCGACAAAAACTTTTACTTTTTCCTTTTGTATTCTGTAGCACTATCTCTTTTTAAAAATCAACAGTAGTCGCCCAACATAGATGGGTTCCAGCGTCCCTGATATTTTTCTTTCATCATTCTGATGTTCTGTGGAAACATCTCTCCTTTTCCCGAAAAAAATCCAAATGGGAGTGTAAAAAATTAATTTTTGAGGACATGCGACACCCTAGTATTTCATAAGCTTTCAACAGTTCATCTATGAGGTTTTTATAGTATTCATATTTCTTGTTGCCCAGAAATCTTTTTACTACTCTTACAAAACAGTTCCAAGCTGTTAGTTCCTTTATATTTAATTGTTCTTGAAACAGAAATCACTGTTTCACAGAAATCAAACCTTTTTTATTTGATGTTCAATAAATATGTCTTCTTTTAGTCTTGAATCACTTAATTCAGAAAATATTTCTTTTAGGTACTTGAAACCATTACCTTCTTTGTCAATGGCATTGACAAAGTTTTTCAATAGTCCACGCTTAATTGGAGTGGTAAAAGAAGCCCATTTTTGGGTTAACAAGAAGGACATATTTTATGTTTGAAGTACCAAGTTCAAAAGAAGTTCTATGAGGCCAATCTTTCTAAATGTAATGTTCTTTTGTTGCGCCAGTGTCCCATATACACAAAAAACAGCAATATTTTATAAAACCCCCTAGTCCTAACCCTAAAGTCTTAGCAATATACCTATCACTTTTAAATCCAATATACAAATATCAAAACAAATATTAAAATAAATATCCCACTGATACTGTTTATATTTAATGTGATTTAGCACAGTTACTAAGCTGTCACAGGTTTCTTTCATTGTCACTACATGGGCTAAAGGAATAAATTGGTTTTTGTTTCCATTATGAAGCAAGACTGTTTTTAGGCTGTATTTCGATGAATATATGAAAATACACGCCCCAATCTGAAACTGGTTCATTAAACCATCAATGTCACAAGAGACATGTGTCTCTCGAATTTATATAAAATGGAAGGATCGCTATGTAGCGATCCTTCCATTTTATAAAAATTCGAAACGGTTCCGTTTTCGGTAAAGTGAAACACTTGCATTCTTATCTGATAGGGTGCACTGCTGAAGTCTGGAACCAAGAAGTTCCGGTTTTTGTTTTGGACCATCCCATGTTATGTACCAAATCATTCATTTTGAGTTATTAAGTGAGGTTCACTGGTAGTTGTTTAAAAAGTTGGGTCACAACTAATGTTCTCAGGAAGTGGTGGACACCAAGAAACATGCTGTTCAGGTTTAAAGGCGCAATCGGTACAGATAGTTCCTAGCTATGAGGGACTGGCCTAAGTGCAGAAGACAAATTTGGATACTGATTTTGCCCCTTTGCTTTTTTGAAATCCCTTCTGTTTCAGTGATACAAAAGTAGGAATCACTTACATGGTCAGTAGGTTCTCTCCATACCATAGGAACAGCAAACGGCAAACACTTTTTCTTGCGATGCATCCACTGCACTAAATGTACATGACAACTCACACGGTAAACATGAGGAACTCAACTTTTATCTTGATCTCCAATTTGGCACTTAAAATATAAAAGATAGCCTTTTTTGACTTCCTCGGATATAGATCTAGCTTGTGACTTTAAAATAAATCGTCCGCCTATAAAACAAAACTTATCCGCCAGATTTTTGCAAAATCGACGACTAAAACTTGCCATTTTATATAAAATTGACTTAAACACTTGACTGTACTGTAAACGAGGCAGAAACAAACTGAACTATAGAAAACAAAAAAAGTGCTTAAATGTTCGTAGAATACTGTGGAAATACCCCCTCTACAGTCTTGTGGTAATTCCTACATTGACCAGTCCAAAGTCAGGTACAAATAATTTCAATGATCCTATGATATTCTGAAAATGGGACGTGCTAGGTCATTTCTATGAAAATAGATTTTACTAGCTACCTAAATGAAACGGAAAAAGAGCATTCTCATCAATGTTACAAAAATCATGTCGATCTGTGTTGCTCCATAAAGTATGTCCAGTCACTTCATGAACATATTGTAGGTGTTATAAAACTGTTGATGTTGAGCTAATGTTTGAGTTAATAATTGAGCTAATGCCGATTTTTAGGATTTTTAGCCTGAAATGATATTTTCTAAATGATAAATCTAAGTGGATTTTCTTGATTTTTTATTATTACATAATACCGACATGATGTAATTAAAAATTATAATATTAATTTACAATAATCAATTACAATATTAAATTACAGTTTTAGTTATATTTTTGGAATAAAGATATCCATATAAAAAGAGTATCAAGTCTAGATATTACTAGAAGGGATTAAATCTTATATTGGAACCTGCGATGGAACACTAAACTTGAAGAGATATTCTACTAAACACCAAATCACTTTTTTAATTTCTCGAAGCGCGTTTCGTTAATCATCAGGATATGATTCAATCTAGATTGAATCACATCTATATTTGATACTGATATTTTTATTGAAATCTTTGAAAAAGTTTGAAACACTAAACTCGAATAGATTTACTAATAAAAACCAAATCACCTTTCTTAATTTCATATACTACATTACATTCCTAACGGTTCCAATCATAGTTTCCATAACAAAATAGCGACAAATTAATTTTCCTAAACAAAGAAATAAAATTAATCAGGGAGGTGGCCGAAGTGAATGGTTATAATAAGAGCATAGTAGATAGATTAATTAGGAAACATAAGTTTGTAGGAAGGAAGAAAACAAAAACAGATTAATGGTAATACCGTTTGATGGCTAATTGACCCAAGGGATAAACAAGATTTTGGAAAAAAGCGGACGTTAGTCTACAGACTATATAAGTTATGAGAAGTCCCGGTTAATCCATTGTATAAAGTGATAACATTATTTATGTTATATTAGGTACGTATACATTAGGTATGTTGGAGAAATTTAAAAATCCAAATTAATTAGATATAAAGAATATACCCGCCTTACATATGGGAGAAATGGAAAATCTTGTTTGCCTAACATGTACTCGACGTAACATGTAAGCTTTCAATGCATTTGAAAGCATTCAAATAGCAAGATGTAAGAAAACCGTGAATTCAAATATAGAACTTATTCCAATCAGTCGACTTTTTGAATTATTAATTTAACGCTTGGTTAACTTCATGGTTCATGATTTTTTTACAAGCTTCATCAGGTACGGTTGTCATATAAAAAAACTTAGTTTAGCTTTAGAATTAGACTGAATCATTTCCTGATGATGCTAACAAAGTTAATAAAATGTGCGTCGGGAAGTTAAAGAAGATAGTTGGATGTTTAGTGGTAAATATATTTGAGTTTAAAATGATATACTTTAATTGGTTTTAGGGTTACTCATTCCAGGATACTTGTACCTGGGGTTACCTATGGGTTGTAGTGTTGGGTGTTTATGTTGAATATTCACATAATAATCACAAGGTGATTATGCTGAGTAACAAAGTACCACTTCGAAAACATGTACAGTAAGACCACGCTTAACCCTGTTCCACTTAACACTATTTCAGTATTGCGCAGTAGTATTGGAATTCCCCGAAATCGAACGCGGTATTGCGCGGTATATTGTGTTTCCAGAAATTGGGCATGATTTTATTGCTTTGATACTCGCATACAGTATGGCGGCGCGTATCATACTACTACGAACGCATGTTTGCTGCATCACAGTTGATTTATAATCGGTCATCAACGTTATTGTGTGAAGGTATAAATATGATATATCAATTTATTGTGATAAATACGGCAATTTTTAGTTTTTTATAATGGGTCATTGCAAAGAAAAAGGAAGTAAAGCAACAAGAAAATTCATTTCGCTGGAAACTAAAATGACAATTATATGCAGGCAGTAGTATACGGTAATCTGACTCGGCACTGCATTAAATATCTCAACTTCAACAATACGGACAATTTCAAAAATTAAAACAAAAAAGATTATATCATCAGCAACAACTACAACGACTTTTGCACCAAGAATTATTCGTTCCGGAAGCAATGTGTTTGAGGAAATGGAAAAACGACTTTACATTTGGATTGACAATGAAGTTGAACGTAATATGTCACTAAGTCAGGCACTTATAATAGGAAAAGCTATAACAATTTTAAATCACATTCAGAATGGAAAAGGCGAAACGAGTGACAATTTCGTAGCTAGTCGAGGGTGGTTCTATTGATTTAAAAACAGAAACTATCTTCATAGCATACAGATTACTGGAGAAGCGGTAAGTGGAGATACAAAAGCAGTTTCTGAATTTCTCAACAAAATTAAAAGCATTTCTTGAATGAGGGAATTATTCTCCTATCTCCTAATTAGTTTTAAATGTTGATGAAACGGGCCTTTTTTGGAAGACAATGCCAAAACGTATATTTTTATCCCGTGAAGAAAAGCAAACACCAGAATTTAAAGCTGCAAAATATCCTTTAACTCTGCTACTGGGTGGTAACGCTGATTGAGACTTTAAATTATTTGCTTGTTTCCAACCAAGAGCAATGAAAGAAATTTCAAAATCATTTTAAGCGGTAATTTGGGAGTCCAATAAAAAATCTTGGATCACTATGAACATTCTCTAGAATTGGTTTACCGAACATTTTTGCTTGTCTGTTAGGCGCCACCGCGAATTAAAAAACAAAATAAAACCGAAAGCTTAACTTTTCATTGATAATGCTCCAAGCTATTCAACGCATTTGTCCGACTTAACAACATGCAGTGTATATAGAAGTGGTATTCATGCTGCCAAATATAACTTCGTTAATCCAACCAATGGATCAAGTGTAATACCAAATTTTAAAGCCTAATATTTGCAGTGGACATTTCGATAATTGATTGATGAAGAATATATACAATTCATTAGACATTTTTGGAAAAACTGCAATATTATCAATAGTTCTGCAGTTATGTTATTTATCCCGGGAGCAATAATGCTACTTCCCCAAATGGTTGGCCTATTATTATGATTTTTTCTGCTGACGTTGTTCTCGTTTGCTCCCCATGGTGAAGGTTGAAGGGCTCTCTAGGGTGAAGGCTTTTTACTGCTTTAGTGTTATGGTAGAATTTTCTTGCCTCCTGTTTGTCATATGCTTCTTGCATCTCCTCTATTTGCGTTTTAGAAAATTCCGTGTTCTTTCTCTTGCATACATGTTTAGTCTCCCTTCTCAGTCTCTCGTATTCTTCTCTTTGTGATGTTGTGGGTTTTTGTATTCACTTTGATCGTTTCTATTCTCCGCTTCTATTCCCCATTGCATTTTTGCATTAATCATCGTGCCATTTACTTCTTTTGTTTTTCCCTTCATTTCGGGCCCCAATTATCTTCTCCGTAACCCTTTCTATTATAGATTTTATTGTAGACCATAAGTTTTTGGTTTCTTTAACTCCTGCTTCATTCAATGTTGGTATTTTGTCGAAATTCTGTTACTACTAAGTACTGGTCCGACTGTGATGATGCTGCAATATAGCTTCTAACTTCAAGCACACTTGAGTATAATCTGCTATCTATCATGACATGATCTATTTAGTTTACTGCGTATCCATCAAGTGAGAGCCATGATGCCTTATGGATGTTTTTGTGTGGAAACTTTCTACTCATTACCTAAAGTTCTTGCATACAGCGAATTGTATTACTATTGGTAATGTTTATTTGCATATTGTTATTTATTGTGGTATTTGCAATGTTTACGTTCAAATTTGCTTTCATTTGCCTTTAGTTTGTTAAATTGATTCAAATTCAAAATATGGGTGCATAACTTGCATTTACGTCACATTATTATTATTTTAGCTTAGTATTATTTTATTATTTTTATTGTGTTAATCAATTTTTATATAATAATTATTTATTATTAGTATTAGTATTATTAGTACACGTTTCTTAATTTAAAGAAGGCAAGGAAAACAAAATTTGTACTGTTTATGGAGAGGGTTTGATTGGAGAGACCATGGTGCAAAAGTTGTGGCCGTGACTGGATCCCCCAAATGTATGATGTGTGAGCCTCCAAGAACTTTGTGATCGAAATCTGCGGGATGGTATTTCTTTGTTCGCTTTGTTCGCTATTTCTTATTTCATAAGATCGCTCTTATGCTGAAAAAAACTCTGACGCTCCATTTCTGAAGTGGATAATAACTAGTAATGAAAAGCGGATTGTATATAAGAAGGTGCAACGAAAAATATCATGGGAGTACCAGAATCAATGCTTTGAAATACGACGTTCATTCGAAGAATATTATGGTTTGCATTTGGTGGGATTAGAACCGCCGCATACATTTTGAGCTTCTTCCAGGCAACCAAGCCATCAACACCGACCTCTACTGTTCACAATTCGAAGACATCAATTGAAGGAAATGGCCCAGAATTAGCAAATAGAAAAGGCGTCGTCTTTCATCTGGACTTTCATCGTCGTCTTTTATCACGTTTCAATCTGGATCCAACAAAAAGTTTGAATTGGGATATTTTGCTCTATCCACCTTACTCACCGGACCTAGCACCTTCAGACTACCATTTATTCCGCTTCATCTAAAATTGTTTAAATGGGAAATATTTTAAATATAAGTGTTTTCAAAATGGTGTTATGGATCTACCTCTACGTTGGCAAAAAGTTGTAAATAATAACGGTAATTAATAATACTTTAAAGAAATATTGGCATAAATTATTTTAGTTACTCCTTCTTTTAAAAAATCTTTCCGAACTTTCCGGACAACCCAATATTTTTTGTAAGAAACCGTATGGTAACTTTAAAAAGTATTTGTAGGGGAAAATCGGATAAAACAAGGGAACGAGGTATAATGGAATACTGTAATGTCCTGTATTTTTAATGGGATTCCTACTTTTATTATGCGTCATCAAGTAGCCTCCGCCCTTCTTTTAGCGTACCACAAAATATAAAGTAGAGCGCAAGCGCTGTAAACGGGTGAGTAAAAATCGATATTTCGATGTCTTGACGTGCGTTTTTTCGCCATCCTTCGATATATTTGGTAACGTTGATTATGTTCTCTCTGGATATGCCAATTCAATATAAGTTACACGCATTGTTGAAAAAGCAAAATTTAATTTTTACAGGGTGGATTAATTTTGTAAATTGTATGTACAGCATGACGGTATTGTCATTAAGAAAAAGGCTATAACTTTTAATTAGAATTAGAATTAGCCCATCACGGTTACTATAACACCCCGTAACTCTGCGAAAGAATCAAATTAGATTATGTGTCAACGTATATTAGGTGTATTTAACATTATTGACGGTTGGAGCAATCTCACACGAATTCGACAAATCGTCACCTGTGTATTGGAATGCATCAAGTCCACTTTTTATTATTTCTTTAAAACATATGGTTTCGCAAAGTGCAGTATACGATTGGTGTAAGATGCCACTGAGACCAAGTCCGAAAAAGGTCTACAACAATGCAAATTCAGTGTGTACTTTACGATAAGTCAATCAATGTTAATATAGTGTTAATATTCGTTTGCTCCTAATCCACATCCAATGAGACTGTTGCAACAACTAATTCAATATTTCCCTTTTCAAGCCCAAAAAGGACAGATGCGATTTTTGCGAATCTGTAAAATATGACGGTCAATTAATTGATTGATCAATTATTGCAGATTAAATGATCTTGAAAAAGAAAAATATAATAATCACTTAATACTAATCACTTAACAATAATTGAACTGCAATGTAAAATCGAAAAAGATAGTGACGAAAACCTTACAGAAAGTACTATTGCAAATATTTTATTCGATATGTAAAATGTTTTTGCGCTCGCTAAGGCTAATGTGTACAACTTCTTTTACAAACGGAAATTAAATATATTCAGTTTAATAGAGCGTTGCACGATGAATAAAAAAACTTACTGTAGGATACGGTATGAAATGATGGCAGGACTCGCCAGATGCCATATTGACTGCACTTTAATAAATATTCCAGACGGAATAGTCTACGATAATTTGAACATAGAAAATCTTATTCTGTGGTTTTGCAAAATGGAACAGCATTATGACATTTTCTTTGGTTAATTTCATAAAACATCAGCTACAAATAATATCGATAAAACAAAAGTTTTCCAAAGCTCAAATAGCGCAAAAATAGTGTCACTGAAGATTTTTTGTTCTTTCTACTTTCTCCTTTTTACTTTTCGTGCTATTGAAACCCCATACAGGAGGTAAACCAGGAAAATGAGTTAACTAAAAGAAACTGAACGGAAATAAAATATGGTGTTTTGCTCTGAAAAGTTGTTTACTGTGATAAATGCTGGAGGAGTGATGATCCATAGCCTGATTGAACAAAAACGTGGATATTTATAGATATTACTATGTATTTATATATAACAGAAAATTATACCCCTGTACCATTGAATATATTTCTTAAGGCGATTAAAGACAATCTGATTTTGACTCAAATGGAAAAAAAAGATGTTTTAATTTTCAAAAATACAGTCAGTTATTTTCATACAACTTAGTATTATATTTCCAAGTAAAGCATCTGCAAATACAATCGAGTTCAACGGAATAAGTACAGAAATCATTTTTAAGATAAAAATATACCTAATGAAACTATGGAGAATGATATGGAGGATGATATTCTATGGAACAGACTTGACACAATTTTTGGACGAAGTGAAAATTTTGTTGTTAATTTTATATTTTCATTACGTCAAGTCCAAACTAAATATTCAAATATTTCGAAGAAAAATTTTTTTTTTTATTTGTAATAATTTTCTTTAAATTGTTTGTCGTTAATGTTTAGTACTGGGAAAAAACAAAAGATATAATATTATGTATTATAATGACATTATGTTAACCTAAACTTTCAGATCTTGTTTTCTTCAGTTTTACATTTCTCGACTCAGATGACGAAATCAGTGGCGGCTCGTGTGTTTTTAAAGTGGGAGGGCGTAGAAGGAAATAGCGCTGCTGAAGATTTTTTGCTTTCCCCTTCCTCCTTTTTACTTTTCGTGCTATTGAAACCCTATACAGGAAATGAACCTGTGGTATTTTGCTCTAAAAAATTGTTTACTGTGAAGGGGTGGCGCCCCAACGCCCTTCCTCACGAGCTGCCACTGGACGAAATTCTATCTCACACATATTTTATAAATGATAAGTATTGCTGAAAAGTGAAATTTGAATGAGCTTGCATATACGGCCCCACTATCCACTACCATAATTCATGGAGAAATTGATGTAATTGATGTAATTGTAAAAGTTAAATTTTCTTGTCCGTCATCTCGAAAACGTCTCCATCCTTTTACGTCTATCATGACCAGTTAACAAATTTTAGACTCGTCACTAAAACAGGCAGAGTTCTATTCGAGGTCCCATTCAGTTCTACCTCGGCACTATTCTAAATAACATGTCTTATGGAGCACTGCAAGAAAAATCACCTAATAAGGATAAGAGAACGCATCTCCATTGTAAACACATGTAACAAAGCATGATGTATTCAACGGTATTTTCATAGCGACTTCGTACAGCACGTAGTATAAAATTGCTTTTCTATATTTTTAAACGACAAGAACTTTATATTCGTGTATAACTGTGATCCTTAAATAATTTTATGCATGTCATTATAAATATTATACATGTCCTTAAAATATTAGCGATAGAAATAGTAGTGTCTAATCTTCTCGTTATTTTACAAAAACTTAAACCTGTGCCTTTCATATCAATCCATTTTTAAATTCGCTAAATTGGTAGTTGCCTTGGGAACCCACACCATGCTGGAGACCGTTTATCCATCTTCAGAGTAGTATGAAACTGAGATACTTTTCAATGCTCTTCAATGTTCCAAAAATGGTGTCCTTTTGAGGTGAATTTTTAATCTTGGGAAAAGCAAAAGGTCACAAGGTCTCAAGTCTGATGAATAAGGTGGCTGTAGAGCCACAGTGATGTTTTACTGGTGTGAGTCAAATTTAACTCTTCTCCGATCATTATGACTGTCAACCGGTGATCAGAACGCACAAGATCCCGGATTTTATGGACATTTTCCTCAAATTTTTGCAGTTGAGGGTTTCTGCTGCGAGATTAATTTTCAATCAATTCCCGGCCTTCTAAGAATACTTTAAACCACCGGAAAACCTGGATGTTCCACTGTGCCCAAGTCTGAAACAAAACTTGATAACGCACCGTTGCTGGAAATTGTTGTCACCCATTTTTAGAATGTACTAGAGAAATCTGGTTCGCGAAAATAATTGCTACGGACCAGTAAGTGACTCTAGGGAGTTCGAACTAATACTGAAGTCGTATCGAATGTTGGCTTGTCTTCCATCCAAAAGGGAAGTCAACAGCATTGTTAGATAGTCCCATTACTTTATTTATACACCTCGTATATTAAAACAGCAAAATGCTATTGACAATATTTGCGCCTAATAAATTTTTTGCGGATTTTTGCGCTGAGCTCGGATCAGGTCTTATCAGTATATTTAATCATTGTTTTATCTTTATCGATGTGTTTACTTCATACTGTTACTTTTTTACCATACAACATTAAAAATCGAAACAATCCAATATACTGACAAAAATAGTTGAAAGGTATTTATAAACATTTTAGCGATATAGATATTTTCATAAATTGAAGTGTTGGCGCACGCCTCTACATGAAACGATTTATTCACTTATTTTTTTAACAAATGCTTTAATAATAAATTTAGCTTTGTTTTTTTTTTCTTTTTTTTTTATGTTGAATGGAACATCCTATCAATCCTTGAATAGCACATTCCATTTATGATCTAGATATAATTTATATGATAACAGCTCTCAACCTTATACGAGTATGATCTCAACCATGGCTATTAGTTTTGCTGAGCCATTGTTGAAGAATTATGCGTTAAAACTCATAATAGTAGCTCAGGGAACCCAGCTTAGATCTACATATTCTTCCGTATGCTGGGCATTCCAGGATGATACAGAATTTATACTCTCGGTGCAGCCTGTTTGACTTTTCGCGTCTGCCTTTTGACTGGACTTCTTCTTCGTGGAGTTGCACAATTCTGTATGTCTCCTCACGCCATTTGAATCTGTCATTTGCCGTCTTTTTTCCATTCGGGCACGCTTGACATAGACTTCTTGTTGGACATCCCAGATTTCGTTTCTTGTTCTTTAATTTGCCATAGAGTCAAACACCTTTGACAGATCCACAAAGTCCATGTATAGGCTTTCATTTTGTACTCTGCATTTTTCTTGTATTTGACTTAGAGATAATATCATATCTGCTTTTCATTACCTACTATGAATTCACACTGACTCTGCAATAGTATTGGTTTAAGAATACTAGTCAGTCTGTCTAAGTGATATGATTCTAGCCAGAGTCTTTCCTGCAGCAAAGAGTAATGATATATCCCAATAGTTTTATCTCGTCAGCTTTAGCAGTCAGCTTTATCTCGTTTTTTAAAAATAGGTATAATGCAATTCTTCTCATTTCTTGCTTTTTATCCAGCACAGACAGACAGTTTCGTGGAGTTTGTTTACAATCATATTATCACCAGTTTTGTATCTTCCAAACCTTAAGTTTTATTATTTGTTAGCTTTCGAATTGCTATTTCTACCTCATCCATGGTGGACTCGTCGTCCATTGCTCATAATTGTAGGTCTTCGAGGGATGAGCTCCAAAACTATTTTATTAACCGTTGAGTTAGCCTTCAGGAAGTTTTCGAAATGCTCCTTCCATCGTCTTTTATACCTTCTATGGCAGTGACTGTAGCCCTACCATCTGCACTTCGTACCGGTTTATTTGCGGTCCAAATATACTTCTAATGTTTTAGAAGAAATTTTTATATTGTGTTTATCTGCATGTTCCTGTATTTCCATTGCCTTTGACAACCTAGCTATAATTATTATGCTTTTCTTGCTTGTCGTAGAATGTAGCATTTTTGTATTCAATCAAAGCATTTCTTTTTTCATCAAGTTTTTTTTTTTGAAATTCTGTATTATTATCAACAAACCAATCCTGATATTTTTGCACCACATAACCAATCGATTCTGCACTAACTTCCGCTACAGCATTCTTAAAATCATCCCACACTGTTTCTAGAGGTCTATCCTCCTGTACTTTACATGACTCCAGCTGCTATTCCAGATTACGCTCGAGAGATTCCGACATCTCTTTTCCTTTAACCTATCCACGTGAAATGTATGGTATTATTTATATGCTATAATTTTTATTTCTAAATAAATAATTTATTTGCGGTATTACAGTCTCCAGAGTTACGTAAAATACCTCTTACAAAATCAACGCTACAATCCGTCAGTGAGCGGTGACCTCCCTCAACTTTCGTCTCCAACCGGATCGATATATTGAATCAATCCAATCTGAGGCTATGTATGAGGTATGTTAATTAACAAATAAAACTGTTAACGAGACTAATGACGTAGAGTTCGATCTGGCAATACTGTTGGATTCTCCTTTAGAGGGGAGGTAAACCTGCTAGTTTTGCAAAACTTCAACCGACATTGAATCCAGTGTCTTGTCAAGGGTCCAGATCTTCAGGTAGTTTAAGACATTCTCGCAAAGCCGAAATTCGAGTGAAGACAAATCTCACAGTGAAGGCCATGCCAAACCTGCTAGTTTTGCAAAACTTCAACCGACCATTGAATCCAGTGTCTTGTCAAGGGTCCAGATCTTCAGGTAGTTTAAGACATTCTCGCAAGGCTGAAATTCGAGTGAAGACAAATCCCACAATGGAACGCCATGAACTGCAAGAAGTAATGAAAATATCCACAGAATCCGGAATCGTGTGTGTTTTGCTCGTCGGTTGAAAGTTAGAATGATCGGAGAAGTGTTGAAGAATGAAGGTAATCTTCGCAAATATGGTTACGAAAAGCCTTATGCAGCACCAAAAGCACGACAGTAGGGAAACATGTCTTAACTTTCTGGGGCCGAATGAAAATTACTCATATTTTTTAGAACCTGTCATTATCTGTCATTAGTCTTGGATTTCTGAATTCTCAGAAGGCTAATAATCACCCGAATGTGACACGGAAACAGATCGCTATAACTAGGAATGCTATCTTCAATCTCACTAAGGCCAAAAATATCACGAATGAGCAAATTATAGATATAAAGTATAGCGAGATACCTTTTTGATAGCAAGGGCTAAAGCAAAGAATTTACACAGTATGTCAGAAAAATATCATAACTTCTGAAAATATGAAACAATATTTAAGTTGAAAGCTGTACATATCCTCTATAAAACGAGACCGCCATCATTAGAATGGATAAACAGATTGTCAAATTATAGCGCTTAAAGTGACACTACCTTTTATTATATCGTCGCAAGAACACGATTGAACAAACAGCTAATGTTAAACCTTGTTTCAAGCTCGGTAGATCTTTTACAGATACATTTGAATTGATGGAAAAAGTTTATGGTTATGATTGTTTTTGCCATACACGTGTGTTCGAGTAGTATAAGCGATTCCAGGACGGTGGTGATGCTTTGGAAGATAACTCAGGCCGGACAAAAAACAAAAATCGCAATTTGATGGTAAAAGTGCGTGAAATGATCGCTCATAAGGAATGTATACCTCAATGTCAAACGGTAAAGCTGCATGTTGACTGAGGGGTTTTAGAAAAATTTCAAAAAGGGCCATTCGTGTGCTATGGAATATCAAGAACGCCTTGATGCCACATCAGGACAATTCACCTTGCTAAACAATTTCCATTTTCCGATCTAACGAGTTTTCGGCAAGTTAAAACCTCACTCTGGTTCCGCCAGAATAACTTCCTTTTCCTAAGATTAAAAATTATTGTTGAAGGCGATTCTAGTATCTGAGTTTTAGCACTGGTATCAAGAGTGAACAAACCATCTTCAGCGCTATGTAGCGTCTCAAGGCAATTACTTTCAAAGAATCTTTGTAAAATTGTATTTTTAATTGAATAAAAAAAATCTTTATTTACACACCGCATCACCGATTTTGCAACCCGACAACGCCTCATCACAGACAGCGAAAGCAGTCAGACATCATTTCTGCACTTGGTTGGGAACTCTTGTTCCACCCGCCATGCTTACAAAGCTTGGCCCTTTCCGATTACAATTTGTTTTCATTGATCTCTTAAGTACTTTCCATGAAACTCTTCAACAATTACGGAGATGTCGAAAAATTGATTTATGACTGGACTACCTCAAAAGATATACGTTTTTGCTGGGAGGGTAGCCACAAATAGCCCGAGAGATGGGAAAAATGTGCAGTTGGCGATGGCGCATACTTTGAATAATCCATTTTTTACCTTTCTCCAAAATTAAACGTGTTTTTTTTTAGAAGAAATTAAGAATTATTAACTACCACATCTGGTAATAAACCAATGTGGAAAGAAAAGGAATGATAAAGCAGTTAGTAACTGCAGCACAGAAGACTGGGTTATAAACTAACGTTAGAAAGAGTCAATCAATATATGAGACTGAAGAACAAATACACAAGCATGATATTAAAAACTCTAGATGTACAAACAATTAATGCAATCATCAGCTTCAAGGAAATGGAGAGTTATTACTTAGTATTTAAG
The DNA here is from genome assembly GCA_031761425.1 of Cosmopolites sordidus. Classification (NCBI taxonomy): domain Eukaryota; kingdom Metazoa; phylum Arthropoda; class Insecta; order Coleoptera; family Curculionidae; genus Cosmopolites; species Cosmopolites sordidus. Next base: position 284,947 of record JARFXV010000767.1, on the reverse strand, counting down.
GCCTGAAAAGCATTTGATGTGATGAATAATCACAAATACATCTGACGTCGATGAAATGAAACAGATGCGCTGGGGCATTACACGGAGTTTAAGAAGCTAGGGATGGATAGCTTAAGCTATCATATAAGTAAAAACAGGGATTAGACCGATAAGTCTGTAAGCTTATGTATGAAAGATAATTATAAGGCTATAGGAAATAAATGAACCAAATATACAGGGTGTTTTCAAATGATATTTTAACAGGTTGTGGAACTCGTAAAAATAAGTCATTTTACCAAAAATCATTTATATAAAGTTAGAAAAAATGAAAACAGACCTGACTTTTTGATATTCTCGACCATTGCGATGTAAACACATAAAGTAATTGTTTACTGCTGATACTGGCTATGACTAGTTTTTTATATCCTTGTACAATATTTCTTTTGAGTGCGATGGGCGATTTGACCACTGGTAACAATTCCTTAATAGTTCGAGTTTAATGTTTGGGTACTTTCTGCGATTAAAATGTTTATTGAAAATTCATTGTTTATGAAAACAATGGACTAGTGGACATAATATTAACTTACGGAGAATGCCAATAAAATGAAGCCGCAGCATGTCGTTTGAACGCGGAAACAAAACTTCGCGACACAGAGTACTTAAAGGCACAATGAGGAGATTACGCTGATAGACCTCCTCCACGCGAAATGGTAGAGATTGAAGAAGAAATTTTAAAAATTGTCAAAAACGAACCAACAACGAGCTCTAGCTCTATAGCAGGTCAAGTTGAAGTTGGTCATAGTAAAGTGTGGAAAACTATATGATACGAACACATTTATCCCTGTCATTATCAACGGGTACAACTCGAAGATTATCCCAGAAGAGTTGAATTTTGTCAGTAGCTTAAATCAGTAGAACAGAAAGGAAAATTTTACCAATTTTTTTGGCTACCGACGAAGTCACATTTACAAAAAACTGAGTAAATAATTTCCACAACAATCATGTTTGGGCAGTATAAAATCCGCTTGCCGTGAAAGCCCAGATTTTCAGTAAATGTTTTGGCTGGCGTAGAAAATAGTATGCTTATTGGGCCTTTCTTTCTTCCAGATGTTCCTTTAAATGTTAGACAGAATATTTGGTTTCTACATGATGGAGCTCCGCCAGATTTTAGACGATAAATTCAGGAAGATTTAAATAATACATTTCCAGATGGATATAGATGGATAGGGTGCAACGGACCCATTTCTTGGCCTGCATGCTCCCCGGATTTAACGCCCTGCGATTTTTTTCTATGGGGCTATATAAAAAAGTTAGTTTATTACGATGGATAATTAAGTACTGTGGAAGAACTACAACAGCGCATCGAAAACGCTTGTGATGTTATTCCTGGAGACCGGGAATTTATTTTTGACGCATGTAGTGACGCATGGGTGCGCCCAGCAACATGTAACATTTTGTTTTTGTTACTCTGCAACTTTTATATAAATAATTTTTACTAAATTGACTTCTCTTTGCGAGTGTTACAATTCAGTGGTCGAGGATATCAAAAAGTCAGATCTGTTTTCAAATTTTGTAACTGTCATTATAGTGCGGTTTAAGATATATCGTTGACTGAACGGCTGCAATAAATTGTTAACAACCCCTGTCGTAACAAAAACCGGCAAAGATGTAAAAAAACGTAAACAGGGCCAAGCCTAATAAAATAACAGGTAAAAAATAAAAATAATTTTATATCCGGTTTAGTAGTTTCGAAATATTTTAGTTTACTTCGCATTCTTTTCTTAAGCAGTGCAGTTCAATAATTTCGATCGTATTTTATTCCAAATGTGTTAAAAATGTGGCGTTCTTGGCAAGATAGTGACCATTGTGCTAATTTTAAAAGAAAACATTTATCGTCCGATGCTAAGCAAATTGTTAAAAATGTGTATGTTTCTTTATTGAATAGGAGGCTTAATGTAAGTGCAGCCGCAGCAGAAACGTTTTCATTAACGAAAACGCCATTGTCTACAGTTAAAGATATTCTGACGAAGCCAATTAAAACCAAAAATATCCATAGTGATTCTGGTAAAATCAAATGTATTGACGAAAGCGACAAAGATTTAATTCGAAGCAAAATGTATGCTATGTATGAAAAGCAACCTGTGCCTGCATTACATTCATTGCAACAGCGACTAAGGAAAGATAAAACTAATATTCTTTGCAGCAGAACTAGCCCCCGGAGAATATTATATCTAATGGGTTTTGCATATCGGGCAATTAATAAAAGACAAATATTAACGGAATCACAACGATTGCGACGGTTTGACTACTTAAACACTATAAAAAAATATATATTAGAAAATTGTCCCATTATCTATCTTGATGAAACATGGTTCGATATACATGAGACGCCAGCAAAAGCATGGGTAAATACATCAAGAAAATGCCAAACCACAGCCCCAGCGAACAAGGGAAATTTGTATTTGAATGTGTATTTGAATTGTATTTTAATTTCACATGCTGGTTCTGAGGATGGATGGGTTCCAATTTGTTTAAGGTTGTCCTCCAAAAATATTAAACATTCATCTTTGGACTACCATGACGACATCACATAAGAACTTTTTGAAGGTTGGTTTATAAATAGCCTTTTGCCCAATGTGCCTAAGGAAAGCGTAATTGTAATGGACAATGCTAGTTATCATAACTGACAAAAAATATAGTTCCTAATGCTACTGACACTAACACTAACAATAAATTGGAAATTCGGAACTATATAATAAAGACATTTAATATTAAAAAGGGATATGTATGGGATACCATTGCTGCCGATATAGGACATACGATTTTACGCCTTCCCCCGTATTACTGTACTTTTAATCCAATACTCTCTAAGTACAAGTGTTACAACATTGATTAGGAAAGTTGTCGATAGTATTCCCAAAGAAAGTTGGATAAATTGTTAATAAAAATTGTTACATAAAAAGTTAATTAAATCTAAGTTATAATTTTTATTGTATTAATTGTACTATTGTACTAATTCATAATAATAATGTAACAATATTTTATTTTTTCCAAAATTATTCAGAAGTTGAACTACTCCGACTCTGGCGCCTTTGAAGAAACTAAGGATATTTTTATTGAAATTTATTGGGGCAATCAACATTTTGCCGAAAAACAACGAAATATCTTGAACCGGACTATAACTTCTTTATTTTGCAACTTTTATATAAATGTTTTTTGTAAAATTACTTATTTTGACGACTTCTACAAGCTGTTAAAATAAATGGTTCAACTTTGAAGACAACCTGTATATACTATGATTAAAAAGAAAGATGACTATTGTTTTAAAATCTTTTACGAACTTTACTGATCGATACAACTGTTTATCTTTGGCATGTTTTTGGCATAGCTGTCCTTGGCATCTGACAAAAATTTCATATCATTTTGCTTGTTACTTTAGAAATTATAATGTCTTTTCTAGCTGTTAGACAATTTTGTGGCCGATTTTTTAAAATTGATAAAGTTAACAAGCAAAGGATATACAGAGTATGTCAGAAAAATATAGAAACTTTTAAAATTTAAGGAAAACTACTAGCGCCATCTATTGAAACAATATATAATCTGAAAACCGTATATCTCCTCTATGAAACGCTATAATTATAATCGATCAACGGACTGTCAAATTATAGTGCTTAAAGTGGTAGTACCTTTTTTCATTTCGTCTCAAAAACACGCTGGAAAAAAGCTAATATTAACTTTAGTTTCAAACTCGGTAAAACCTTTACGGATACATTTGAATTGATGTACCTGTACACGTATTTTCGGGTGATATAAGCGATTCCAGGACGGTGGTGATGCTTTGGAAGACAACCCACAGCTAGGCGAGCCAAAAAACAAAAATCGCGATCAGTTGGTGGTAAAAATAAGGCAAAATAACTAATCTTGAAGAGATTTACTACTAAATACCAAATCACTTTTTTTGACTTCTTCGAACTTCTCGACACACGTTTCGCTAACCATGTTAGCATCGTCAGGAGCTGATTTAATCTAATTCTAAAACTAAACTATGTTCAATTTATATGATTTTTAGCTTCTCTACCTAACGAAGCGTTAGGTAGAGAAGCTAAAAATCATGAACCGTGAAGTTTACTAAGCCTTACATTAATAATTGAAAAAGTTGACTGAACGGAATAGTCCGAGCCGAGTAATATCCTTTATCTCGGTTCATGATTTTCTCACATTTTTCTATTTGAATGCTTTCATATGCATCCAAAGCCCTATTATTATTAACACTTTTAATTAGTCTTAAATTACTAATATCCATACTGTAGTCCTGTTCGATTGCATGTTGGGCAACACAATTTTTTTCATTTCTCCCATATCTAATGTGGGCAATATGTTTTTTATATTTTGTCGATATGAATCTTTTTGTTTGCCCAATATACCTTCAGTCGCAGTCTTGACAACTAATTTCGTAAATCCTCGACTTTTCATGTTGATTTACTTTATCCTTTGGATTACCCAGAACTTCTCTTAATTTATTATAGGTTTGTACACAACCTTAATGTCCACTTCTTTCAAAATTTTGTCTAGCCCTCTTATTAATTGGGCATCAAATGATATTACCATGCATTTATTTGTGTTCTGATCCTCTGAATTGATCTTTTCTGAATTTATGTTTTCTAATTAATTTATCTACAGTGTTCTTATATACCCATTCACTTCAGAGACCTCCCTAATTAATTTTAATTCTTTGTTATAATTATCTTTATTTAAAGGAAAATTAATTAATCTATTTACCATAAAATTTAAACTAGCCATCTTATTATGGAAGCTGTGATTTGAATCGTAAGGAATATATTTCGAAGTGGTGGTGTTTTTCCTAAAAATATCAAAATCTAATACTGAAAGTTCGCTTGACATAACTTTTGTTATGGCGGATTAAATACATTACCGAAAGTTTGCTTGACATAATATCTTTTAAATGCTGCTATTATTCCTGATCTTGATTCCTGATCTAATGGTTGTGTCAGTGATGTAGTATTAGGAGGTAGGAAGCAAGCTTCTGTGTTTGGATCAGTAAACTTTAGGGATTCAGAATGGCCGGGAGCATTATCAATAAGTAAAGCTTTAAATGGCAACAATTTTGAGGCCAAATATTGCCTAACACTGGGTACGAAGCAGTTCAAAAACCAGTCTGTAAATAATGTTACAGCCACCCAACCTTTATGATTTACTCTCCAAAAGATCGGCAGATCATTTTTGTTTTTATTTTTTAGAGCACGTGGGTTAAGAGATTTGTATACGAGCAGTGGGTTTATCATGTGGTTACCTGAAGCATTATAGCAAAGAGAAGAGTAACGTTATCCTTTGCAGCTTTAAATCCTGCTGCGTATCTTTCGGTTTGAGACACAAATGTTCGAGCAGGCATTCTCTTCCAAAATAAATCTGTCTAATCGGCGTTAAATACCAAATCTGGTTGATAACCCTTGTTTTCAATCAGTTGTTTGAATTCAGTAGGATACCGATCAGCCGCCTGGTGATCTGCAGAAGCCGACTCCCCAATAATTTTTACGTTGTGGAGCAAAAAGCGCTTTATAAAATTTTCAAACCAACCCTTACTGGCTTGGAAGCTTAGAGTTTCCTCATCTCACTTTAGATTCTCGAAAAGACGCCTAGCTCATCATTCTAGAGCTTCTAAGAGGCACTCCTGTTTTTGATTAATCTTCGATCCAAATTCCTAGAGCTCTTTCCCTCCCTCCATCCTTTCCATCGTTAGATGTCGCGAGAAATACTTAACTTTATTGCTGGTGCTAGTACCGCACGAAACACTGAACCGAATGGATTGTCCACTCTTTTTTTATTGTTCTTACTGTGAATTAATTCACTTTAAACTTTTTCGCGGCACTCGCATATGTTTTACCTGCAGCAAGACAGTCTAACACTTGAATTTTTGTATCGAGAGTCATTACATTTCACTTCCCTTTAACAAAATCTTGGTCCGTAGACGCCATTAGATTTGAAAATTAGGACGTGTATAGTTATATATATATATATATATATATATATATATATATATATATATATATATATATATATATATATATATACGTCCTAATAACGTAATTAAACTCACGAAAATGACAAGATTCTCCCTAATCTCCAACTTCGTTTGAATAATGATACATACAAACTATGTAAATGCGTAACCAACAGTCGTGCGTCATGCAAAAAAGGCAATAAAACAATTCCTGAAAAATTAGAGAAGCAGTTCGCACAAGATTGAGTTTGAAAATGCACCACGCACATCGCATCATCGTTCAGTCGCAGTGCTGTTGATCCATCAGCCCGGCATACAGCCTTATGTAACATAGACGTTTCCGCCTGCTGCAAGAAATATTTTCACAGATTTCCTATTTGCTGGTCCAGTTGCTTACTAATATCGACCAATCCTCTACCGCCTTGCTGTCGCGGCAATGTTGTGCGTTCTACTACACTTCTAGGGTGATGTTTCTGCAATTTTGTGAGCAGTGTTATTACCTTGCAAATTTTGTGCGTCAACATGCTGCAACATGCATGCAACATGCACTGAACATGCATAGGTGTTGATAGCCTTAGACATGTTTCTGCTATTTAAGTCTGTCATCAAAACTTGTCTTACTCTTTTGATAAATTGACAGGTAAGCTCTTCTTTCATTAAGCCGTGATCAATTGCGAATTAAGCGTGATCAGGGCGTGCTTGCTTCATACCCAGATACTTGTATATATCTAGAGCACTCATTGTCTCGATCTTTTGTCCGTTTTGTGACACTTCTCCTGTCCAAATTCTGTCCATTCGACACTTCTCCTGTCCAAATTGTATTCGTATATCACTGGAGAATTCTTCCACTATTCTTAACATTTGGTATAGGTGATTGTGAAGCTCTTCCAGAGATTTATTATTGGCTGAAATTTTATAAATATTTAAGATTTCTATAAGCCTTTCGTATGGTACAGAATCGAAAGCCTTTTTATAATCGATATATGCCACGTTATTTCGTTTCTTGACATACACCTGATTGCAAACAACTGAATCAATAACCAATTATTCCTTGCATCCCATTGTTCCTTTAGTACATCCTTTCTGCTGCATGGCGATGATATTGTTGCGTTCACAATATGCATATATTCAATCACTAATGCAAGCTCTTATGATTTTATATACCGTGAGGAGACAGGTTATGGGCCGATATTTTGAAAGATCTTAAGGAGTATTTTGATGGTCCTTTGGGGTAAGGTATGTTGTTCCTTGAGTTAGAAACCTCATCGATTGTAAAGGGTTCATCTTTCAATTCTTCGCAGTTTTTATAGGCCTGGCGTTCGTCTTTTATCCAGTAAGCGTTGTTGTTGTGTGAAATATTTGTACTTAACTGCTTGCCACAACATTCCTCTATCTGTTCTTTAGTCGGGAGGTCATTAATCGGGTTACTAGCAACTGAATTGAGATTCCTGTAAAAAGTTCTTTCTGATTTCTGGAATAATTTGTTATCCATTTTTCTTTTATTGCTTTTCTTGTATTTCTTCAGCCTTGTCACATATATTTAAAGTTTCTGTTTTAAGGTATCAAGGCACTGTTGGAGTGTCGTATTCACTGCGTCCCTCGCAGAGTGTATTTCATTTCGAATAATGATTATTTCAATTCTTCTTTCTAGTTTTGCAATTCTTCTTCCACTCATCCATTCAGTCAGTCGTCCAATATCTGTCCTAAGTGAGTCAATTTTCTTTACGAGCCTGGTCTCCCAGTGTGATATCTGAGGTTGTGCCTTTGCATTTGAACTTCCTATTGTTGGTCTGATCTTAATTCCAATGACTTTAAGTACTGATATTACAGTACAGTAAATCAACAGATGTAGTTCCTCTAAGGTCTTAGTTTTTGAAACGAGTGGAGGCAGGATATTTTTGTTCAGTTCATCTAATGCTAGTGCAAGCTGTTTAGAAGCATTTACCTTGAGAAACGGGGGTCTGCTAAGTGGATCTGTGCCTTCGTACTCTAAAATTGATTTTCCAAATTCAAGCAGAATACATATCTGATCAGTGTTTTCTGGTCGTTGTTCACTAACTACCTCTAAGTGTGTAGCTTGAGTTGTTTGTTCGGATATTATAATTTCTAGATCGTTATTATTTTCAGAAATATCCTGTTCAATTACAGTCTGGTTCTGGTCAATTTCTTGTTGGATTTCTTGTTTGATTGTATTTAGTCTAGTTATTCTAGATTGTTATTTAGTCTAGGAATTATATCTGTCTTGAGAATCATTCTATATTGATCAGCCACTCTCTGTTCTGTGACTTGTATGTTAGGATATGCTTTAGTGAACTCGGCGTGAAGTTGTTGTCTGTAGCCGATTCGTTCCCGTTCAAGTTGCGTTATCTTGTAATTAAATTATTATATATAGTATATTACATTATTATACATAAGTATATACATATATTATATTATTATACATAAGTATGTATATTATTATACATAAGTATATACATTACATTATTATACGTAGACATAGCTTCCATAATAATATCAATAACGGGTGTTATTCAAAAGAGCCTGTTGAAGAACATAAAACCATTGGGTCCCAACGAGCAACTTTTCAAGCCCATGCAGAAAACAGCACTACTGCAAACAGCTAGAACCATTCGGAAGTTCTTGAACAACTCAAGAACGTCAAAGAATTTTAGTGTCACCTTGCGGCCCGATAACAAGGAAAGGGCTCCCATAGAGCTTAGTTCTTCTCATATCTAGGATATCTGGGATAAGTCAATGTTCCCCTTAGAGGGAGTGCGAACACTTTTAGGCAAAATTAAGCATAAAACAAGTAATTATTGTTTATTGGTTTATGTATTTTCAATTTATTAGTACAATAAAAATAAATAAAAAAATAAATTTATCTATTAGAACAATAAAAATTATAAATTAAATTTAATTATATATTTAATTCGGTTTCACTCTCACTGTCAGTTTGATGTACATTAATAATAAATGGTTCTATATTATTAGTAAATGATACATAGGAATCTTATATTTTAATGACATGGTTAATCGAATTTATCCAACTTTCTTTGGGAATACTATCTACAACCTTCCTAATTAATGTTGCAGCATTTACACTTAGAGTTGGATTAAAAATACAGTAATACGGGGGAAGGCGTAAAACCGTATGTCCTATATCGGCAGCAATGGTATCACATCCATATTCCTTTTCAATATTAGATGTCTTTACTATTTCTAGAAAATCACATGTTTTATATGTATTTTCTAAGTATGTATCATTTTTAAGATATAGTTCTGAATTTCCAATTTAGTGTTATTTGCATTAGGAACTTTATTTTTTGGCGGTTATGATAACTAGCATGGTCCATTACAATTACGCTTTCCTTAGGCACATTGGGTAAAAGGCTATTTACAAACCAATCTTCAAAAAGTTCTCCTGTCGTGTCGTTATGGTAGTCGAAAGATGAATGTTTAATATTTTTGGAGGACAACCGTAGACAATTTGGAACCCATCCATCCTCGGAACCAGCATGTAAAATTGTAATTCTTTTTCCCTTGTTTGCTGGGGCTTTGGTTTGGCATTTTTTGATGCATCTACCCATCCTTCTGCTGGCATCTTATGTGTATCGAACCATGTTTCATTAAGGTAGATAATGGGACGATTTTCTAATTTGTATTTTTTTATAGAGTTTAGAGTAGTCAAACCGCCATCGTCGCAATCGTCGCGATTCTATTAATATTTACCTTTTATTAATGTCCGATATGCAAAACCGATTAGAGATAATATTCTTTGGAGACTAGTTCTGGTTCAAAGAATGTTGGTTTCATATTTCCTTAGTCGCTGTTGCAATGCAGGCATAGTTTGCTCTTCATGCATAACATAAATTTTGCTTCGAATTAAGTTTTTGTCGCTTTCGTCAACACATTTGCTTTTACCAGAATCACTACAAACTTTTTTGGCTTTAATTGGCTTCGTCACAATATCAACGGCATTTTCGTTAATGAAGACGTTTCTGCTGCAGCTGCATTTACATTAAGTCCCATAGTCAATAAAGAAACATACACATTTTTAGCAATTTGCTTAGCATCGGACGATAAATGTTTTTTTTTTAAATTAGTAGTTTGGAAATATCGAACGAACTCGATTAATTTTATCTTTTTATCTGTTATTTTATTAGACACGGGCCTGTTTACTTTTTTTGGAATTTTGCCGGGTTTCGTTACGATAGGGGTTGCTAAAGGGCCTTTCAAATTAAGCAATTTTTTTAATTCTTGAACAAAATGTTTCTTCCAAAAACTTTTTATTGATAATTGAAGTATAGTGTTTAACATTTAGACACGAAAGACTCTATCTACCAAATGACCACCTCTGGTAGTTCCACAAACGTCCATTCTTTTGACAAAATTTTGGGTGACCTTTTGGCATAACCGTTGCTCTACCTCACCAATTACACGAATAATCTCAGCCCTTAAGCGGCCCCTAGACGTTCAATATTATGGTCAATATATTGAACAATAATGCATATTGCACAATAATATTGACCTGTGGGTTATATTAAAGGATTGCACAATATATTGAGTCAATTAAAAAGAGTTTGGTATTTATTGTGCAATATGATGTTATCTGATAAATATTGAATCATCTGTGGGTGATATTGTACAATAATGGTTCATTTCTGTCTCCGCAGTCAAGCAGTGAACATTAATAAGATATCGATTTGATCGAGATGGCTACAAAAGATATTCGTATTCGGTAATCGTTTCGGTAATCAGCTGTTACACATATTTTTTTGTTCAGCTGTTTACATATTCTCAATTCATCTAACAAATTTTCATGAGTGTATTTATTTCTTTTTTTGAACCATTCTTTCACCCATCTGCGTTTTTTTCTCCTTCTTTTCAAAGCTATGACTAAAGCAATGGTCACACAAGCTTTACTTTTTGACATGTTAAGTTGTTGGCTATAGAAGGCTCAGTTTTAAACTAAATTATTGGACAATAATAAATTCAATATATTGACTATAATATTAAACGTCTAGGGAGCGTGGATTGTGGGTTGTTCTTATAGACCTGTTGTTTCACGTAACCCCAAAGAAAATAATCCAACAGTGTCAAATCACATGATCATGGTGGCCAGTTAACATCATCGTTTCTTGCAATAACTCGTCCCGGAAATATTTCAAACATTTTAACGCGTTATTGTATTGTGTACAACTCAATTTTTATAAATGTCATGCATTCACTTCTGAAATCCTTATACTATATTTGGAATAAACAAAAGCTGAAATACCTGTGTTTTAATCCTTTAAGAATATATTAACTATTAATTAATTACATAATATATTATTAATACAATTTAATTTCTTATAATCTAAATTAATGTTTTAAGAAAATCTTAACTTCCTCATTTAACACAATCTCATTCTACAAATTGCATTTAAAGAAAATCAATCACTCCTTTATTAACTTACCTTAGTTAATTCAGGAAGCGCACTGCTGTAGGCTCTTGTATTATGAATTGTATTCGCTTTAATATTTTTGAAGAAATTTACGGATCGTTGAAACCGTTGCATCATGATTGAATTATTTTAATTTATATATCTGAAAAAATAAAAAATATATTATTAAATTTCATAAGAGCATATAATAAAGGAAAACTAATGGCTACATTAAAATAAATGTTTATTAAAAGTTGATAAAACAAAAACAATAGAAATATTTAAAAGCAAGGAAAATTCATTCATGCTTCACGTAGTTTATTTCTTTAGCGGCCCCCAAACGTTAGAAAATGTCTTCCGAAACTGGTATCTGGCCTTAACCCCTTATCAGTCGGGCTCGAGCTTAACGTTCAGAAGGCAGCTGAAGGAATGACCAAGAGGACGACTATATACATCGGCCTTGTCGGATGTAGGCTGTAATTAAATGCAGCTCATGCCATCCTGTTGTGAACGTCCGCAATAGTCAGACTGCGCAAAATGGTTTATGAAAATTTTGAAAATTCACATTATCGATATCTTCACCTTCGTATCGTTGCAAATCCCTTGAACATTATTGACCTAATTTGTATATAACTTACTAGGAGTATATTTCTAACAATACAAATTTAATATCGAATTAAATTTGTTTCACTACAGCCAATATGCCAGTTTATTCTTCTAATGTGAAACTAATTATACTCTTGGTCTGTAGTCAAATTTTAAAAATGATTTTATCTTTCGACATTTGTTATAATTTAAGAAAAAATTGGTGGTAATCAATATTAATTCATTGCTACTTTCTTTATTGCGTTTTATTCAATATATAACTATATATAATTAAGCTGACTCTGAAATTGGCTTCATGTTAGTTGGCTCAAGATGTTCCCTGTGTTGTACCCTGTGGTTAGGAAAGGAGGATCAGTATATTCTGAACAAGGCGATCATCGTGCAGTGAGGAACTCACATGAAACACAGCACATGAAACTGTGCGAAAGTTAATTCAAAAAATTGGCAGAAAATCTGCTTGCTCTGAAAGTTAGGTGTTTTATTACACTAATTTTATGATACAGTTTCCTCTGTAAATGATTACTGGATTTGAATCGATCACTGATATTAGTAATCTATTAAATTGCAGGCCTTTTGTTGCTTTAACAATCGTGGAATTGCTGCTTTGTCGACTAGTAGGCTTCGCACGCTTTCCGATTTTTGGAGAAGAGAATCGCTTGGATCTTCCTGAGGTTGTTCTGCTGACTCCAGAACTTAAATCAACTGATGAAAACATTAAGCTATTTGGCAACAGTGCTGAGTGTCAGCAGACACCCAACTGCTGGGTTCCACAATCTCATGTGGAACACACAACAACCTGCGTCTCCGCCTACATGAGCACTTTGTTGATTGCTTAATTGGGAACGGGCCCCACCCATCCCTTTCAATGTTTCGTCTCTTGATGTTTAGACTGTTCAGGGCACCGAACATGTGCTCTCCCGTCAAGAATAGGAAGACCCCATCCACAGTCAACAACCCATACATTTCGCCGACTTCCCGTCGGACTATGTTGACTGTGAATGGGGTCTTCCTATTCTTGACGGTGCACATGTTCAGTGCCTTGAAGAGTCTAAACATCAAGAAACTAAATATATGCCCTCCATTGGAAGGGATGGGTGGGGCGCGCCGCCCAGTCATACATATGTATATACATATATACATTATTCACGTATGGGCCCTGGTAGACCACGCGAAGTACAATTAGAGGCGTTTGTTGTTGTTAGCCTTCCTTTGCGCCCATACTAATTTCATTCTTTCGCTATGAGCTTTTTTCCTTTCGTCAGACCAAGTTGTTCCAGTCTTGCTACATTTTTCTCTCTGGCCAACCTTCCAAACGTTAACCTTGTGTCTGAAATAGCCTCTATCCTGAATTTCACTTTGTGTGATATTTGCTGGTCTTAGGTCCTCTTTAAGTGCAGCAATCCATTTAATTATTTCTACTTTAGCTCTACTCCTATTTTCATAAAATTCGACTATTTGTCTAGTTAGCCTACTCGGATTGCTCCGTTTGATGTGTCCGTAAAACTTAAGTCTTCTTTTTCTCATATCGCTATGTATATCTGTGTATTGTTTGATTTCTTGGTTTTCTCGAAGTCGATTGTTGTGCTATTTATTTGTTCGGGGCCTAGGATTTTTCTTATGATTTTTCTTTCCTTCTTTTCAATGTCCTCGATGTCCCTCTTTCTATTCAAAATGAGCGTTTCTGCAGCATATAGACATTCTGGCTTAATAACTGTGTTGTAATGTCTCAGTTTTGTGTTTTTAGATTGGCATTTTTTGTTGTAAATATTTTGTGTATTTTTACACATTACATTTTCCATGATTATTTCACCCAAACATTTGAATTGAGAGACTCGTCTGATGTTACCATATTTTGTTTTTAGAAATGGTGTTCTTTGTAGAAATGTCTGTTGCAGGTCATGTATTGTGTCTTTTCAAAGGAAATTTAGAGTCCTACATTTTCTCCTGTTTCTTTTAGAATTTCAATCTGTTTCTGTGCCGTTAATACATCTTGAGCTAAAATTGCTAGATCATCAGCAAATGCCAGACAATCAATTTTGATGTTGGTTCTCCCCTGTTTAATGGGCTAGTCAATATTCAGGGCCGACTTTTTTTCACGCCACTCCTGTATTACTTTTTCTAGAACACAGCTAAATAAGAGTGGCGAGAGTCCATCTCCTTGTCTCACTCCAGTTTTAATTTCGAAGGGCTCTGAGATGTCACCCATGAATTTAACTTTTGACCTTGTGTTAGTTAACGTTGCTTTAATGATTGCCAGCGTTTTCAGATCTAGTCCTTGTTCTTTCAAGATTCGAAATAAAGATTCGCGGTCAATAGAATCATATGCTTTTTTAAAATCCACAAATGTACAGACGAGATTTTTATTGTACAGTTTTTGATATCTTAGAATCAACTTGAGATTCAGGATCTGTTCAGGGCAGGATCTGCCCGGTGGAAAACCTGCTTGATATTCACTAATGTTAGGTTCTAACTGTCCCTGTGCTCTGTCTAGTAGACATTGAGATAGAATCTTGTAACAAACTGGGAGAAGAGATATCCTTCTATAGTTGTTTAAATCCGTTCTATCTCCTTTCTTATGTAGTGGATGGATTAGAGCATCTTTCCAATCTTCCGGAATCCGTTCGCTTCGCCAAACTTTTTGTAGAATTTAGAATAGAATTTAGAAATGTAGAATCGTCTGGGAAGTGGAACGACGCGGTAAATATGGATGGTAGACATTTGGCAGGTCTAGTAATACCAAATATACATCTTTCCATTCCCCTCTGTGCTACCCAAAGTTTTTGAAGAGACTGCAATGTGAGTGTCCAGGTGTCACTTCCAAAGTGGTAGTTTGTTCTTAAACATTATGTTGAGCCTGCCAAATGTCTACCAGCCACATAGGCTCAACATAGTGTTTAAGAACAAACTACCACTGTGCCTGAAAAGAAAAGTCTTTGATGAGTGTGTCACCTGGACACTCAAATTGCAGCTACACCCTGTATCAAGATTTCAAAATGGTACAACAATTGGCATTTTTCTTTCCACGAAAAATATTATTGTGTTTTTTTGCAAAAGAACCTTATTTAAAAAAAAATCAACCCACAGACAATCTCTGTGAGTTAAATTAATAATTGGTTTATTATTTTATTAAAAAAGAAATCAAGGTGGTTTAGGTCCGGAGAACGAAGAGACCATCCAATTGAACCACGGCACCCAATTCCGCTTTCGGGATACTATCTGTTCAAATAATCCTCTACAGGACGAGCATAATGCGCTACGCAACCATCTTGTTGAAACCACATTTCTCTGTAGATATTGAGTGTTACATCTTCTAACAAAGTCTGCAAATTGTTTTGGAGAAAATCCAAGTAGTTGGCGCCATTGAAAGTATTTTTATGATGATGGTATGAGTTTCTTGAAATGTTGCCCTTTTGCTAAAAAATAAGCAACAATATTTTTTGTGGAAAAGTGCCAATTGTTGTACCATTTTGAAAACTTAAGTAAATGGACCATCTTTTGAAATAACTTGCCTAAGGTAGTGTAATTACATTGTTTTTAAAAGATGAAGTGTCAAAGTTAGCTGCCATATTTTTTTAAACCACGACTGAATGAAACTTTTTTTACTAAATTAACAACGTTCATTGTTTGAATTGTGACTGCTGCTGGTTAGTTAGGATCATGTTATAAAAATAACAGAAAAATTGGGAAATTTGTGATCAAAGCACCTAAAGATATAGCCTACGGTGTCGAATTTCAAGATTTTCAAATATATATATATATATATATATATATATATATATATATATATATATATATATATATATATATATATATATATATATTATTGTAGAAACTTTATGTATTTATACCCATTTTAACATCGAAAATTGTCATTTCTGAAGAAGCTACAGTGTTATTGAAACGCATCAAAGTAATAATAAAGTGAACATGTAGACAAAAAAAATCTGTTATTAAACATTACATTTATTATTATCTCAATATAGGTCTTGCTTCGAGATGCTACATGCCTTTGCGTTTGGTTTTGAATAAATATCATTTTCGATATATATTTCGTGTTTTCTGTCCCATCCTATAGTTATAGTATGTATGTAGTGTTAGATTTTCTTAGACTGCGTCCAATGGGACATATATACACCATCCGACGGGAATTCGGTGAAAACATGGGTTGTTGGCTTGGATGGGGTCTTCCTATTCTTGATGGTATGGTATATGTCGGCGCCCTGAAGAGTCTGAACCTCGAGAGACGAAACATATGTCATCCAGTTGAAGGGATAGAGGGATAGGTGGGGCTCCTTCCCGGATATATATATATATATATATATATATATATATATATATATATATATATATATATATATATATATATATATATATATATATTATATATATATATATATATAATATATATCTATATATATATATATATATATATATATATATATATATATATATATATATATATATATATATATATATATATATATATATATATATATATATATATGTATATTAGAAAATTAAGCTTTTCATGTAGTGGAATTGAAAGGAACCCATTCACGTAACCAAACCATCAATATCGACCTCTAATTGTTCACAATTAAATCGGCTGAATGCAGCAATTGAAGATAACTGGCCAGAATTAGCAAACAGGAAAGGCGTCGTGGTTCATTATAATAATGCACGACTACACGTTTCAACCAGAGCTCAGCAAAAATTGTTGTGCTTTATTTGGGAAGTTTTGCTACATCCACCATAGTCATTGACATCGCACCTTCAGACTACCATGTATTCAGCTCCCTTGAACATTTGTTAAACGGGAAACTTTTTAAAACGGAAGATGAAATGGAAAACAACCTGTTTTCAAAAATGTGACAATTTTTTGCAATAAAGATCCTAATTTTTGGAAAAGGGGCTTTAAAGACCTACCACTACGTTGGCAAAAACGTGTGAATAATAATGATAATTACGTAATAGAGTAAATAAGACGTTACTTAAACTATTTGAGTCTCTTTTTCTCTTCAAACAATCCTTATGAAATTTCCGAAATTTTCAAAAAAAATCGTTATCATGAAGTGTCGTCTACCCTTCTTTTGCGAAATAAAAATGATCCGTTTCTCGTACGGATTGTGACTTCCGATTAAAAGTGTATTCTTTACAACAATCAGCTTAGTGGTTGGACCGCGACGAAGCTCCACAACACTTCCCAAAGCCGAAAATGCTCCAAAATAAGATCATGGTGACTGTATGGTGGTCTGCGGCCGGTCTAATTCATCACAGCTTCCTGAACCCAGGCGAAACGATTATAGAGGAGAAGTACTGTCAACAAATCGATGATATGCACCAAAAACTGCGGCGCATGTGCCCGACATTGGCCAAGAGGAAGGGATCAATTCTCCTCCATGACAACGCTCGGCCACATATCTCAATGATCACGCGAGGAAAGCTGCATGAGTTGTGCTACGAAACTCTCGATTATCCCCTAATACTCGCCTGACCTCTCGCCTACCAACTTTCTGCGCGAGAAATGCAAAAACTTCCTTTAACTACTTCGTCGCCTCCAGGACTCCAACTTTTATGCAACCTATATAAATATACTTTTTCCCGTTGGCAAAAGTGTTCATTGTAATGGTTTTTATTTCAATTAATAACATTGTGTTTGAGCCGAGATATGTGCCTTTCAATTTAATGGTTAAAAACTGTAATAACTTTTTAACAACCTAATATAATATAATCAAATATAAATATCATTGTATCCTGACTAACAGCCTATTTGTTGAATATTGTCCATTTATATATGGACTATTTTATGTAGCACAATCTATATGTAGTCAAGCTTATTATTATGTATGGCAAGACCTAGAGAAGAAGAAAAACTAGCTTAAGAGGCATGTACACGAAGAAGTAATAATAAAAGTTTTATCTGTTAATAATAAAGGAGTTATTCAGAAGTAATTTTTCTTAATACTATTAATTTAAACTAGAAGATATTTACCACTAAGCACCAAATCACTTTTTAAAATTTATCGTCGTTCGTTTTGTTAACCATGTTAGCATCATCAGAAGATTATTTAATTTAGCATTATCAGCATCATTATTATATTTAGCATAATCAGGATATTATTTAATTTAGATTGAAAATCATTCCCTGATGATGCTAACATAATTAATGAAATGCGAGTTGAGAAGTAATTTGGTGTGTAGTGATAAATCTCTTCAAGTTTAGTGTTTCACGCCGAAGGTTTAATTAAGGTAATTAGGCCAGTTGATTTTGTCAGTTATTTGGGTCTGAAACTATTACATCATTTTTATTTTTACACATTTTATATTACTTGACCTGTGTACCGGTCTATGGTGCAATCCACCGAAATTTTTTGACGCCCAAAATCAACAGTTTTAGTGAAAAAAGACACACTTTGTGAAAACAAGGTGAAAATGACTCTCACTTGAATGACATTATTTTCCACATTTAAGCTTTAAAATGGTATGTTACCATAATTATTTTTATGTTACTGAATGTTTTTATAAAAAAAATCTAGTCATGCATCCGGTTTCCTTGTATTACCTTAGACAATGATTATAATGCTACGATATTTGTAGCATTATAATCATATATCGACAGGCATATCGATATATACCGCGATACATACATACATACAGAGATGACTTTTTTAAAATAAATATGTCCGATGGCACGAACATACGACGCAGAAGCCATGGACGTCGCAGAACTAGTCATGGTAGTTACAGCCACCAAAGTTAATGAACAATATCTGCTCTTTGCAGTTTATTATACGTTATAATACGTTATTTTACGCAGCCCCGGTGTGGTATAATTCGTCAAGAAAGGTGAAAATAAAAAAAAAGCTATGTAAACCTATTAGTATCGATATATGATGGAGCTACAGCGACAATTCACCTTGATGATCTTGAAGTGGAAATTAATGTAGAACGAGGTGTACGACAAGGTGACGCAATATCGCCTATTCTTTTCTCGGCTTGCCTTGAAGAAGTATTCCGTAAACTGGATTGGGAACAGGATGGTGTAAAGATCAATGGTTCAAACTTAAACCATCTTAGATTTTCAGATATCATTCTCCTTAATATACCCCTTATGATACCATTCTGCCCGTTATGGCATACGGAGGTGAAACCTGGGCACTCACATCACAATCAATTCAAAAACTTCGGGTAGCACAGAGGGGAATGGAAAGATGCATTCTTGGCATTGCAAGACGAGACAGAAAGCCCTGCGCATGGATCAGCATAGTGTTAGATTTTCTTGGACGGCGTCTAATGCGACAAACAGTAGCCGAGTGTCATCATACACCCCTGTTGAGTTCCACAATCTTATGTGGAACACACAACAATCTGCATCTCCGCCTAAATAAACATTTTTGTTGGTTACTTGACTGGGAACGAGTCCCACCCACCCCTTCAACTGGATGGCATATGTTTCGGCTCTCGATGTTTAGACTCTTCAAGGCACCGACATATACCATACCATCACGAATAGGGAGACCCTATTCACAGCCAACAACCCATGGTTTTGCCGACTTGCCGTCGGAAGAAGTATATAAGTAGTGTTAGATTTTCTTGGACGGCATCCAATGAGACAAACAGTAGCTGAGTGTCATCATACACCCAACTGTTCGGTTCCACAATGTGGAACACACAACAATTAAGTATATTGGACCCGAGTGGCAGAGGAAAGCCCAGGACCGTGAAAGTTGGAAGCATGCTGAAGAGGTCAGTGGATCGGCACGGGATGATTATATATATATATATATATATATATATATATATATATATATATATATATATATATGTATATATATATATATATATATATATATATATATATATATATATATATATATATATATATATATATATATATATATATACTTACTGTATTCCTTCTGTATATTATAAAGCAAAAGACAATATGGTTCTACACCATTATACTACCATTTGTGTTGACACCCTCCAATTGTTAACCGCTCATTCAATAATCCCCTAATTATGGCGCCATATTATTTAATTTCCTCACGCCGCCACTGAACTGAGCCGATCAACCAACTAGCATCGGTTCCCCTTTTCCGCTAGGAGCATGGCCGATGGCGCGCACAGGCATGCGCGTTGGTCGCCACGCCTAGGGATCCGACCTGCGCTGATTGTCAACAACAGGCAACACTATCCATTCGACCTCACTCTTCCGTTCCCCTCCCTTCCCCTCTCGAAAAGCTCCCCCAATCATATTCCGAGCGATAATGAGATAAAGTGTTCGGTTCCGTCTCCGTTTGGTGGGTATAATATGGGAGCAGCCTTCGCTTGTTTTTTTTTATGGAGCGTGGGAAAAACGAAGTCGCGGAGGCTTGGCTAGAATATGCCCTATTAAAAATCGTTCAGCCAATGGAGTCTCTGGTTTCCTATTCGGTTCCACGTATGAAAATGAGGATTTTCATTGGGTGGAAAATTATATAGATAATATAATAGATCATTGTCTTGACCATGCTATTGACGTACAGAAGAAAAACTTTGAATATGGTTGTGTTCGACTTTTCAAAAAATTGGTTGTATCATGGATTGATCTGTCAGGTCATGCCTGTATCCTTAAGAAAGTAAAACTATATAACAATGGAACGTAAAGAAAAGTAACGTTATTAAAGAAGGAAATATCTTATTGTTGAAGATAAATGTGAAAAAAGTATGTTATAGCAGTATGTTAAGCAGTTAAAAAGTATGTTATAAAAGCAGTTTAAATGTTATTCAATTTTTTTCCTTTATTTGGGTTTTTCGCCACTATCTAAAACTCAAAAAATATCAAAAATACCTGTTCTTAGGTGAGATATCTAGACCGTTAGATGTTAGAGTAAAAGAGAATAAAAACCTTCTTAGAAAGGGCGATTTTAATAAATCTAGAATTTGTCAACACGCATGGGAATCGGGTCATAAAATCAATTAGAATAATTCCAAAACGGTATTAAAAGAATCGGTAACAAAATACAGAAGATTAAAAAAAACCACTATAATTAATTTAAATAAAAATAACTGTATTGCTATGCCTTCGGTAGATTTAAATTCAATATGGTTCTCGATTCTAAAGAATACAATTAAACAAACATTTAAATATTTGAATACACAATCAGTACAATAAACAATAACACAGTAAACATTACCTATATATATATATTTTTTGGTAGTATGTCACTGTCATGAAAATCTATTGTTGTCAATGTAAGTATCGTTGACATATACAAAAATATATATTTACTTTCACTCGTTACTTTATATATTACAAATTAATATAATTTATTTTTTATTTTAGTTTTGAAAACGGGGGGAGAGTACCCTCCGAAACGTTAACGTTAAAAGTTTGTAAAACTTTTTATAACATTTTTATATCTTTAAAATTTTGTTCGTTAGGCAAATTTATTACAAAAAAGAATCACTGAGAATTTTGTCTCCGTTTGGTTTTTTGTTTTTACCAAGTGATTCTTTCTTTAAATAAGAACGGGTATTTTTAATATTTTTTGATTTTTAGATAGTGGCGAAAAACCCAAATAATAGAAAAATATATGAACACGCCACAATCATTCAGACATTACTAATATTACTCAAGCCGATTTTCTATTATATGTTATATATCGTTATGACAAAAGAATATTCCAGTAATTGAAGTTCCTACTCAGACTTGGAGCGAAATTAATTGTTTTGGCTACATTCAGAGTGCATTACGATCGGCTAGTTCTCCATACCTGAATTTTTTTTAGGTTTAGAGACTTAATATACAGCATACTTTTATGTTTAATAATAACAAAATTCGAATCATAAAGTTTGAATTCGAATCAAAGAAACAAGAATCGAATCTACAAAACAAGGGTTTAAAAACGCTCAATCATTTTGTTCAAGACTCTTGGAAGAGATTGTAGCTGAAATAGAAAGTGTCATTCATTATTTACTATATACCTTCAAAGGATTTTTCGGAGAAGCTTACTGAAATGCTATATTTCAGAATATCATTTTAAATAAACGTAAGAAGTCAAAGACTATTAAATAGAGAAATATTGAGAAACGCCACAGAGAGGAGGACCGTTTTCTATCTTTAGGCGGATACAGGTAATACAATTGTTATTTTAGAAAAACAGGACTACTTTAATAGAGTCAATATCATATCCGGCTTCTAAAAAGTAAAAAAGAAATCCAAAACACACTATTGAAATGAAAGAAGCATTAAAGTGCTGTAAATAGCTTGTTGATTCCGCAACAAAATTAAATGTACAGGAATTTAATCCAGTGAATTCAATACGGTGCGAGTGGAAAACTCGTTAAGTTTTTGTACCGGAGGTTCGAAAATTAAAAGAAGCAAAGAAGGTATAGAGAAGCAAAGTTCAAATTTTAATCAGCTTAGGAAAAATATTTTGAAATGAGGCATATAATATGCACTGGATGCTGTTATATAATATCGTGAATGAAATATATTGAAGAAAATATATTTTTGTCTCTGGGGTTACATTGCCTATTGGGGTTAAAACATTTGATTAGTAATATTCCACTTTTTAATAAGTTTGTGCCTTCAGTTTTTTTAAAAAGGTCGTCCATTAGTAGGTTAAAAAGCAGATTACTTAAAATACATTTATGATTTAGTCCTAGTAAACTTGCAAATTGACTTGGTAATTAGCTTTCGCTTCTTTAGATTATCGTAGAGGATCCACTTATCATAACATGTTATAATTATGCAGGAAGTTCTTTATCTTGAGTCTGAAGAGCAATGATACAATAACATCAAAGCGTCTACTCTTATACCCAGCTGGGAGTTGATAGGGAATCCGATTTAGCTCAGCTTGTATAAACGATCCCCCGATACCCCAGCTTGTATAAACGTTTATAAATGGCTTTCGGTGTTACTATAGGTTCCTGTCCAAGTTAAAGCAGTGTACAAGGATTTTCTTCCACCAGTGCTTCCATGAGGTTTATCCTCCACTATTTTGAATGTCCTGGAAGTTCTGCATTATTTAAGCTCAATTTAGAAATAATTCGAAATTACTGGAACGAGTTCATACTCGTACGAAACCGCTTCGGTGGTTTATTTTTCAGTTGAAAGGCGAAAAGAAGGTAGTGCGTTCAGGCTACGCTCGTATTGAAGTTGAAAGATGGCGCTTTCAAATAATTAATGGCGGGAAAAAATTGATTCGAATAGGTTCTTCTGCAGTCGATGAAATGTACCGGCCGATAATTTGTAGATCAACAACTGCTGTATAACATTTTCGCTCGTACAGAGAAAGACATGAGACCCCACATGTAAGAGTAAGACATGAGACATGAAAATGAATAACTGAAAGAGGTTTATTTAAAGGTTTAGAGGTTTATTTAGAGGTTTAATCCAAATATAGATTTGGTCGGCTAGTATGAGCCAGACAGCACATAAGGCTCTATACAAATTGTAGAATTCTGCAATTTTATCAGTGAAAATGTAGACAATAAATTATTTAGTTTGAAAGAGCGGAATGAGACATATTTTTAAGCGATGAAGTAATAAATCTATTTTGAAATCATTATGGAAATAGTAATATCTTTCTTTCATATGACGCTCCTTAATAATTAAATGTTCTTGAGTTCATGCTCGTATGGATTTGTTTAAAAATCTTATGGATGTGTTAAAAAATAGAATTATTTTTTTTGTCAGTAGTAATAATATTTAAACATATTATGATGCCTTGAAAGCCATTACTTCTGAATCTTTTATTTTACCATCTAGAAATTGTTGATTTGTTAAGTATCAACCGGTTTTATTGTCCCAGAGAGGAAATAAGCAGTCATTCAACAAGGTTTTCAAAGTTTCCAAGGCGTTAACTGAGAGAAAATTGACTGTTGTAGTTTTACATTTTTTATCATCATTTTAATCTGCTAAAATGTCGTACCAATAGTATTGAATGTACAACTGTTAATCGCCTATTTTGACGATCCAATTTTCTATATTTTTTCCAACATTCCGAATAATATTAAATACAATTTTAAAACAATTACCTTAAAAATTAAAAAACTAAAAGAAGTACTCTACTGTCTGAGGAGTTTACTGTAAAGAAACGACTGAGAAAAGGCGATCCCCTGTCTACAGTTCTGTTCTATTTAGTGCAAGAAGTGATTTTGAGGGAGAGCAGCATCAATGCAAGGGATTGATATATGGTACCAGACACCAATGCTTAGCATATGCCGATGACATTGTATTGATGGCGAGATCCAAGGAAGAAATAGTATTGGTATTCAAGACAATGGAAAGAAAAGCAGGAGAATACGGCCTAATAAGTAACGAATACAAGATCAAATATATGGTAATAAAAGATAGCACCAGAGGACTGTCCCCTAATTTAGTTATTAATTGTGCATAAAATAAAAAATATACGATAGAGAAAGTTCAATAAACTGAATATCTAGGAGCAACATTAACATGTAAAGGGATGAAGAGAAATAAATAGAGAAGCGACTAGTGAAAGAAAGCAAAGCCGCAGGAACGGTTTCAAAGATCTTAAGAGCAAAGAAAATAACAAGAGCAATAAAAGTAAGAGTGTACTAAAGAATACTAATGCCAACGGTTACCTATGTGCGCGAGACATGGACAATGACGAAGAAAGAAGACAGTAAGCTGGAAGTCTGGGAACGTAAAATATTAAGGAGGATTTTTGGAGGAATTAAAGTTCAGAATGAATTTAGAAGAAGAACAAATAGAAGAACTGTACAAAAAACCAAACATTGTTCAGGTGGAGAGAGCGCAGACAGCTAGAAGGATGGGGCACATAGCCATGAGACTGATGAGACGGAGGAAAAAATGGCTGGATAAAGTAATGAAAGTTTTGAGGAAGGTAGGAGTTAGGGATTGAAAAAAGTGAGGCTTTGGACCGAAAAAAATGGAAAGGAAGAGTGAAAGAACTCGATGCCACTAGGCCTCTAGAGCTGAACATTATTATTATACTGTACGTTAATTAAGGTCCTTAAGCTTTTAATTTTAGGGTAGAAGACTGTATTGTATTGTATTGGGACTGAATTATCTTGATGGTCGTTCTTTAGGAATGTTCTCTATTTATTGATTTCTCTCGAAATTTTCTAATGCATTATCACATGCCAAATCGCTTTTCTTATTTACTCATTTTGTTTGTTTGTTTTTCGTTTTTTTCCTGTGTGGATATTTTTCAACTTGTCTGCTCTATTGAATATTTGTTCAACTTGTTTTCTAATACAATCGATAATTGTTTGTCTTTTATTTTTTTTTATGCCTGGAATTATTTGTTGTTTCAAATTTGTTTTATTTGTTTTGTCACTCCATGATATTGTGAATTTTAAATATTTGAAGGTTTCTATTTTATTTTAACGAATCCGAAAAATGTAATTTCTGTTTATAATATTAAAAGTTTATTCATAGTCTACTACATATTTACGAATCATTTTTATTATTTTATATTAAGTGATTAATATTTCATATTAAATTTGTTGTACATTCTAGAAATCTACCTACTTAAATAATTATTACTCAAATAAAGATACCTATTTCCTAATTTCCATTATAATTTTATTAGAAATATATTACAGGGATGCGATTCTCGATAAAACGGTTCGGAATTAAAAATCATGAGATACCATACTGCCAGAATTTAACGCTATTACATTGTTAACGTCAAATTCAAGACAGTATGAACCAATAATTCTTACAGACAATAAACAGATAGTTTTTACCAAAACCAGGCAATGAATTGACATCCCATTCAATGAAGCGTTCATCTAAGAATAGCAATAGCAACAGAAGTGTGTTTGGACTGATTTTTACTTCCAGTATGCAACAGATACAACTACAGTGACATTTCCAGACGACAAAGCAGTTTTAGCATGACATAGAGGTTCAATATCCGAACCACCTTCAAATCAACCGTAAGTGGATCCAAAACTGGCTAAATAAATGAGATCAATGCATTTATCCCCACATTCAATTTGCACAGATAAATATGCCTACGGTAAGAATGTACTTCCATAAGTAAATAAAAATGTTACATATCTCGGCATGCAGTTAGATAAAAAAATCATATATTTAATAATTGTAAGCAAGTATATAAAAACATATTGGACCTGTTTGGACATATGGAATTCAATAGCGGGGTATTGTTAGCAATTTGGACATCACGATTCTGTAGTGATTTCAGAAAAAGTGCTACGTACGCATCGTACTACGTTACCAGTGAAGTCATATAACATGTCATCTCCCTGAAATCTGTTAAAGAATTCATGCACCAACTTAGTACTAACTACACAAAAATAATATAAGTGAATCCTAATATGTTCGTCATGTGCCCGGATATAAATTAATCACGTAGACTGAATATTTACCGATCATCCGACATAGTATGAATATAGTACTCACATAAGTTAATTCGAGACAATGCAAACATAAAATCTTTTTATATATATTACATTTATAAAGATCACTTACAAGAGTGATATTCCACATGTCAGTCATCTTTGTCATACAGCATGTTTACTGATAAAATTAACTTAAATATCTATAGAAGTAGGTCATTCTAAAATTACTCTAAAAGGCTACAATCGATAGTCAATTCAATATGGCATACTGCAAAAGCAAAGCTAAATACAATCAAACAACAAAGTTGTAAACATTCTTTTACTCCCGGGCTCGAGGAAAGAAATAACAAGACTAATTAATGTCTTTAATAAGCATCGTGTTGACACTTTTACTCCTGAAGCCACTAACTGCTGGAACACTCAAATATTTAGGTATGATGATATCACAAAGAACTGTTCTAGGTTCTCCATTCCATTTGTTATCTTTTTCAGATTGATTACATAAAATACTACAACTGATATTTTTACTGATGACAGTGATTCTTGTAAACCATGAAAATCCGGCAATAGCATATTTCCAATATATATTATCTAGATATTCTACAAGAATTGTTTGTTACTTGAAAAATATAAATTAATTAAACAAAATTAGCCCAAGTTACATTTAAATTAAGGAGAGGCTACACACTGAGAAACAACACCAGTACGCTATCTAGGTCTACACTAGGCTACAAGTCTAAAATACAAGGAACACATAAAAAAGAAGAAGTAATTGATCCACGCTTTGAAGAGCCAACGTCACAACTGCCACTCGAAAAAAAACTCTATATAAAAATCATTAGATACCTATGTAGATATCTGATACAGAATTATGTCGATCTGCCAGCAAATCTGGTTTCACCGTTCTACAAAAAAAACTCGCCCAAAAATCCTTACAGCGATGATTAATACACCATGCTATATTTGAAACGAAATTCTCCACGTTAAAACACCATTCGCCAAAGATGTACAAGAATAAAACAATAAAGACAATTGCAGATTTAAAGTGCACAAGAACTACCTTACGCGACTACCTCTGCAAGAACAAAGCAATAAAATATTTAAAAGACTCTGATCAGCCGATCTACAGTAAAATATAAGAGGTTGTTTGGCAGGAAGAATTATTATCATGTCACAAATGGATTTTTGAATATATGTCTCATGTTATCTATTTTATAAACGTGTACTATTGTACTGGGTTGATGCAATAGTTCGTTCCGTTTTCTTGAAAATTTCTATTTAACAAAAATTACATTTAATCAATATAGTGCGTTGTTCTATTCGAGAATCTTTCTCCTCTCCAGTAGCTACATAATCTCGAGCACATAGATATTTTGAGGGTTTTGGGTAAAGAAATGATCCAGGTGACTTCAAGTATTCTAAAAGAAGTAAAGTTTTTATCATCTAAGATGTTTTGAAATAAGCTAAATAAATGGTAGTCCGAGGGCGCCATGTCGGGAGAGTACGGTGGATGGGATAAAATATACCACTCAAGTTGTAAACATTTGTGTTGAGTGTGACTGTTCGATCTAGCATTGTCTCGATGAAATGCAATCCTCTCAGAATAATAGATTCCTTTTCAATCCTGCCAAATGCATAACATTATCTTTTACGTTGGTTGAAGGGGCATCTCCGCGCTTGCACCGTGATTTTACGCATAACTTATTATACTAAAACCATTTTTACATTTTTACTGTCGAACGAACAGCTCTTTATTATATATATATATATATATATATATATATATATATATATATATATATATATATATATATATATATATATATTCACATATATATTGGACATGGTTTTCTTTTCTTATAATAGTTTACGTAATCATCATTTTATTACAACTCTTACTGGTACCAAATAAAACTCGACACCAAATGACCAACGTGTGTAAAATTTATTATTTATTATTTTGGAATAAAACAATTACATTGTACCAATTGCCTCAAAAGTAATTTAAAAATTAAAAGAACAACTTTCAATAAAACTAATAAGTAGTCTGTTCTCCTTGGGTCTGTATGCATGCCTGTAGGCTTTTTGGCATGCTGTCGTTAAATGATCAATTTGGGCTTGTAGAAATCTCTGCCATTCTTCACGAGCAGCATCTTTTAGTTCTAGCAGGGTAATAGGAGGATTCGTTCTTTTCTTGATGCGTGTTTTCAGAATGTTCCAAGAATGTTCAATGACATTCATGTCAGGGGAATCTGCTGACCACCCTAACTTGGTTATTACGCCCTCTTCAAGAAAATTTTGTACTGCTGCTGTTCGATGAGGAGGTGGGCTTTCATCCATGAAAACAAATCCATCGCCCATTGCGCCTCGGAACAGACGCACAACAGGATTTAAAACTTCTTCGATGTACACAGCACCAGTGACTCTTCTCTCCAGGACCAGTAAAGGTGTCTGTGTACCCCTCATAATACCACCTCAAAACATCACGCTCCCATCTTCAAATGGATACGTAGTTGTAGACTGTTTCTAGTCGGGCTTGCCAACCTGGAGCTCTCCAAACTAATGTTCTTTGAGAATCAGAAACCAAGCCAATTTTTGTCTCATCGGAGGACATCACGTTATTCCAGTTAGGATATGATCCACCATTTCTCGAGCCCATTGCAATTTTATATTTTTTTTACCGAAGGGTTAGTTTGGGAACACGTAAAGGTCTTCTGTGATACAAATTTACCGCTTTCAGTCTGCGTGTTACCGTTTGTCGTGAAACATTTACCCCTTCAAGTCTAATAAGCTCCCTTGATATACCACTTGTAGATTCCAGACGGTTCCTTCGAGCTATCATTGATATCTCTTGTACAGCTGTTGTACATCATTTTTTACCACTTCTGGAACGATCCTTTACGTCATTTGTCCCTTAGAATTTTTTATGAATTTTCGATACAGCACTTTGGGAAACACCTACAATTCCCGCGATGTAACTGTGATTAAAGCCCTGTCGTAACAAAGGCATTACTCTTGATCTGTTAAAATGATATATCATGTTTCTAGACATGTTTAAACGGATTGATTGAAAATTGGACAAAAATCGAAAAACCTGTGTTACCAACAGAACAATGTTTTTGTTGTTTTCATTTAAAAATGGTCTAAAATAAATACCCATCACAATTTTTAGAGTATCATAAGCGTAGATATCCTCTTAGTAAATATTCCAAACTTTTGGACATATGTGTATGTACATGTGGTTCGCTACTATTTTTTTGTTTAAGATTATAAACCTTTAAAGCCTTTGTACCCCATTGTATCCCATATGCCTTCAGTAAAACTGGCTCATTGGTCCTTTAATGTAATATTTCAACTGTAATTTTTTTAAATTAAAATGAATTCGAATAATTCTGAAGCGTGGATGAAATAGTTAGAGGAAGAAATCAATCAAGATTTTATCAAGGGAAATGATTATTCCCAAATTGAACCTGATTTTCAGTTTCAAGTATCTGAAGTCAATTCGGAATTGATTTGGAAGAAGAAACCGACAAATTTCTGCTACTATAGAGATAGTGATAAAAAACCATTATTGTTGAAACATTTCAGGAAATATAAAAAATAGATCTACTAATATAGTTTAGAATGCATCTGCGTCAAAACGCGATGCAAAGGAGGCTAAAGCTGAAATAGCATCATGATTAACATGTTTCCATGCATGTTGATAAGACAATTTGATAGAAATAAAAGGTTGTCCAATAAAAGTATTAAAACAATAAAATCAGACCCAATAATAACTACAAGTGATAAACAGGTGATTTTAAAAAAGTTAAAAAAACTTTAGACAAATAATGAGATTATGCTTTGAAAATAATGTTGCTCAAATGTCCCTCTCGGATTCGTGTGGTGAAATTCATTTTGGAGACTTAAGTTTTTATTACTATCTCACACATATCGGGTGGTATATTTTCAATGGTAACCTGAATGTTTCGTTTAAGGTCAACATTGTTTGGGGTTAATTTCTGTAAACCTCAGATTTAACATCACAATACAGAAAATAATCCATGCGTATGAGATCGCATGATCTTGGTAGCCAGTTGACATTACCATTTTGCGATACAACACGTCCAGAAAACTTTTGTGGCAATAAATCTATTATCTGGCGAGATGTGTGACAAGTTTCATTGTCTTTTTGAAAGAAAGCATTGTTTATATCTATATTTATCAGTTTAGACCAAAAATATTCTGTTTTCATATTCCTATAACGTTCATCATTAACATGATTTCCACTGTAGTCTTTATAAAATTAAGGTCCTATCACTCTTTCAGTCGAAAAACCGCTCGAAAAAGTGACTTTTTGATGATGAAGATGTAATTCACTTCTAATCTAAATCGCTTGAGGATTTTCATCAGATTAAATCCTGCTGTTATGCTGTTATGTTTACAAACTTAAGTAAGAAGTGCGCTTCGCCGCAAAATATTATTTTTTCCTAAAGAAAGCAACTATTGTAGAGTCCAGTTCGTGTATTTTTCCATGATAAATTGATACAATATACTGAGCACTGCGATCTATAAGCAACATTTACATTTGAAACAGTGTTGCTGCTATTACGCTTCAAAGTTTTGACCCTTTTGCTTCTGATCTATTGCATAACTTTAATTTGACTCTTATTAGTATAAAAAAAAACCTTATTTTCTCGATGCAAAAATCCTACCGAAAAACAATATTATGTTTGTCTTTTATGAAAATATATGTATATTGATGTCATTCCTGATCGAAGAAAAATAATGATGTTCTAGTTCTCCCTTCCATGTACTTTAATAGCACAGTAATAGCAAAGATAGAGGCCGTAGATTATATGAGGGTAGAGTGAGTGATGAAATCGGTTGGTTTTTACCTAGACGTTTTAGCTCAATATACTTCGCCCAATGTTTTTTCAACCCTGCCGAATAGTTCACTTTTTCGGCGTTGATCTTGAAGTCGAAGGAGCTAACAGTCGGAGGATAAGGTGGATATAGCTCAAGTGATACTGGAAACAGACCAATTTTGTTGTTGGGGATGGTTGGGCGGGTACATTATCGTGGTCCAGGAGTAGTTTGAGTATTTCGTTCGGAGTATTTCGTATTTCTCCCATCAATACATTTTAATACACAAATAGAGTTGTGTTGTTATCATTAAATATAAAAGCATTGCTGCTTAATTTTATTGTTTAATTTGTAAATTGCATACATATTTTCAGTTCAAAGTTGAATTCAAAAATCTTTGTGGTACCCCAGGCACCCATTTTAATGAAAATAGGAGCGCACGCTTGAGAGTTAAACAGTTTTGAAATTATAATAAAAAATGTTTTGATTACACATTTAACATAACAAATTTGCATTAATTCAATCGAATCTTGAATTTTAAATGTGGGTCGAAGCAGATTTTAGGAAAATTTGATTCCTTCATTTTAAATATATTCTTTATTAACGGTTTAACGTAATCAGAAGTTAATTTATCAAATTTCGCCATTATTTACCGGCCAGATTCGATTATTTGTCGATAAGAAAACAAACAAAAACCTTATCTATTGGGCTGATAAGTCGCATATTAGGAACAGACACGTTTTAAGATTATGTCTATACCACCCAACCAGCCATCGATAACCATCAGCTAATAAGATACAACCGTTTCCAGTACACTCCATTTTTTCCCTCTCCGCCTGTCCTGCCACTGATCCCCCATCGAAAATTATCAGTCGTCCCCTCCCCCCGCCCTCCCTCCTCCACGCGACATCACTGGTTAATCAGTTGGCCAATCGGAATAGGAGACAACCTCGCTGAGAGGGTCTTTTTACAGGGCAAAGACACCAACAGCGCGACGTGCGGTCGTCTCAGTCAACGTACTTTCTTAAAACGTCAATTCGCTTTTTCCGTCGGAAATCTCAATGTTTCCTTTCGTCTATTATTCTATATTTTAAAGCGGAAAAGTGCAGTGAATAGTCGGCTGAATCCGGGAAAACCGATCCAACGACAACTTTACAGGGTCTAAAGCACCCCCAGTGAGAGTGGGTAAGTTTTATAACGAGTAACAAGTAGGCGGCCATGAATCCATCCAACGGAAATGGCCGACGTTGCCAAGTTTTCAAACAGTCTTTTTTATTCTCATTATTAATTGGGTCATAATGTGAATAATGGAAACAAATTTGCCATTTTTTCGAAGTTGGCATACCATAGGCGTAGTAATGGTGTCGTATTCCTGCTATTAAAACTTTCTTTAACGTATTCATTATTTTTAGTTCCTGTAGCCAATAATTTTATAGGAATTAACGCGTTTCTGTTTTATTATTTGTAATTAATATTTTATATTAGTTACCAACCGACACAGTTTATTAAAAATTTAGGTACTAACGTCAACTGTCTTGAAATTAATAAAATTAAAATTTTTCTTTGTATATTTCAATTTATTAAAATTATAAAAATTTAAAATTTTCTTTGTAAATTTCTTTATCAAACATATAATTACTGGTTATCTAATGAAAACAGTAACAATTTTATTGTTATAATAAGAATCGTTTGATATATCTAGAAAGTCTTACGTAAAAAAAAAGGCTTGGCAACAATGGGAAGGGGGACCAGAAGCTTCGGACAAGTCGATTTTACAGCGAGGGGAGGCCGCATAGATAAAAGTATGCCTCATTCGGTTAGACCGTGACTTTTCACGATCGTTTTTCCATGCATTAGATACGTTCTAAGCGCAAGGAGATATTTTTCTCATCTTTGTAGTTGGTCGGCAGAATTTTAGGCCAGATGTCGAACTAAACTAATAAATGTGAAAGTCAGGGGTATAACAGTATACGCAGAATCCGATTTGCATCTTGGCAGGAGATTGTCTCCGAGTGTGTGTGATTTCGACTCTTTTTAATAGACTACGTAAGGATGTAATTCGCGTGTGCGGTCATTATTGGTTAAAATGATATTTTGTTTTTTGATTTAGTTGACTGCCTTTGGCTTGCTTGTTTTCAGATCCAGTTTACATAACATAATAATTAAAAAGAAGATTGATCTTATTGGTCAAAATTATTTACCGTTCAAAAAATGGTTTTATAAAACTCATTATTTAATTTAAGGTACACTTTAAACTGTATTAAGAGAAAATTTTTAAAACAGCATGCAATTCAATATCTTTCTCTTTTTTATCTTTGTATTTTTATACATCTAAGCAATAATTATATCAGAATATAGTTGGATATACATCTTTTATTGCGATTTGTTTCCGTCTCCAAGATCATATTAAATTTAGATAAGTTGAACTTTAAATCTTCCATCTTGTTTATGATATGGATAGTTTATTACACAGCAACCCTTATGATGTTCGTCTAATGCGAAGAAGTACGAATTGTTGAAATATCAAATTTTTATTAAGATATAATACATTTTATTCTAGAAATATTTATTTTGGTATTATTTTCCTCCTTTGTCTACAAAATAGTGCCCGCGGAGTCTTAATGCTCTCCAAACTATGCCAGTTTTATTTCAAAAAAAAAATAATATAGCTATTATTTCGTGGGACGTTTTAAAATGGATGAGTATACATTTAAAGTACAGTCAAATAAATACCGGTAATAGTAAAACAGATAGTATTGGTTTAACTATCCTTAATTTATTTTGTCTTCTTCAACATAGACCGCATTTGATGCAATTGTCTTCCACGGAGAGGTAGTTTCAGTTTGGGGCACAAAAAAGTTACACAGGATGGTTACTGACGAATATCATGTTTAGTAGATTAATTCGTTGAGTTTTTGGTAAAAAAATTCCCTGTTTATCCCTCTGAAAGGAATTCCAAGTGGATAAGATCATGATAGTCGAAGAAAACAGGTCAACGTTACTTTGATTTTCAGACGAGTATTATTTTCGATTTCGGTTCGATATCTCTTTTATGCCATCAGTTAAATAGGCCAATTTTAGGTAATAAGCTAATTCATCTATATTCGAACTTTAATATCGAACGAAGGCGTAATACTCATGATGTGAAATGGTAAGAAATACAATGCGAAGATCTGGAGGAATAGGGACATAACACAGAACACTAAGAAATAGATAGTAAAAACCTTAGTTTTTCCAGTAT
Source organism: Cosmopolites sordidus (assembly GCA_031761425.1). Taxonomy (NCBI): domain Eukaryota; kingdom Metazoa; phylum Arthropoda; class Insecta; order Coleoptera; family Curculionidae; genus Cosmopolites; species Cosmopolites sordidus. The sequence goes on along the minus strand of JARFXV010000767.1, from coordinate 250,488 downwards.
TGCTATATCCCGCTGAAGCATGAACCATTAAAAAACAAGACCTCAAGGGCATTTATTCTTTTGAACTTTGGTACTGGGGCGGGTCCCTCGCTTTAACGAACCTATAAGGCTGTCCCAAATTATTCATGAATGAATTCTAAGATTCTTCGACCCGGGAAATAACGGAAAAAGACTGGTAGTACAGGGACAGATGAAGGGTTCTAGACCACGTTACATGTCTCCAAAACGATGGACAGATCAAATTATAGTCCTAACTGGTTCATCTCTTCAATAGGTAACTAAGGAAGCCAGAAATAAAAAATGCTGGCGAAAATTTGTTTGAAAAGTTATGGAAAGTACACGAACGAAATGAGTTTCCATAGATCACGACTCTTCTGTACAGAAGAATACGAAGAAGATCTATTTAAAGCTTGAATTACTATTTTCCGCCTTCATTTCCTTCATTGTATCGATGTTTTCGTCAGCCAAAGATGTTGAATGTCGATCGGAAGGAGGCAAGTCTTCTACCACTTTTCGGCATTCTTTAAAACTGACATCGTAGGCCTTCTCCAACATGTTTAACTATTCAGGACAAGATTTTTCGGTGGCAACACAAAATTTAAGACAAACTGTTTATTCGATGTTTTTATAGAACCCTAAACAGATATTTCATTTTTAATCATTAAGAACTAAGTCTAACCAACATCTAGCAACTTTCATATTATAACGTTTTTCGTTTAATATTCGAAGCACATTCATTTAATAAGGTAAGTGGTCATCATTCACAACGAAGGAAACTTTTCGAATCATTTCTGTAGTGCAAATTTTCCATTAAGGAAAATTACTGTTTCTTTTTTATTTTTCTAATAATAAGATAATCTGATCTCCATCGTCTTTCGATCTCAATCAAAAAAAATCATATCAGATTTTTTTGATGATGCCAACATGGCTAGCGAAAATAAAAGAATATTAAGTTTTCAATAAGTAAATTAATAGTAAACAGTAATAAGTAAGTCAGTCCCAATGTCAGATTGTAAGATACATACAGGTTGATAGGTCACATTTTTTAAGATACTGAACTGAAATCTGAACTTTAACTCAGCCTACTACGAATTCACAAACGGAATCAATTCTCGATATTTGCTTCACGTTGGAGATATTGAAAAAAGTTTTTAGAACAAATTGTTCAGAATATTATTCTTACTCCACATACCAACGTTCATGGCAAAATTAGCATTTTTATTTTTTTCATTATTTTGGTCTATACACAAAATTATTACAAGTTTATTTTTTAATTTGATCATTAGTGTACCATGGAAAGTAGTAATTTAACACTTAACATGAGACAATCCCAACGTGTTCCTACTCATGGAAAAGCAGCCGCTGTAAGTGCTCTTTTCAATGAAACTAGTAGTGTTATTAAAATCCATCAAAAAGGTCGAAACTTCGTCGAATACACCCGCATCCTGAGGATAACGATATATTGGCGGCAAATCGAGCAAATCCATACATGAACTTTCGAGATTTATCGTCTCAACTGAATATTAGCAAGGATAAAATTAGAAGATATTTCGTTCGTCACCAAATCAAGCCTTATAAACCGAAGTTCTTACATACATTGAAAGAAGGTGATGATAATAAAAGATTAGACTATTGTTATTGGGCCCAAGGTAATTTTTTTAAATGATAGACATTTTCTGATGAAGATTATGTTTACTGATGAAGCTACATTCACCACTAATGGGGTTGCATCGTCCCAAAACTGTATATACTGGGCTAGAGGTAATCATCACTGGGTTATAAATTGTAAAGGCCAATATTCCCAGAAAATCAATGATTGGTGTGGGATTTTATGAAACCGAATAATTGGTTCTTTTTTCTTTAATGAATCACTGAATGCTGGTCATTTAGTTATCTTATTCGGTGAGGAATTTTGGAATGCAATTAAAAATCTTCCTATTAATGTGCGACCTGATATGTATTTGTAGCTAGATGGTGCATTCATTCAAAATTCAAGGATTGTTTGTCAATGGTTGAACCAAAAATTTCCTATGCGTTGGAATGATCCATGATACGCAGTCCTTTTAAACTGTTGTTTTGGAGGTCTCATGATATTACACCCCTCGATTTTTATTTTTGAGGAATGGTCAAAAATAAAGTTTATAAATCAAGGCCCAGAAATTGAGACGAACTTTGTGCCAGAATAAGGCAAGCCTGTCAAGAAATCAGCATCCCGGAACTTAGACGAGTAGTTAAACAGAGTCGTAAAATAATCGAAAAATGTTTTCTAATAGACGGAGGACTAGTTGAGAGAGATCACATTTGATCGTTAATTTCTTTGTATTATGAAAATTAGTGTTGTATAGTTTTTCCCTCAATTACCAAAAATTGTTTTGAAAAATTGTAAGAATAACATAATTACTAAGTGCGTAAGTGCTATTTATTTTACTGAAATATTTGAATACATGACACTATTAAATTGACAATGTGTCATGTTTTTACTTTCCATGACACACTAATTATCAAATTAAAAAATAAACTTGTAATAATTCTATGTATAGACCAAAATAATGAAAAAATTAAAAATGCGAATTTTGACGTGAAACTCGGTATGTGGGGTTAAAATAATATTCTGAACAACTCTTTCTAATAACTTTTTCCAATATGTGTTGTAATTTAAATATTACTCTTACTTTGTCTTACACACTCAATATTAATCAGATCTTGTTCCGTCGGACTACCATCTATTTCTGGCATTTAAACAGCGTTAGGTTGATAAGAACATCAAAAGAATTTACCTCGATTGGACTAAAATTTAAATAAACCTTTAATTTCGTAGAAAAAACGACCCTAATGTACACTCAGCATAACAGTAAAATTTAAAACTTTTATTTTCTAAATAAACCAGTGGTTTTGTTTATTACTTCATTTCTTGAACCGGTTAAAAAAACAATCCCAAGTAAATATTTTCATAGCATAAGACGCCTGAATGTGTAGAAATACTTCGTCTGAGATTATGGAACTGTTTTTATTTATAAATACTGTTTTATAAATATGTATACAGCGGGGGGAAAAAGTATTTGAACAGACCGGTTTTTCTCAATTTTCTTTATTTTAGTTGCATTCAATTCCGAAACGTTGTGTCAACATAAACTACGAATAATGTTCAATAATACTATGCCATAATTAAAGCAAAATATAAAGTTTTTTAAAAAGTAGTTAATAAAGCATGGCTTTTTTATGGGGGGAAAAAGTATTTTAAACATTTGGTTTTGTTGATTTAATCCGTTTTAGAGAGAATAAATAATTCCCATACTTAATAACTTAACCAGTCATAAAGTGACTGCTGAATATTAATGTTCTAATGACAATGTCTAGAAAAACTCAAGAACTAGCTTTGGAGACACGTACGGAAATTGTGAATTTGAAAAGAAACGCCATGAAATTGCGGTAAGTTGCCGAAAACGTAACGCCGTATTTATCTATAGTACATTATATGTGTTACGTGTAACGTATGGATGTTACGTGTAACATTTGGCGCTCCATAACTCGTTGGGTCTTCATTAGTTTGTTTTTTCCGCTTAGGATTGTTAATTGAATTTTCAATGTTACACGTAACATTCAAACACAAAAAATGAAACGCATGGATACGGCAAAGGACATGACTCACAGATGTTAGAGAAATGACTGCTCGACTTAAATGGTAATTCGCAGGTCACAACGCCCGCTGAACAGATACAAGGTGGAACGTACGACTACTAGATTCTAGTCCATGGTTAGGAAAAAGAGCACGAGGAAGCACTAAAATTTCCATAAAAATGTTAAATTCGATTAGAAACATGGTTTAATTTCAAGTCGAGAACTAGCCAATGATATTGTCTCTTGGTCTGTACTGCAATCTCCAATATATGGCGAAAAGGGCGCGGAAGAAATCCTTAATCGATTAGGAAACTAGGGAAAAAGACTCCAGTTATGCAAAGTGACGTTAGATTCACGAAAAAAAAGTACGCAAATTACCCGTTAGATTTTTGATAATCAATAATTTTTACTGACGGAAGCAAATTTGGTTAATTTGTTTCTGATCGACATGTGTGGAGAAAAAATAAAACTATGAATTCTTGAAATACCATTCCCATAGAAAAGGACGGAGGTTGAATACTGTGGTTGAATCTGGTGGTGTATGTTGTTGTTTGAGACTGGAAATTTAGTTAAACAAAGTGGGATCCTAAGTTTTCGGAAGGATGTGGATATTGTGCGAGATAATTTGCTCAAAAGTGCTTGGAAATTAGGCACCCGGTATGTATTCAGTTTCAAGCAAGACAACCACCTGAAGCACACGTCGCCGGTAACGTATGGCTGCTCTATAATATTAGGACACCTTACCAAGGTTTCACCTCCCCAATCACCGGATATTAATACTGTTCCCTATGAATTTATAATGTTTAGTGGATCAAAAAGTCAGATAAACCAAAAAGAAATATAATATAGAGAATAGAAATATAAATTTTTTTAATTATATTATTGATTGATTTGTCCGTTACTTTGTGATAGTTCATTTTTTAAATCGAATAAAACAATTTTGTTAATCTAGCTAAAAGTGCACATCTGGCCAAAATGAAAGTGCTTTTTCACCATGATGATGCGCTTACTCATATGTCTGGGGTTGTTGGCTTCCACATGCAAAGTATTGTTCGAATTTGGCTCCTAGAGATTATTTCATGTTTCCAAACCTGAAGAAATGCCTCATAGGCGAAGGTTCACTTCAAATGGTTTTTTGGTTCGATTTCACCGCATGACATAAAATGAGTCATCAAAATCAGCTATGGTTTGTGCAGCAGTCAACTTTTGCCGATAATCTTTCCTGAGGAAGGAGTGGAAAGAGTGCTAAATATTATGAAGAAAATGTCTTACAAAATAATATAGTTTTTGGACCCAATTAATTCCTACAAATTCGGCAAAACTCGCATAGAGTTAAAGGTTTAACTTACTTTTAAGTTGAAAGTCAACTGCTGGAAATATTTAATAACTATACTAACGGCTTAAGGTAAACTCCGAATAACGGTTAGATTAGAGCCGGTCAGTACTTCCCTCGCGTTACGTACCCTTGGTGTTTGTTTAGCCTGTTAGTCTCCCGCGAAGCTTACTGACTGGCGACTGACCAAAGTAGAACTCCTCTTAAAAGGAATCCGACTTTACCCAGCCTGATTTCAGGCGTGACTAGAGCGCAGTTCTGTGGCGGATTTTACACTCTTGCCTATTAAAATACAGCTCATAAGCCTAGTTTGGAATTAAATTCCTTAGATTTATTTGTATCGAGTAAAATAAACAATTTATTAAACTTCAAATTGAGTGTGATTAAGCATAATATATATGATCAAAAGAAGTAAGGTAACTTTTGTTTTAAAAATTCGTTCATTTATGTAATGATACATATATTTGTTTTTATTTTGGCATGACTGTCCTTGATACCTGACAGAAGTGTCACATCATTTCGCTTGTTAGGTTAGAAACTATAGCGTCCTTTATAATTGTTAAATGTAATTTTTATTGTTAGTGTAATTATTGTCGATGATTTTTTAAAATGGATACATTTTAGATTGGAAAATTTGCATAAAATTATGCCTAAAAATCAACATTTCTGGTGTTAATGTACTACAAATATTAAGAACATGTTACCGCAATGAAGCTATTCTACAAAAAAATGTTTACAAGTAGTACATGGACTTTAGTGATGGTAGAAAAGCAGACGAAGATGAACCCCGCTCAGGACGATCTTTCTCGTCAGCCAGTGACGAAAACATTACCAGTATGTTAGATCTTGTACTGAACAATCGTGTCATCATTTGCGTGAGTTTATTATATAACCGATTTATATGGTCATGGTTTTTAGTCGTTCTTTAATTCTCTTTTCAAAACGTTAAACTAGAGCCCGACTGATGACGGCTGAAGGCCAGAAATCGGTTTCCGTAGACGCTAGCTGACGTTTTGGTAGTGAAGAAGGAATGTCAAAGCACCTATATCAAGCATATAATATATATATATATATATATATATATATATATATATATATATATATATATATATATATATATATATATATATATATATATATATATATATACACAGTTATTACAGTTATTAAGCCAGAATGTCTATATACTGGACAAACGCTCATTTTGAATAGAAAGAGGGACATCGAGGACATTGAAACGAAGGAAAGAAAAATCATAAGAAAAATCCTAAGCCCCAAACAAATAAATAGCACAACGTACCGACTTCGAGAAAACCAAGAAATCAAACAATACACAGATATACATAGCGATATGAGAAAAAGAAGATTTAAGTTTTACGGGCACATAAAACGGATGAATCCGAGTAGGTTAACTAGACAAATAGTCGAATTTTATGAAAATAGGAGTAAAGCTAAAGTAGAAATAATTAAATGGATTGCTGCAATTAAAGAGGAACTAAAATCAGCAAATATTACACAAAGTGAAATTCAGAATAGAGTCTGTTTCAGACACAAGGTTGGCGTTTGGAAGGTTGGCCAGAGAGAAAAATGTAGGAAGACTGGAACAACTTGGTCTGACCAAAGGAAAAAAGCTCATATAGAAAGAATGAAATTAGTATGGGCGCAAAGGAAGGCTAACAACAACAAACGCCTCTAATTGTACTTCGCGTAGTCCTCCAGGGCCCATACGTGAATAATAATAATAATAATAATAATATATATATATATATATATATATATATATATATATATATATATATATATATATATATATATATATATATATATATATATATATATATATATATATATATATATATATATATAGACAATATCTATATATATATATATATATATATATATATATATATATATATATATATATATATATATATATATATATATATATATAGACAATATCTATATATATATATATATATATATATATATATATATATATATATATATATATATATATAGATATTGAGATATATATATATATATATATATATATATATATATATATATATATATATAAAACCCTTTAAAATAATGTAATATTTAACACTTACTCTGTTCAATATAGTTAAATTTAGCTATATTTTAGATATACATATCTTAATGACTGGCTTGTTTGAGATAACTAAAAGTGTTTGAAGTGTGGTTGACAAGTTCGTTAATTGATAGATAATTTATTATTACTGTCTTGTACATTCGTATACTTTTCGAAGTGAATATTGAAATTAAAGTACGTGAACAGGTTAATGGCGTGGTAAAACTGATTTAATTTTAAATTGTTTCTTTGCTTTTAAAACTTAACTTTTATTATCTTTACACTTTTAAACTGATAATTTAAGTCAAGACAGAATCAAAATAATTTGACATGACAACATTTTTTTATCTCCCTAAAAGAAGTTCAAGCCTTATTACTTTGAATTAAATTATTATTATTAAATTATAAAAAATAATAAGTTTTTAAGATAAGTTTAAGTTTAAGATAAGTTTAAGTCTTTAAGATAAGTTTTATATAGCTTATATTAAAGAATAAATTTATTATATATTATAAATTTAACCCATTTTATATAAATACCTTATTTTAAAATAAGCTATATACATAAACACATCGGTCAATAAGTCGTCGGTCTGACAGATAAAACATACTTTTTTCTGCAAATTTCAACTATATTCATCAATATATTCTGCTTGAAGAGCAATACAATAATTCCAACTTTTTCTTTACTTTAAAACTGTTTCTCTTTACTGTTTCTCTTTTTTACTGTTTCTCTTTACCTTAAAAATATCTTTCAATTTCGGCAAATACCTCTTCATTGGAACGAAATTTCTTTCCAGCGATAATTTTTTTGAGGCATAAGAACAGGAAATAATCGTTGGGGGTCAGATCTGGAGAATATGGTGGATGAGGAAGCAAACCTTTTTTGTGATCTCGTCCTTCAAATGCACCAATAATGCACCTTCTAGAGATAATCGATGAACAATATTCCATGCAATATTTTGGGATAAAATACAGAGGACATAACCTTGCCTTTGATGGTTGTGGTCGCTTTGGACGGCTTCACCGGCTGCTGTCCACCCTGCTTACTACCGATTTGACTCCGGAGTGTAGTGATGGATCCATGCTTCGACCCATTGTCACATACCGCATGAAAAAAACCTTTTTATTTCGCTTAAACAGCTTTCGCTTAATACGTTTGTTAACAAACGCGGTATTTATTTCGATAGCAATTTACGCATTCCCAAATGTTCATGCACAATGGTGTAATAAACACTTCCTTTTAATATCTTTATGATATCAACTATCTTCTTCAGCTTTACTTTACGGTTTTGCGAAATAATTTTGTGAATTTCTCTGATGTTGTCTGGTGTAACCAGCTCATTTGGTCGTCCAGAGCATTCAGCATCATCGGTGTTCGTACGGACACTTTTAAATTCAGCATACCAATCAATTATGGCTGATTTTCCGGACATAGTCTGGGTAATGTTAATCAAACCATTGGTTTGCTGCAACGGTATTTTTCTTCATCGAAAAGCAATGCTTAATCAACACACAATTATTCTTTCACTGTTTTTAAAATAACAAAAGTATGCGGCAATTGAACCACAACAACTCAGAAAGTAGTAGACAGACTGTCACGTACTGGTAATGATTTTAAGTGACACCATCTATATGTCAGACCGAAGACTTGACCGATGTGTTATTGTCAGTTTTTACACATTAGACAAATATGGCGGATTGTCAAGTATCAAGATTTACTCAAGAAATAACGCGTACTTACGTTTATGTACTTGACTTTTCCATCTACTTCATTTTTCCATTAAAAAGAGATCTACAGTCGATTTTGCGATGCTAGTTTATCAGCGAGTTTATCAGACACAAAGATCATTTGGAATACTTTCAACATGCTTTTCTTATTGGTAGATCTTGCTGCGACCACTTTTACCCACTTTCAACTTAACTTTAAGGAAACTTACTATTTTTTCGTTCACCTTGAATTTAACACGTTTTATGTCAATTATTTTGGCATGTCTTAATATACATTCTGGTCATGGCATCTTTCTCTTCTAATTACCTTAATATGGTTAGTAAAAAGTATTTCACGGGCTTAGAAAAGAGTGTTTTCATGTAGTAGTGGTTCAAATGTGTGTATATATATATATATATATATATATATATATATATATATATATATATATATATATATATATATATATATATATATATATATATATATATATATATATGTATGTATATATATAGTGTATATTGTGTATATGTATGAGAATTTTGACGCTGCAGAAAAAATATTATATGCTTTCTCGGCATGAAAGACATACCTTTTTTGCATCGGATTGTATCTGGATTGGAGACGAAAAATGGATACATTTCGGGAACCCAAAACGCAGAAAATGATGGGTTGACCTAGGGCAACCATCAACAACCGCAAGACCGAATCGCTTTGGAAAGAAGACAATGCTGTGCATTTGGTGTCATCGGAAGCGTGTCGTGTACCATGAGCTTCTATAACCAGGTGAAATACCGTTCGCTGCCGGCAACAGATGATCAATTTGAACCATGCATTGATCGAAAAGCGACCCGAATGGGCTACAAGTGGATTTTGCAGAAGTCACGGAAAAGTGATTTTGCAGGGCGACACACCCCCATCATACACAGCGAAAGCGGTCAGATACACAATTTCTGCACTTGGCTGGGAACTCTTACCCCACCCTCCGTACTCACCAGACTTGGCCCCTTCCGATTACTACTTGTTTTCATCGATGTCTCGTGCACTTTCTTTGAAATACTTGAACATTTACGGATATGTCGAAAAATGGTTTGATGACTCGACTACTTCAAAAGTTGGACGGTTTTTCTAGGAGAGCATCCACAAATTACCAGAGAGATGTGAGAGAAATTAAATATGTTTTTTTTTAAGAACAAATTAGGAATTATTAACCTCCACACCTGGTATATTACTTTTAATATTATGTAACGGTTACTATAAAGTATATAACAGAACAGATCCATATAGTTTTAATTATATAAAAAAATCTGACTTTTCTATGGAAAACTCGTTATAATACTAAAACTTTATAAATTTTGTAGAAGAACTATAGGTTTAGAGAAATTATTTTTTTAAAATCTTGTTAAGTGAGTAGTAACTCGGTTCTCGACCCACACACGCGGGAAATATGATAAGGTATCGATTTGCGTCCCTTTCTTTCTCTCGCCCGTTTTGCCTCCCAAGCCATTTAAAACAGAATCTCTACGAAACTGGGTTAGTCGGGTATGACCTTGAAAGTGGGGACTGATTAATGGTGTGCAACCGTACACTGTTGCCATGTTATTTCATGGTCTACAGTCCTTGTAATGCTTGCTAAATTATTTAGTTATCAGGTCAGTTCATAATTGCGTGTACATTTTGAGCATATACAGTGGTGGTGAGCGATATAGAGCCGTTACAATACAAGACACTGTTTGGCAAATAAAGTTGTAATAGCATACGTAATTAGTTTCAATAACTGTATAATATAAATATATAACAAAAAGGGGAAAACATAATATCAAACTTAGTTTTAAAAAAATACTGTAAACAATATTTAACAAACATTTAGAAAAAAGGATATGAAAATGTGGCCATAAAATAGAGATAAAATTTATAAAGTAGTAAATATTGTTTCTTCACATTTTGCTGCTAATTTATCGACACGTTTTTGTTTATTTCAAGCGTTGAAATAAAAAACTTGCTCGAATAATAATTTTATTAGAAATGGGTCGTAGCGTCCATTCTACTGCTGCTGAAAAAGTGCAGATTTTAACATTGGGAAATTTTAACATTAGCAAGGGTCGTCAGTCGTTCAAAAAAAAACATGATGGAAAATTACAACCAGTTTGCGAAAACCGTGGAGCTGGAAGAAAAACGACACCTCATACTGACAGGCAGATTGTCCGGATTTCAAAAAACCGCCGATTTTAATCGTCTGTCGAAATTAAAATTAAAAGTAAAAGTATTTAGAAATAAGTTCAAGAACAACTCAAAGAAGGCTTCAGATAAGTAACTTACATAGTAGAGCCAGAAAAGTTCCTTTATTATCCGCCAAGAATGTAAAACAACGTTTAAAGTTTGCCCAAGATCAGTTAAATTTGTATGCGCAATATTTTATGGAGAGATGAAACAAAAATAAATTTAATATGTTCTGATGGTAGGCGATATGTTAGAAGACCACCCAACCAATAATTATTATCAAAACATACTATTAAAACTGTAAGGCATGGCCACATGTATGTGGCCATATTTTTTTATGACCACATTTTCATGTTCTTTTTTCTACAGTATTTTTTTAAACTGAGTTTGATATTATGCTTTCCCTTTATGTTATATATTCATATTATACAGTTGCTGTATTAATTATGTATGCTATTACAACTTGCCAAGTATACCACATATGCCAATCAAAGCCATGTTTTAGGCCGGACGAGCACTGAATTGCTCTACCAAGCTCCTATTTGCGTTATTTAGCACCTACTAATTATTTTTCCATTCCAACTGTGAAATCCCGTTTAAAAGAGCTATTTCCTTCGATTTCAGACATTTGAAAATTCCTGTCGGGAACTATTGAGACCATGGCCAAGACTTCCACAAAGTTATACAGAAGTTCACATTAATAAACTAAACAATATATGTATGCATTTTTAGGATAGACTTTCGAATTAAATTTACTAATTAATTAATCGATTTCATAGTGATTTTCATGTGAAAGGTAAAGCTCTAATCAACAGAAAAAATATATATTAATTGCATTATTAAAATGCGGTGTCCGGATTCAGATCTGTTCAATTGTCATTAAATTTATAATCATTGAATACAAATTGTTGCTGTTCATTTGATTAGTATTCCGACTTCTATTAGTAAAAATTTGAATTTTGTCCAAACCTACAATTGTTTTAAAGCAAAGTTCTACAGTTCCTTTATTGTTCAAGAACAGGAAAAAAAAATTAACCAATCATATTAATCAAAAAACTCAGCCTTTTTCTACAATTAGATAAGTTCTGTAATTGCAATTTTAGCTTTTAGATGTCGACAAGCAGTACTAGAAAGAAGAAAGCCTATTCGTGGTTTTTGTGGATATGACAAAGATGTTTAATAGAAATGTATTCTGGAAGCTCTTGGACATCATAGGATGCATGCCCAGGCTGGTGCAGATGCCTTTACTTCTGCACAATGGCACGAATGTAAAAGTTCTGATACAAGTGGATGAGACCTTGACCAATGCTCAGGATGCGGAAGACTATGCAAATCTAAGCTGAGTGTTTTAAGTCACTGTAAAGTCTATAATTCTTCACCAATAGCTCAGCAAAAATCAATAGACATGACTGAGGTCATTCGCATATTGAATTGATAGCCATCACTACAGCTACTCATAACTATCACTGTGTTTATTCTATTAGATGTTTTGCACTTAATACGTACTACTCCATTTTAATTAACAAATTAAAATTATAAAATTGTAATGGAGAAATCGCTTAATTGCTTGAATATGGATGTTCACACATATCTTCATCTCGTAATTTTTTTAGATTTATATAAAATAGATATTTTAGTTTAAAAAACGCACCTTACAGGAAAAAAATAGTTCTATTAATGGCAATGTTCTATTAATGGTTTTATTAAATAACAGTATGAAAGTTACAATAATAATCTATGATAAACATTCACTGATGTTGCATAAACTATAATGAATTTTCCCTTGTACTCCATGTGAATGTCCTGCTCGTTCCTTCAGCCTAATGATAAAGTAATCATAATGATAGTAAGTATCTCCCGAGACCGATTTCTGGCCTTATAACGTTCATTAGTCGCGCTCAAGTTGAACGAAAGTGAGTGATTAAAGGAACAGTCAGAAACAGAGACCGTACCATTCTATGGTGAATGATCGTAGTATATCTCGCGCAAACTGTTGTGTTCGCCAGTCAATAAAACAAAAAAATCAAATAAGATGACGTAAAATATATAATATGGAGGACTTGAAAATATATCTTATAGGAACAAATGAGAAAGAGAAATAAAGGAAACAACCGAAAAATAAAGGATAATATCCTTAATACCATTAATTATAAAAAGTGCAATAGTAGCGAAACGAAATTGATATTCTGGAGCCTTGCGTAAGATATTTAAATGAACACATTGTTGGTAAAGCAAACATTAGTAAAAAAACAAAATATAGGAAAGAAAATTTTTATAAAAAATTTCCGAAATTACAAAGGCGTCCAGAATTTGTATGAATTGCACAGTGAATCTACAATTTACAAACTTGTGCACATCAAAATGCGTTTAGGTGATATGATGCGCGTGTAGAATTCTAGAATAATAAAATCAATTGCATGAGCAAAAAAGAGGAGGGATGAAAAAGTAGAGGAATACGAAGAGAGATGTAAGCAAAAACAAATAAATGACTGGAGTTAAGAATATGTTATAACAAAAGTTGTGTTTGTTGTTGCAAACCAAACCTGTTGCAATTTTTGATGCCTGTTTCGCTAACCATGTTAACATCAGCACGAGGTTATTCACTTTAATTCTAAAAATAATTATACTCTATTTATATGACAACTGTATCCAATGAAGCGTGTAAAAACATACACCGTGAAGTTAACCAAGCTTTACATTTAAAATTCAAAATTACTTGAATAGAATAAGAATAGAACGGAAACTTTTTGATTTACATATTAATGTAACGCTTGATTAACTTTACGGTTCATTATTTTACACGCTTTATTAGCTAGAGTTGTCATATAAATGGAACGCAGTTTTGTTTTAGAATTAGACTGAATCAACTCCTGTTGAAGTAATTTGGTTCAATTCTTCCATTGGAACCTTTGGTGTGAAACACTAAACTTGGAGATATTTACCTCTAAACACCAAATCACTTTTTTTAACGTTCAAAAAAGTGATTTGGTATTTAGTGGTAAATCTCTTCAAGTTTAGTTAACTAATTTAGTGTTTAGTGGTAAATTTCTTCAACATTAAACGATTATTTTGTTGGTACATTAAGATAAAAAAATAAACCTTTGCTCAGGTGGTACCAGTGTACTTAATTCTAACGTAAAGTTTTACCTCCAGCTATCGATCACTTTGTTCATAGCTGTTAGATAGAATAGTCGCCTTCAAATGTGCCTTGCGATTTATAAAATGAATACAAATATTGAACAAAGTCTTAAAGTTACATTCCTCGAAATTTCTTGTGCTTTATAGGCGTTTAAAGAATGCCGAGAAGTGATTGAAAACTTGCCTTGTTCCGGTCGGCCTTCAATGTCTTCAGCTGATGACGAAAACATGGAGAAACTGAAAGAAATGGCGATGGCAAATCGCCATTCAAATTTTTAGAATTATGGCTCAGGAATAGCACATGTTTCAGATGTGCGTGGCGTGGCGTGTTATGATTTGTTTAGAAGGAGTTGAATTTTCGCCAACAAGAGCACCGCAAACAGGTTACCGAAAACATACCGGAACATGTCAATTTTGACCGCACATTCATGAAACGAATCAAAATGGATTACGGTACGTGGGTTTATAAATTTAGCATGCAAACCAGTCATATTATTCGGACGTTACGTGGCGTTTGTGGGAGAATGTTCGCTAGTAAGGGCTAGATTATTGGAAAAATATTCCTTAGATTTTGAACCAGAATAATGTGTTGTCTCACACATTGATCCTTGAACATAAATGTTTGGCGAAAAACTCAATGAATATCATTAATTAAGCGTCCGGATTTTGCCAGATATGGTCCCCGGTAAATTTTTCTTGTTCCTCAAATTAAACTTACCGATTAGTGGAGGGCGTTTGGAGTCCAGTGGAGCCGTAAACCAAAATTCGCAGAAGAAGCTGAAGGACGATTGGATTATTTTGGTATAACTGTATTCAAACAAATAGGGCCATTTGAAAGCGACAAAATAAATGTTTTGTTCACTTTAATATAGCTCTTATTTGAAAAAGGCACTGTGTGTCGAAATAATTGTTTTACATACAATATTAAATATAATGGAAATTTTATATATTAATCTTTGTTTATTTATTTTAAATGAATTTCAAGTATCTCCTACCTCACTTAAATCCAATATTTTGTGTGTTATTAGAGTATTCCTGAAAGCAAATATATTAACACATATAAATAGGGTCGTTTTTGTAGATAATATGGGGTCACTCAATAAAAATGACCTTCTTTAAAAGACTACGGGGCTTGCTTGATATGACGAATTTCAGACACTCAGTAGGGACACTCAGTAGTAGATCGGTTTTTTCACAGCCGTCAAATAATTGAGAAAACAACATCATTTTATGACACTTTATTCAAAAGGCATACGATTATGTATAAAGAGACGTAGTATACGAGGCCTTGAATGAAAATAGGAATACTAGTTAAGCTAATTACATTTACTCGAATAACGATGGTTAACTCTAAGATAGTAGTAAAAATCCAATAAGACACAATGGTAAAATTTAAGATCAGAGAAGGTTTATAGTAAGGGTGTGGATTGGTTCTAGTCCTGTTTGAACAAAGTCATCAGTGAAATAGACATAGACGCCAATCGAATAGTGATAAAAAAAGATACTAGTATATGCATATGACCTAAACAAATTAATATGGTCGAGAATATCATTAAGACAGACCTATAATGAAGTAAAGGTGAAAGCCAAGAGAGCTCTCGAATTAAATATCGATAAAAGAAAGGTAATGGAAAAGAGAGCTAATCGAAGAAAAGAAGACAGAAGTGGACAATCGGTGTTGACAACATTCAAGTTTTGAATGGATTTACTTATCTGGGAAGCAAACTAGATGAAAACAATATCACAGGAGATTAATCTCGAAAGAGATTTACCACTAAACACCGAATCACTTTTTTAAGGTTCTCGACGAACATTTCGCTAATCATGTTAGCATCATCAGGATATGATTTAATCTCTGCTGATGCTAACATGGTTAGCGAAACGTGTACCGAGAACGAAAAAAGTCTCTTTGAGTTTAGTAGTTCACACTGAAAGTTCCAATAAAAAAATGATTACAGGAGATATCAAAAATTATATTATCAAGGGTGACAAAACTACTTGATACTACTTTGAAGATCTAAACTTATAAAACCTTACTCAATAAGTTCGTAGGATGACATATAGATGGCGTTACTATTGACAAATTCATATAATTTTTAGGATGTACTAACCTTCAAATGATACGTGTCAAAATTTCATGACAATCTGAGGTTTAGTTCACAAGTTACAGTGGTTTTAGTGTAACTGCTAACTACTTAACGCTACTCTTGTAATTCTGAAAACAATGGCAATATCTCAGTTTCGTGTGTTATAAAGCATTGCTTTTTAATGGGAAAAAATACCGTTCAAGCAAGACAATGGCTTGATAAGTGTTATTCGGACTCTGCTCCAGCGAGATAAATGGTAGAGAAGTGGTTGATTTTAAACACGGCCGTACAAATACCGATGACGTTGAACGCTCTGGTGGCCCAAATTCGGCAGTTATTTCAGAAAACGTAAAAACAGTCCACAAAATAGTTTTGGCCGATGGTAAATTGAAGTTATGTGAGATAGCTGACACTTTAAAGATATCAGAAGGCAGTATATTCACCATTTTGCATGAACATTTGTCCATGAGAAAGATCTGTACGAAGTGAATGCCGCGTTTGCTCACAGTCGATCAAAGACAGCAACGCGTCGACGATTCAGCGCGCTGTTTGGAGCTGTTTCAGCGCAATAAAAAGGATTTTTATGCGGTATATGACAATGAATGAAACACGGATCTATCTTCTCTCCACAGTCAAATCGGCAGTCAGCTGAGTGGACAGCAACTGGTGAAAGCCACTCAAACCATTCATCCGGACCATCAATAACGACGTTATATGACGTTATAAGCGCGTTTGAAGGAAGAAATTGCGAAAAAACAACTCCAAATGCAGAAGAAAAAAGTGCTCTTTCATCAGGATAATGCACCGTATTACAAGTCGCTCGCAATAATGGCAGAATTGCATGAATTGTACTTTGAATTGCTTTCCCATCCACTGTATTCTTCGGATCTGGCTCCCGGCGACTACTGTCTGCAGACCTAAAAAGATAGCTCCAGGGAAAGATATTTGGCTCCAATGAAAAGTGAAGCCTATTTTGAGGCCAAAGAAAGCATTCTACAAAAAAGGCATTGAAATGTTAGAGACGCGTTGGAATCAATGTATCACTCTTGAAGGAGACTATGTAGATGAATAAAGTCAAATTTTACCTAAAATTTGTTGTTTTATCAGTCATCCTACGAACTTATTGAGTGATGTGTTACAAAGGAATACGAAAGTTAAGATCTATAAAACACTCATTGGGCCATTAGTTATTTATGACTGAGAGACGTGGACCCTCAAAAAGAAAACAAACGAAAAGCTTGCAGTGCTCGAAAGAAGAATACTCAGAACATTTTTTAGGGCAACGGACATTGACAACGGAATTTGGAGGACTAAGTATAACTTTGAGCTCAAGCAATTATATAAAGATTTGGATGTTATAATCATGTGAGGCTTCAGCGACTGTTGGGGCAACGTGGCATGAAGCCAAATATGTTTGGTATGCCAAAGTATTGGGTACCAATTCTGGACCAACTGGAAAGGGGCTGCTGGAGATCGATCCGGATGCAGGTGAACGCTGCAGGAGGTCAAAGCTCACTGTTGGGGAGAAGATGAAGACGATGAATTGTATTGTTTGATAAAGCCTGTCTAAGGCACTGTTTACAGTCATATAGACGTTAAACGTTTTATAATATTGAGTGCGTTAATAGCTGAAAAATTAGATATGTTGGCAACGTCGCCAACTCTACGAGACAACCGAGTGTGTTGACCTACAACGTGTCGGTAATAAACAAGTTCCCCGGCAGTTTATTCTCGGAAATGTTTCTAACCGACCGCCACAGGTCCGACTCGAACGAAAAAAAACGTTTTGCTTACAGTAGCTTTTTTACGTTTCTCATAATTTCTAACTGGTTTGTTTCCTCAAATACATGACTGCTTCCTTCAACTTAACGATTTGTTTAATAATAGTTGCCTTGACATTGTCTTTATCGGTCACGAGGCTTGATTCATTTACATAATGTGTTTTTGGTTTGATCTTAAAACATTAAAATATACGTGACTTAATGATGACAATTAATAAATAATCAATTATTAATAAAAAACCGATAATATATTACATTTTACGACATGCACTTCGAAACTCAATGTCGATTCAAAACAGATTAGCGAAGTACCTGCCCAGTAAAAAACGTTAACTTGAACCAAGAAAAATATCTTTTTCCTATTTTTTTTCTTGAACAAAAATATCATAACTGACCCAAGAAAACTATCTTGGTTCAAAAAATCTCTGTTAACAAAAAATTTTATGGCTTACCATCATTTAGTCTCTAATTTCAACAATCTTTTTGGTTCAAAACAATAATTATTTTTAATTCTAAATTATTTTTTTGAATGAGAAAAACTGGTTAAATAACAATAACAAATATCTTGGATCAAGATAATAAAATTTGTACTGTGTGTTTAATTGTAATTATTAAATGGATAATAATTTATTGACGCTATTTCATTTCGTACTGAAAGTAGAACTTAAAAAAAATCAAGTGCGAAAAAACAAATTTTATGTGAATTTCGTTCAAGAGAAAAATTTTCATAGATTAAATAACCGTGTTCTTAGTTGAAGTTGGTAGCATTGTTTCTTATAGGAAAACGTATTACTTAAAATAAAATATGGTTTTTACATTGAATATTTTTTTCTGGTTAAAATAATAACATTTTTTTCAGTTAAGAAAAAATCAACTTGTTTCGAAACATTTTGCTATCTTCTAATTAGAACATTTAATCTTGAAATAAAAGATCTTGCTTGAATAGCATATTATTCCTATTGAGAATTAACAAATCTTCAAAGTTAAACACAAGGGTTTTGACATAAGGGTGAAATATATGTCGACTAAAGAAAAACATTTTTTGATTCAAGATTGAATTATTAAAGGAAAATTTTTACTTCGTTGAAGACCAATTTGATTTTCCATACATATGGTCAAACATTTTCGTGAGTTCAGAATATTTCTTTTGGTTTAATTTTTTTCCTGTGTGGATTATTACTGCGGAGCACTATGATATCATATGATAAATTCTTCCTAGTTCTGTATCCCCTTTAACTTTCCAGGCCTTTTCTTGTGTACCGTCTACTATTATTAGTTTGCTTTCCTGGTCATTTATTTTTAAACCAAACTTGTATGCTGCCTCCACTAATCTTTTTGTCACTTCTCGCAATTATTGTAATATTTTTTGAAAACTTTATACAGCCAGCAAAAGTTATTTTACACTAAGACGCTCGAATAAATGACTCAAAAAAAACTTGAAACATGCTGCTGCTTTTTCACCTCATACCATCTAGTAATTATCTGTTTTTCAGTTCAACATCATTTGGACATTTTAAAAAGAAAAAGAAAACCTAAAAAAGCTCATTAAGTGGTAGCTCCATAATGCCTTTTGCCAAAAATTAACATCTTTAATAACAAAAAATGTAAACAGGTTGTTTTTCACTTCTTTATTCGTTTTAAAAGATTTTCCATTTAAACAATTTTGGAGAGAGCAAAATAAATGAGTGTCCGAGGGTTTGAGGTCCCGTGAGAATGGTGGATAGGGCAAAACATCCAAATTAATTCTCAACAATTCTTGCCCAGTCCTGATTGGTAGGTGCTGTCGTGCATTACCATAATGAAACACGACGTCTTTTCTATTTGCTAATTTTAGCCGGTTTGTTTCAATTGCTGCCTTTAGTCGATTTAATTGCGAACAGTAGAGGTCGGTGTTGATGGTTTGGTTGCGTGAAAGAAGCTGTGTATGAGTCTTTTTCAATTACACCAAATGGAAAGCATAACTTTCTTCGGAGGAAAACCGTCTTTCGCCGTGTTTAAAATCCCTGAGCCTGGCAAACCCCATGATTTGTTTCGTTGCACGTTATTACACGCAGTTTACTTTTCATCACCGGTTACCATCCGGTTTAGAAATGGAGCCTCAGTGGAGATTCAGTCCAACAGATTTCGTTCATTAAGTTCATGAGAGACCTGCACATCGTATCAGCAGAGGTATTAATTTTTTTCAGATGGTTAAAAGCGCCCAATTTGCCAATTTTTAACTTATCTGCACTCTCACGGACCGTGATGCATAGATCTTTTACTATTATGACCTTTATTTCATCTGCATCAGGGCTTGAAGGACGGCCAGAGCGATGGTGGTCTTCCAGGTCAACATCTCCACCTCTGAACCGACCATACCACTTTTGCTCCGTGGCCTCCCCAACAGAACCCGGTCCCTAGAGGGCACAAATCTTGTTTTTTGTTTGGACTGCATTCTTGTTCTTTTTGAACTAAAAAGGCATTATGTGGTGAAAATGCAAGTTATCGAGCAACATTTTAATTTGAATCAATTTGGCTAACTGAAAGCAAATTAGAGCGAATCTGAAGGTAAACATTGTAAACAACGTAGCACTTAAGACCCTGTTCTTCAAATTACTTTTGCAATAAAAATCAAATGTTGCCTTTAAATTTGGCGCCATGAGTGTAGATGACATGATTTCGATTTAGCGTTTATTTTTTTCGTGACGACTGAAAGCCGTCGTATACGTGTGGAACTTTACGGTGACAAGGTCCCAGAGTAAGAAGATTGTGGGCCTAGGTTTAGATGATTCGAAAGTGGTAATTTCGACTTGAAAGGCAAATAATGATCAAAAATCTATTTTGGCAAACAATATTTTATTTTGAAAAACTGACATGAAATAAAACCGAAAATATAGTGTCTTATCCATTGTTGTTGGTATTTTGATAATAAGAATAGTATAGATAATAAGACGTAAGACTGAATTGCTTTGGAAAGAAGACGGTGGGATCGGAAGGGTGTTGTGTATCATGAACTTCTGAAATCAGGTGAAACAGTTAATACCGTTCGCTACCGTCAACAAATAATCAATTTGAACCATGTATTATACCATGAACCATATGGTTACAAGATCGGGAAAAGTGATTTTGCAACACGACAATGCCCAATCACACCCAGCGAAAGCAGTCAGAGACACAATTTCTGCACTTGGCTGGGAACTCTTGCGCCATCCGCCGTACTCACCAGACTTAGCCCTTTCCGACTACCACTTGTTTTCATCGATATATCACGCACTTTCTAGAAAACACTTCAACGATTACGGAGCTGTCACAATTTTTTTTTTAAGAAAAAATGATGAAATATTAACTGGTATCAGAATTTTCGGTGCAGTTTGTTAGGATTTCTATCAGATTAATATGGGACATGTTTATTTACAAAACCGAAAAGGTGAATTCTGCTTTATATGTGCTTTGATTAATTTAATTTCTAATTTCGCCCAAAAAAAGCCAATATCATGACAAAAATGCGTGTGATTGACATATTCTTGATTTCTCAATCTGGATTTTGTATGGGTGGTATCTTGATACAAAATGCATCGTAAACTAAAATATTCAATGATACTATATTACGACGAACAAAACGCTATTGATTTCGCCGAACAGTAGCTCTGGTTCTCTGTTTTCAGGCGTACAAATAGTTGTACGTACTTTCTTTGTCTTGAAGCGTCTTTTCAGTGGCGGCTCCCGAAGGAGGGCATTGGGGCGCCGCCCCTCTAGCATCTATTTCATGGTTCTTAGAGTTTTAAACCTATGTTTTGATTTTGCATCAATGAATTTTTCATTTGCTTCACATTACACTTTTCTACACATAATTTGTATATTGATGTATGTACAGTTTGTTCAAATTAGCTAACAATGTAAAATAATTGCGAAATCATACTTAAATTATTTGATTCTTTCCATTCACTCTTTCTAGCAATACACATTAATTTGCATCAATTTTTGTATAATAATGTGGTTATCATCATTTGCTACGGCATTTAATGTACTCCTTGTAGCTTTCAGAATTAGTGGAAACAGATAAGAATAGATTAAGATTTAAGATTTTTAAAAAGACCACAACTAATTTTAGATAAACAATAATAATGTCATGGAACATCAACTAAAAAATCTTTTAAACAGAAGGAACAAAACAAAGATATTCATTGCATAAATTTTTAACATATACACTAGGATTCGAAAAATCCTTAAATTTTTTTTAATTGAATATCTTACATTCTGATGATTTTACACTGTACACACATATGCATATTTTGAGTAGATTTGTTATTGATATTGTGCTTTGGTAGTATTATCGATAATTTAAAATCAAGGTCAAGTGACTTGTTTACATACGTTAAAATATGCTGGAGAACAAAATAAATGCAACATTGAACAACATATTTTATTAGATTACTTTTGTAATCGTTGTGTACATCATTACACGGTATTGTGTAATGATAAAAACCCAAGAAACTTCACTTACGTTTTATACAGAATATACTAGGGTGTAATAAAAGTATTTGCGTTTTTTCGAAGCGCGTTGCGAAGGATTATACTTCATCCTTCAGAGGTTTAATCCGATTTCAACTTTTTGCTTCAACAAATAAATATTCTTTATTTAGTATTAAACTGAAACATTCAGTCGATAGTTTTTAATAAAATGAGGGAAATATGTCACGAAATTAGGAAACTTTTTTATTTTTGGGTCCGCACCAATAAAAATTTGCGTGTGTGTTAAATTTACTGCGCGACGAAAATATTTACGACGCAAAATTAACACCACACACTCCCAGTCACAGTCAATAAATATTTGTGTTGTGCGCGATGTAAGCTCCGCTCCGTCTGTGTGTGCAGTAGGATGTTAGTAGGTTATGTTTGATTAGGTTATTCCACCAAGCGTCAAAAATAAAGTTGTTTATATTTTTTAATGTTGTTTATATAATTTTTATTTTATACTTATTTTCTGTAGTTTATAGTTTTATGTTTTGATACAAATGCTTCATCTAATAACGTCTGTTTTGCATTTTTTTTCCTTTGTCTTCTTCTACATAATAATATGCTGGAACATGCTTTAACTACATTCAGTTACTCAAGAAATAATAAATTACTAAATAATCAATTTCAATAGAGCCACGTCACGAAGGTATCTTTTTGAAACTAATAACATTAATTTCACTGCAATAACACGTCCACACCTAAATCCTGTGCGCCGATAATTCGTTTGACGTTTGTGAGAAAACCGACAACAGATGATTCGTGTGCGGCGAAAATATTTGTGTGTTACTTTGTGTCAGAGCGTCTACATTGCCACGCACGCATGCCATATAACATACATATAGCCCGCACAATGCAAATTGTTATTGATGTGGACCCAGCTTAAGATATCATTAAAAAAAAGCAACAATGCGTCTGACGCTGCTCGTGAAATTTACAAACTAGAGGAGGAATGTGCCATATCAATCCGCACCGGTCAGTTCTGATTCAAAAAGTGCCCGGGAGGATGGAATGGGTCTTGAAGATAAGGGATGATCAGGTCGTCCATGGCCCCTCGATGTCCACTTTTTAGGAACAGAGTCGGCAACGCGGCTGGCGTTACCACTATGTCTAAGGCGGTGGCTTGTCGCCACTGTGTCGGCACTGTAGTTGGCGCGGTAGCGGGTTCGATTCCGTAATCACTATTGGTCTTTGTGACTTTGTTCATTTAAGAAGCATTTAAGTTCTGAATGTTTTTAGGCAAGAGTGTAAACTCTGACAAGGAATGGCCCTTCAGTCACGCCAGTTCGAGGATGTGTTTTGAGAGGTATTCTACGTTGGTCGCTCGCCAGTCGGTAGGCTTCTCGATAGACTTATGGTTAAGCATAAAACTAAGGGTTTATAATCTGAAGGGGATGCTGACCGGTATTGTTGGGGGCTGATGACCGTGCTTCAGAACCCACGTTAAGCTGTAGGTCCAGTCGCTAAATAGCCTAAGTTGCTGATCTAAACCTGATCCTAAATTCTAACTCTAATCTAACTCATCGTGATATCGAAGAACAATACAGTTACTGGCTCAAAGATGGGTTGAGATAATGGAAATAAACGCCCTATATTTCGAGGAATAAACTGCGGGTATAATTTTTTCAACTGTAAATAACTAAGTACCCCAAAAATGCAAATACTTTATTATACCCTAGTAAGTACTAATAGTGAGTGCGGTAACAGCCGTACCACCTCGAGTATCAATTCTCAAGCCAAGCTATGGGCATCACAAACGAACCAAGCCATGGGCTAACTCGACCTGAAGATCTAAATTTAATTTTAATTAATATAGTAAATAATAAGATGATTTTTAACTCTGCGAGGCATGGGCCAAATTAGATGATTTATGTCTTCTCGCTGTAGGGTGCCTCAGACACGTCCGCATGCTTCAAGCAAATTTTAAGTTGCTAGCCGTTAGGGTAATTGCCCAAGAGTTCGACTAATGCTATTTCTGACCACTCGAGTGTCGCAATCGCAATTTTTTTTGTACTGCTCTTATCTAGTCTGACATTATCTTGCTGAAATATGAGATTTGGGGTATATTGCAGATACATAACGAGCTGCATTAAAATTCCCTTTGATAGTTGGCTACCTGCCAGTTGCCACCTACCTGATAGCATGCTGACCTGCTTAAAAAATAATAATAAATTTCCTAGATTCCATAGATCCTTCTATGTCCAACATGGTGATTTAAACATAATTTAGACTTTTCACTAAACCAAATAGAGTTCTATTCTAGACTCCATTAAATACTAGCTCGGCAATATTCTAACCGATGTTTTTTATGGCGCGAGGGTAAAAGAAAGCACCCAATAAGGTCTATAAACACGTACCCCATCGCAAGTAAATGCCGATGAACAGCTATCCTCGATACAGTTCTACCTATAGCTTTAATAAAAGTAATAATGTAAGTATTCTGTAGCAAGAAGTCCGAGATTGCATTCGTGATCTCTTTGGTTACTACCAAAAACTCTGATCCCCAGACTATCCTATCCAAGTCCTCATAATGGTAGAAGTAGCAATATTATCGTTTCGTTTCGATTACTTAACCTTAGTTATAAACTAAGAAAACTTAAACCCAGTTTTTTGATACAAATCTATTTTCAAATTCGAATAATTACCTAAAGGGACGTGGTTCTCGAACTCCTGCTATTTTAGTACTTTCAACATAACCCCATTTCATTTGATTGATTGATTGATATGTCCTTTACTTTGTTGTAGTTCATTTTTCAAATGAAATAAAACAATTTTTTACTTTGTTATTTATCACTTATTTTATTAATTTTATTTTTTGACTTTGTGACAATACTTTCGTAAACAATGTTAGATTATCAAACATACTTTAAAACTAAGGTATCGCAGCTGTTTATCCTATATATACTTTTTTTTACAGTTTTATTCAGCGTATTTTTTTATATGATATTTTAAATAGTGGTGAATTTCGGAGATCTGTCTGATCATTTAATAACTGTCTAGACTGGTTTTTATTATATTTGTAAATTTCTATTGCTTCTACAATGTTTAGTTTTGTGCTCTTTGGGGCTGTATGTAAAATTTTTAAATTTGATATATCTGGATATTTATGTCCGGTATCTGTGAAATGGTTCGCAAAATTAGAATTTTGTTTCATTAGTAGGTGCGTAGATTGGTGTTCTTTGAATTTGGAAAACCTCGGCATATTTCTTTCACATAGCAGCTACTAGGAGCACATAGCACCTACTAGCAGCACATAGCAGCTACTGCAAACACAATCTTATTAAACGAAAAGAAAAATAAAATAACCAATACGGAGCCTACACCTCCAAAACAGTTTAATTAAATTCACAAAGAAAATTTCCCAACACCGAGTAGTTTCATACACAAATAGCCCGTTAAAAAACCTAGCCTTTTACTTAAATAGTATATTCAAAAACTTAACGAATTTTTCGCCAAAACATTCAATAAAAAAATCGGTTGACCTTACAAAAAAGCTTAGCTTAAAAATTACGTATTTGTTGTAAAAACGGTTTTCTAGCATCCTTTAACGTTAGCAATGTGTTCCTGAATATTCCAAATAAAAATTGTCTACAATTAATAAATAATTTGTTTATGTAATGTTAATTATGTAATGTAATGTAATGATAATTATGCATTCTGTCTTCGAATTTTGTTACTTCATATGATAAAATTTGCCTCAGTTCTGAAAAGAATTTTGTTTGAAAATCCAGGAAGTTTTTCTTAAATATGTTTCAAAAAATCAGAACATTGACAATGGTCAGATAGTTTTAATTTTTGTGCAAATTAAGCTTTAAATGATTTTGGGTCTAAATTATTAGCATTTTCAAAAAGAGAGGCGACCAAACTAACTAATAAATACAGGGGCATTTCCTTGCTAGCAGTAGCGGGTAAAATACTTGCTAAAATCGGGATTATCAGACTACTCGCAAATATAGATTAATTTATTCCTGATATGCAGCGTGGCTTTTAACCAAAGCGATCAACCGTACGCATTGTTTTCTGCCTCCATCAACTACAAGAAAAAATTATTGAACAAGAACAAAATATATGTAGTACATTGCCTCCTAAAAGCTAGAGAATAGAGGCGTTGCGATATGCTATACGACTGATAGAGGCCTTTTAATTGTGTTCCGCCTTAAAACCAAAGTCGAAATCCGAATAGGCTAATTCATAGAACATTAGGCTTTAAGATTAACAAACATAAAACTAAAATTATGATTGTTTCTCTTACATCAATCACCAACATCCCCTTACTAATTCATCCACTTACATCAATACCAACACGAACAACATTAACCATAACAACTTCAATCTATGGAATCTTTTAGGTAGTTAGGTTATCTCGTTAATTCTAAAGTAGATCTGGACATGGAAGTCCGCAACCGAATTAGTTGTTCTTCTAGAGCACAACAAAAAACAAAACAGAAAACTTTTTTGGAAACTTCGCCATAGAATTTTAATGAGTACATGAACGAGCGTTAATGCAAGTCATCAATGGAAAGCGACTGTGTCCAACAGAACTCATTGGGAACCACTATTTCGTCTGTATCAAAGATCGAGGCCTAGAAATAGATACATACCGCCTTCTGGTCAGTTTGAATATCCGGAGTGTAATCATGTCACCTCACCTAGAATAGGTCTCTTAAGCCACAGAAGAGCACACGTTCGTTAATCTTGAATATTAAAAGAATACATTCACATTCCAGTACTCGATTATATTAATTCACGAGCCCCTATATCATTTGTGGACGATCACAACAAATGTATTTTAAACATATTTGAATATTCATTCTGATTTTTGATTTATTAAATTATTTATGTTAATTTAATATACCAAATAATTTACGACCATTTTAATAGTTGAACAAATTGCATATGCGGTTCCATATTATACGATATAATATTTATAAACGGAATCAGTCCATCTCTTAAATATTACTATACAACAAAATCCAGAAAAATACTGTTCCTATTAATAATACCGTACCTTATAGAATAACGATACTAGACTCCTGAAGCACGATTAATATTCACCTAAACATAAATAAAACACCATTATTAAAACCAAAACAAAAATCTTCACTGTTGCCAACACACCCAACAAATAACAATTTAACGATATTTGTTGTGCTTTAAATACATTTTTGATATCTCTCATTAACATACGTAACAGTGGTCGGGTCAGTTTAAATATGAACCAGTCAAACGAAATCAAGTCTCACAGTCAGGCCGATAAAATATCAGCCATGGGGCACAGACAATTTTAGTGATGTTGATCGTTCATTTTTAAAGAGGAATATGTAAAATTGCTATTCAGTTAAATCTATATAATTTAAAAGAAATATAAAGGGTTGTTCAATAAGAGCGTCAGAACTTTTAAATGAGACCCAGTGATAACTATAGGGTGATTTTGTTAGTGCGTACGAACTTATTCAAATAAAACAACAAAATTAGATGCAAAAAAATATGTATTTTATATGAAATAACATTTAATGACATTAATGTTTGAAAACAATTTGGGACTGTCAATTCTGTCAATCCAATTTCCGACTGCTTTTTCAAGCAACTGGGAATTGGAAATTCTTATGTCCGCAATTGTCCGAGTTGTTGACTTCTTCTAAGCAGTGGCGGCTCGTGAGGGAGGGCGTTGGGGCGCCACCCCTTCAGCATTTATCACAGTAAACAATTTTTCAGAGCAAAACAGCGTATTTTATTTCCGTTCAGTTTCTTTCCTTTAACTCATTTTTCGGGTTCACCTCTTGTATAGGGTTTCAAAAGCATGAAAAGTAAAAAGGAGGAAGGGGAAAGCAAAAAAAAATTGAGAAGCAATATTTTCTTCTACGCCTACAATAGTTGCTGGTTTATCGGCATAGATCAAAGATTTAACATAACCTCAAAGAATATAATCTAAAGGCCTTGTTGACCAATTAACAGGTCCGTTTCTCGAAATAATTTTCTCATTGAATTGTTCCCTCAATAAATCGATTGTTGCTTTGGCTATATGACATATGGAGCCGTTTTGTTGGAGCCACATCTTCTTCAGATCAAATATTCCAAGTAGGTGGAATAACAAAGCCCAACGGCGACGAATTGATAAATTTGGATTTTTCAGCAACAGCGGCGATATTTTCTTTAAAACGTTCAGTTTTTTTGTTTTAATATCGAGTAGCCTGAAATGTGTTCGGAATTTGTCAAGAATTCAGCGAATATATCGCTCGGTTGGGTGATTATGTGCACCATAAAATTCACGAAGTGCTCTATAAGTTTGAAGCACAGAGCACTGATTTTGATAATAAATTTTGACAATTTGCAACCATTGCTCTGATGTTAAACGTTCCATGATTATTTCATATATTATATGGAATAATTTTGATACTAGAGACGCTCAAACAGCGACTCCTATCGGAAGTTCGAACACATTAAAAAATCACCCCAGTTGGCCAGTTGATATTTCCATTTCGCGAAATAACGCGTACAGAAAACTTTTTTCAATAGATTGATTGTCTGGCGAGATGTGTAAGAAGTTTCACCGATCATCTTGTTGAAAGAAAATATTGTTTCTATCCATCATCACTCATCTATTCGGCCTTTGCGCTTTACAAATGGTTTTTTTATGATAAATCATTTTTATCATAATTTTGTATTACAGTTTCAAACATAATTGTGATTGGATAGCTTTGAGAATATTCTTATAATCTGTCATTTAACGACCCTGTTTTTTGTTAATTTTGTATTTAACCATTTAAGGAACCATTATCATTTAAGGAAAAAAAGACGTTCAGGAAATTTAGTGTGCAGCAAATCGATTGTTTCAGCACATTTGTGCCGTGTAACATAATTCTGTAAAATCATATTCTGTCCAGGTTCATTTTCTTCAATTCTAATCTCGAAAAATTGATTAACATTTAGGATATCATCACTAGAGATGTCCAAGTTTTTTTACGGTGATCGCTGATTGTAATGATAATTTTGCATGTATCTTTGAATTTCTTTACTTCATAACGTATATTAAAATTTGCCTCATTCTTAAAAAGAATGTTCTTAAACCTATTTTAGAAAATCAGGGCATTGACAATTGGCAGATACCTTTAATTTCTTGTTAAATTATGCTTTATATGAAAGAGAAGCAAGTTCTGCCTACTTGAACGCGCTAATTGTCAATATATAATAATTAACTGAATTTTTAAATACCGGTGGTACTAGACGAACTGTGTTTCGTTTAATCACTATGAGGAAAATGCATCTACATCTAAAGACTCGGAGACTACTCGTTAAGCTCGGCTTCTCTCGAAGAAATAAAACCAGACCCAGTTGTCTTTAATTCCAAAAATCGGTATACGGTAACGCCACCTAGTGGTTGGAGTGCTACTATATATATATATTTATATATATATATATATATATATATATATATATATATATATATATATATATATATATATATATATATATATATATATATCCACCCGCTGCACAAGAAGGAAGACCGAACAGATGTGAACAACTACAGAGGAATCTTCTTACTACAAGTCACTTACAAAATTCTCTCAGCATGCCTTCTCCAGAGAACATAAGAATAATTAGAACACCAAATTGGTGAGTGCCAGGCAGGCTTTCGCCCTGGTCGCTCATGCACTGAACAAATATTTAATTTAAAAACAATACTGAAATACAAAGCTATCAGAAACGTCCCAATCATCTGCACGTTCGTGGACTTCAAGAAAGGATACAGCTGCACCGACCGAAAATCTCTATTCAACATCCTAGAAGAACAAGGACTCGACCCCAAAACACTACGATTGATCAAGCAGGCACTGACCGACACAACCTTAAAAGAGAAATTTATAGGAGAAATTTAGAAATTTCCGAACCCTTCCGGATTAAAACCGGAGTACGCCAAGGAGATGGTTTATCCCCACTCCTCTTCAACCTGGTCCTGGACAAAGTCATAAGGGAATGGGAAAAATAACAGAAAAGTCAAGGCACCTATACGACTCGGACGACTCAAAAACAACAGAAATATCATGCCTAGACCTGCCATACTCGCAGACAATGAAAAAAAGACAACTAAAGAGGCGGAAGTCCTCAAGGAATGTGAAGATGAAGAGGGCATATGGCAAGATAGACAATATCTACAATAAGAAATGCATATCTATTCACGCAAAAATAAGACACTACAACACAGTAATCAAACCAGAGGTATTATACGCGAGACACTTACACTTCATAAAAGAAGAACGCAAAATTATGAGGAAAATTATCGGCCCAAAACTGACAGAGAATGGATACAGACTACATTCTAGAAAGACCACAGAGAGAATGGCCAATGTAGCGGCAGATTAAGAAAAAGAAGGTCGAAATTCTATGGACATATTAGTAGACTCCCGCCGACAAGACTCTCAGAATTGTTATATACATACAACGATCAACTCAACAGTATCATACACAGGATCACACAAGTCAGAGCTGATCTGGGAAAGGCACAAATGGACCCGACAGAGATTGAGGATGGAAGAACGTACAGAAACAAAATACATATGTGGAAGGTTGCTTCAGAGAGCGAAGTTTCGAGGAGATCGGGGACAAGGTGGACGGCGGAGGGAAAGAGAATCCACGGAGAAAGGATGAGAGAGGTGTGGAAGATCAGAAAGAACACTCGAAAATGATTCAGTGAACGTGATCCAACTGGGTCTATACGCACCTAATAATATATATATATATATATATATATATATATATAT
This sequence comes from Cosmopolites sordidus, assembly GCA_031761425.1. Lineage (NCBI taxonomy): Eukaryota > Metazoa > Arthropoda > Insecta > Coleoptera > Curculionidae > Cosmopolites > Cosmopolites sordidus. The sequence goes on along the minus strand of JARFXV010000767.1, from coordinate 219,255 downwards.
ATATATATATATATATATATATATATATATATATATATATACATATATATATATATATATATATATATATATATATATATATATATATATATATATATATATATATATGCGAGCATTTTTGTTGATTGATGACTGGAGACGAGCCCCACCCATCCCTTCAACAAAAATGCTCATTAAGGCGGAGACGCAGGTTGTGTGTTCCACATGAGATTATGGAACCCAACGGTTGGGTGTATGATGACACTCAACTACTGTTGTCGCATTGGACCCAGTCCAATATATATATATATATATATATATATATATATATATATATATATATATATATATATATATATATATATATATATATATATATATATATATATATATATATATATATATATATATATTAGGGTTAGATCAGGCTGCCATTGGACTTTTGACATTGCAACGTTAAATATACGGACTATGAAAACAGAGGCCCGATTGCAAGAACTGTTAATCGAACTTGACAACATACATTGGGATATTATTGGGCTCTGTGAAACACGAAGGAAGGGTGAAGAGTTAATCAAACTGGAACCAACTGGACACGTACTCTACACTCGAGGTACGGAAAATGGCCGATGTGGCGGAATAGGATTCCTCATCAATCGAAAGCTGAAGGACAGTGTGGTAAAATTTGAAAGTACATCCGACCGATTAGCCCAATGCGTCATTCAGCTGAATAAAAAGTTTAGGCTTCAAATCGTCCAAGCTTATGCACCAACTATAAGCCATAAAGATGAGGAAATTGAGGAATTTTATGATGATGTGGCCCAGCTTTTATACAAGGAGAAATGTAGGTACAAAATCCTGATGGGTGATTTTAATGCCAGAATTGGAACAACAAGAACAGACGAAAATGCAACTGGCCCATATGGAACTGGTGAGCGAGACAATAGAGGTGACAGATTAGTTGATTTTGCTGAAGGACAAGAACTATATATTATGAATTCATTCTATAAGAAAAATATCAGCAGAAAATGGACATGGAAAAGTCCATCTGGGCTCACAAGCGAAATTGACTACATCATGACCAACGATAAAACAATATTTACCAATTGTACTGTCCTTAACAATTTTAATGTTGGACGTGACCACCGAATTGTACGAGCAAGGGTTCGGATTGACTGTCGAAAAGAGCGCGAAAAAATGGTAAGATCAAAGAAGGGCAAGGTGGATTCTGGAAAACTGCTGGAGAGAGGAAGCGATTTTGAGATTGCTTTGTCAAACCGGTTTGCTGCGTTACAAGATCCAGAGGAGGAGGAAGTATCAGTTCAATATGAAGAAATCGCCAATAATGGACTTTAAACGGCTGCTTCAATAGCACCAGAGGAAAAATGTCTCAAACAAACAAAAATCTCCAGTGAGACCATTGATTTAATGAAGAAACGGCGAGCAATGAGAAATGCAGGTAGTCCTTTTGGCAGGGTCGAGTACACTGAGCTCTGCAAAACTATAAGAAAACGTATCAGAGAGGACACGCGCCGATTCAATATGCAGCTAGTGCAAAAAACCCTGGAAGAAAACAAAGGAATTAACAAAGCTAAACAGAAGCTGAGAAACAAAAGAACGCAAATATATGCTTTAAAGCGTGAGGATGGCACAGTGTGCAGGACGCGTACCCAAATGTTAGAGATTGTCAGAAGGTTTTATTCCCAGTTATATGAAGATCAGAGCCAGTCAGGGACAGCAATACCCACGGAAGAACAATATATAATACCAGATATCCTAGTGGAGGAAGTAACAAATGCTATAGAATTGATGAAGAATGGCAAGGCTCCAGGAAAGGATAGTGTAACTGTCGAAATGCTAAAAGCTGGTGGTCGGACGTTACATAAAACACTGGCAAAATTATACTCAAAATGCCTCAAAGAACAAAAAGTGCCTGACTTATGGAAAAATGCAGAAGTGATCCTTTTACATAAAAAAGGAGCACAGGAAGATTTAAAGAACTACCGTCCAATAAGCCTCCTATCAGTGATGTACAAAGTTTTCACTAAGATAATTTCTAAAAGAATATTAAAAAAACTGAATGACGCACAACCAAGAGAACAAGCAGGATTCAGAAGTGGATTCAGTACAATGGATCACATCCAGGTTGTACAGCAGGTCATAGAAAGGCACAACGAATACACCATGGCTTTTATCGACTACGAAAAAGCATTTGATTCCATCTCAAAGCATGCGATAATGGATGCACTGCTTAGCCAATGTGTAGAGAGAGCCTATGTAAACCTATTAGAATCGATATATGATGGAGCTACAGCCACAATTCACCTTGATGATCTTGAAGTGGGAATTAATATAGAACGAGGTGTACGGCAGGGTGACGCAATATCGGCTATTCTTTTCTCGGCTGGCCTTGAAGAAGTATTCCGTAAACTGGATTGGGAACAGGATGGGGTAAAGATCAATGGTGCAAACTTAAACCATCTTAGATTTGCAGATGATATTATTCTCATTTCACAAGACCCAGAGGAGCTGCAAAGACGCATACAAGAACTGCAAAGGGCTGGCGAACCATTTGGCTTGAAAATAAACCTGAAAAAGAGTCAGGTTATGTTCAATAACTTCGCTCAGGACAGAAGAATTTCAGTTTTAGGAAGGGATTTAGAGATTGTGGACAGCTTTGTGTATCTTGGGCAGAGGATTTCCATGGAGGGGAATATCGCCCGGGAGGTGGAACGGCGTGTTAAATGTGGCTGGCAGGCATTTGGTAGGCTCAACATAGTGTTTAAGAGCAGACTCCCACTTTGCCTGAAAAGAAAAGTATTTGATCAGTGCGTTCTACCCGTTATGACATACGGAAGTGAAACCTGGACACTCACATCGCAATCAATTCAAAAACTTCGGGTTGCACAGAGGGGAATGGAAAGATGTATGCTTGGCATTACAAGACGAGACAGAAGGTCCTGCGCATGGATCAGGAAACAAACAAAAGTCTGTGACGTTATTGGAAAAGTAAAACAGTTGAAATGGAGATGGGCAGGCCATATAGCGAGGCGATGGGACGACAGATGGACCATGGCAATCCTGGAGTGGATACCGCTTGATCGCAAACGTCCGCGAAGAAGACCGAAAGCACGATGGACTGATGACATCGTTAAGTATATTGGACCCGAGTGGCAGAGGAAAGCCCAGGACCGTGAAGGTTGGAAGCATGCTGAAGAGGCCTTCATCCTACAGTGGATCGATACGGGCTGATGATGATATATATATATATATATATATATATATATATATATATATATATATATATATATATATATATATATATATATATGCTGGGTTTAGTTGAGGAAGGGCATCTGTCGGAAAAGATAATTGTCCTCAAGGTGAGGGTTACTTTCCAACTTCCAATTTCTTTAAATCTTCCTGTGCTCCTTTTTATTTAAAAGAATTACTTCTGCATTTTTCCATAAGTCAGGTACTTTTTGTTCTTTGGGGAGAGAAAATTTTTATTTTATTTAGGTGTTAATACTGTTTTAATCTACAATATAATTGTGATTAAGCATCTTCCCCATCTCTTTGACAAACTTTCTATTCCCTGTTTTTAAAATGAGGGCGATTTTAAATTAAAATCTTCCATAGATCAGAAAAGATGATAATTCTGACGTTGCAGCATCAGGGTTATCTTCTTCATCTTTGCAGCATCTGGTAGGTGTGGATGTAATTACCAGTCTAATTCTTTGATATTTTCTTGGACAATTCGGGCACTGTTGCCATGTTGCGGACTAAACCTTTTCGATTTTTAAGACTTGAACATTTTTGTATCAAAGCCACGTTTAGTATATCAAGCTGAGCACAATAATATTCAGCACTTATGGTTTCTTATGTGGTTTATTGTATATAATCCACTTTTCATCCCCAGTAAAAAGAGTTTTGTTGAAGAAAAGGATTTCTACCTATCCTGAATAAGAATGCACTGCAGATTTTTGTTTTCAACCGAAGTTGATATGGCACCCTCTTTCCTTACCTAAACTAAACTTTGTTTAGTTGTTTTAAATACATAGGTATTGTGGACAATGCATTTTTATGCTTTGTGTCGAATTCCTGGATGGTTTGTTTGGAATCAGCTTCAGTTTCTGCCAACAGATTCTTATCAAACTCAACAGGTCTTCTATATTTATATATATACCGTAAAACAATGGGAATCACCATTCTTAATTTTTTAAACCAACACTGACATGTTTCGCTATCCAATGCACCAGTAGAGCATAATGTGGCA
>JARFXV010000767.1:162500-210000 GCA_031761425.1 Cosmopolites sordidus | reverse complement strand
CAATCAATCAATCAATCAATCAATCAATCAATCAATCAATCAATCAATCAATCAATCAATCAATCAATCAGTAAATCAGTAAATCAGTAAATCAGTAAATCAGTAAATCAGTAAATCAGTAAATCAGTAAATCAGTAAATCAGTAAATCAGTAAATCAGTAAATCAGTAAATCAGTAAATCAGTAAATCAATAAATCAATAAATCAATAAATCAATAAATCAATAAATCAATAAATCAATAAATCAATAAATCAATAAATCAATAAATCAATAAATCAATAAATCAATAAATCAATAAATCAATAAATCAATAAATCAATAAATCAATAAATCAATAAATCAATAAATCAATAAATCAATAAATCAATAAATCAATAAATCAATAAATCAATAAATCAATAAATCAATAAATCAATAAATCAATAAATCAATAAATCAATAAATCAATAAATCAATAAATCAATAAATCAATAAATAAATAAATAAATAAATAAATAAATCAATAAATCAATAAATCAATAAATCAATAAATCAATAAATCTTCAATTCAATCTTTAACTTAATAATGAATAAATGAATGAATGAATGAATGAATGAATGAATGAATGAATGAATGAATGAATGAATGAATGAATGAATGAATGAATGAATGAATGAATGAATGAATGAATGAATGAATGAATGAATGAATGAATGAATGAATGAATGAATGAATGAATGAATGAATGAATGAATGAATGAATGAAGAAATCAATAAAGAAATACAGAAATACAGAAATACAGAAATACAGAAATACAGAAATACAGAAATACAGAAATAAAGACATAAAGATATAAAGAAATAAAGAAATAAAGAAATAAAGAAATAAAGAAATAAATAAATACATGAAGAAGTAAATACATAAATACATAAATTCATAAATACATAAATACATAAATACATAAATACATAAATACATAAATACATAAATACATAAATACATAAATACATAAATACATAAATACATAAATACATAAATACATAAATACATAAATACATAAATAAATAAATAAATCTAAATAACAATTTAGGCTTTACTCTGCCTACTCCTCAGAGTTCAAAACTAGAAAAGGAACATTATCGGCGCGACCTCGGCTTTAATAGGTAAAGTGGAGCGCTCCTGTAGCAGATCGATATTTCGATAGTACAGCAGATCCTGTAATATCGAAACGATATTTGCAACCGAAAGAAATATATCCAGAAATAGACCAGTGAAAGGCAATATTCCACAAGAGTCACATGGTGTCTATGAGATTCCTTGTTCGGGCTGCTCCCAACAGATATCGACCAAACATTCCTCGCCGTCCGGAAATCGGATCTTCCCTCAATTCTAGCAGAACATTATATCCAAACGTGTCACATAATAGATTTCGACAAAGCCAATGTAATTGCACCTATATATTCCTACAACCTCGCAGAATTCCTGAAGCAGTTGAGGTCGAAAAACGCCCAGATTGCTTAAACAAAAGGGAGGACGGTCTTAGAGTTCCAAATACATAGAAACCACTTATTTCCAAATTACCCATCCGAAAACCTTTCGATCAAACGTCCACCTCCCGTCCCACCCCCACCACTCAACCGAGCACTCTACCCACAACCTGACTTATTGAGGCCGTCCACGTTCCTTTCTAGTTGTTAACTCTGGGGAGTAGGTAGATGAGGCCTCAGAATAAATCAACTAGATTATTTTAATAATGGCTTCAAAGTCGAAGCCGAAACGTCGAGATTTTACAACTCTAAAACACGGTTCTACCCGAGAACGTATTAATTCTAATGTTACCTATAAACTGTTGGATCTGAAGTCTAATTTAAGATGACGATGACTTCTAATAGCGATGCATACAGATCTAAGCTGGGTTATTTGAACCACTCTAAAACCTATAATTTTTCAATAATGGTCCAGCAAAATTAATAGCGACGATTAGTGTTGAAGAATCTTGTGTTTTCTTTCATTTTTCATTTTATCGGATGGTATATTGAAGTTAATTTTTGAAATTAATGAAATCATCTTATTTATTCTTCTATCATATCTTCTACTCTTCATCTATTTAGTTAAATTCATCTTATTTACCCAATTCCTCTAATTTACTAAAAATAAATGAGTTTATTTTTTAACTTAATAATTTAATAACGTTTTAACTTAATTTTTAATAGGTTTATTTGATTACAATATGTATTTATTTCGGATGAGAATAATGTAACTATTTAAAACTAAGTTGGTTATTGAGATGATACATATTTTAAATGTTAGAACAATTTCACTTTACCTTGTAAAAATTCAATTATTCGTACTTCTAAAATTGAAGTCACTGTTGTTCACTGGCCAAAGTCAGATAAGCGACGATTATCAAATATAAAACACTAATGTTCTCTGATATTGCTGCTATTCACTGTGCACCGAATAAACCCTAACTTCATTACTAAGTCTTAAATAACTTTTTGATATCATTTAACGTATGTAACAGTAGTCGGATCGATAGAAAGATGAACCGGTTAAACGAAACTCAATCTGGTCTCTACGTCCAGATTTCGTATCGATGGCTGATTGGTTTAACTACAAAAAGCCACCCGGAGATTTTATTGTTATTGATATTTTGGATTAACTCTGATTTATGGCAGTGATAGGTGTAACTAACATGCTGGGTTTATTTTCGCTTTATTTGTATTCGCAAAATTCGATTTTAATTGTCCCCAGAAAGTTTCACTGAATAAGAATGACCTTCAATATTTTAGTTTAAGGCAGTTTAGAATATAGTAGACCACATTAGTCGTTTTTCTTTTAGTGTTAAGAAAACAATGTTAAGACAAACTTAAGTTAAACAAACAATGTTAAGAAAAACGAAGAAAAATAATTTGAAGATGAAGCTATAGTGAATTTGGAACGCATTTTTTAATTTGGTCGGTTGTTACTATTCACACTTTAAAATTGAGAGAGAAAATCTTAATAATGATAATAGATGTGAAAAACTTTTTAAAAATTTGTTACAATTAATTATAAATGAATTAAAATTTATGAAATTAAAAAAAAATCACGTAACTATGAACGTTTCGCGATTGGCTGCCATGTTTGTGATGTCATAATAGTACAGTGTTCTCCCGTCAGTACTTTCAACGGCTTCTATATATATATATATATATATATATATATATATATATATATATATATATATATATATATATATATATATATATATATATATAAGAACATTTTGAGACAAGAATAGGAAGATAGACGTCTCATTGGACACGCAGTCCAAAGAATTCTAACACTGCATATATACGTCATCCGACGGGAAGTCGGCGAAAAGTATGGGTTGTTGACTGTGGATGGGCTGTGGATGGGATCTTCCTATTCTTGACAAGAGAGCTCATGTCGGTGCCCTGAAGAGTCTAAACATCAAGAGACGAAACATGTGTCCCCCAATGGAAGGGATGGGTGGGGCCCGTCCCCAGTCTAGTAATCAACAAAATGTTCATTTAGGCGGAGACGCAGGTTATTGTGTGTTCCATATGAGATTGAGTATCCCAGCAGTTGGGTGTCTGAGGATACTCAGCACTGTTGTCTCATTGGACGCAGTCCAAAGAATTCTAACACTGCATATATATATATATATATATATATATATATATATATATATATATATATATATATATATATATAATGTCCAAATTATTGTTAGTTAAGTGCAAAATAAAATATTGTTCGTTATTAATTTAGTTCAGTAATGTGTGAAAAAGGGTTCATAAAGGCTAATTCTGAAAATATACCTGATGTGGATATTCTTTCTTTCGGCTGTTAAAACGCCTTCCCCGTAGTGTTTTTTTGACTCGATTGAACAGAAATAAGTCGCAGAGAACCAAATCAGGTGAATTCGGTGGCCGTTGGATGGTATTAGTTCCGTTCTTGGTCAAAAAGTCGAAGATAATGATGGCATTGTGTGATGGTGTGTTATCCGTGGTACAAAACCCACGAGCTCCCTGCCTACAAATCTATTCTTTTTTTGGCCAATTGCTTCACGTAAACATCTCATAACGCCCAAATAATACTCTTGGTTGGCCATTTGACCTTCCGGAAGGAATTCACGATGCACAAGACCATTGTAGTCCATGAAAACCATTTTTTGCATGAAATTCAGGTCTTTCGGCACCAACTTTGCTGCAACACGGCGGAAACCTAAAATAATCATCTTGAATGGATCCATATCTTGAATGGATCCATAAGCAATGTTCAAGCTTTGACCACTATTTTCTTCACTTTATCGATGTTTTCGTCGGTTTTCGATGTTGACGGCCTGTCACTGTGTTCGTCATCATCAAAGAACTCACGATTACTTCTGAAGCGTTCGTGCCATTGATAAGCGACTGTTTTCTTTCAAGTATCGTTACCCAAACACTTTTCTAGCATTTCCAAGGCCCTCACACCATTGAATCCGTTTTTAATGCATTTTTTTTTCAATTTTTCTAGTTTCCAGTTTTGGATACATCGAAAACACGCACAGAGGCAGATGTACTCAAGACGGCGTAACTTTTACAAATGTCAGGCTATGACGCTGAAATTTGGTAGGAACGTCAATGACAGATGTAGCAACCTAGCAAAAAAACATAACTTTAATCGGGTGACTGCGAGCGGCACACGGTGGTCATTCTGGGAACTTTTTGATCAAGGTGGTATAATAATTAACTGCATTATTAATTACAGGTAGTATGACTAGACGAACTATGTCTCGTTCGATTACTAGAAGGAAAAATTCATCCACGTCTTTCAAAAGGTCAAAGACCGGTTTCGTCCTTTAAGAGCTCATCCGTTAAGTTCGGATGTCCCTTTATCGAAGTAATCGAAGTGAGCTTTTTAATGTCTTAATGTTGGCAATTCTGCTTAGAGCTTTCATCGGTTGTTAATCTTTTAATTTCTTGGTTATCTATGTATTAGAAAGATTTAAGAGATGATTAAATAAAGGCAAAAAAATAATTTAATAAAGGCAAAAAGCAAAAGAGAACGTCTAGAATTAAATATAAACAAAAAAAGGGTGATGGAAATAAGAACTAATCGAAGAGAAGAGCAGAACTAGACAATCTTCGATGTCCATGGCAACTTTAATTTGTGAATAAATATATAAACATAACATTTTATGAAAATAGGAGTAGAGCTAAAGCAGAAATAATTAAATGGATTGTTCCAATTAAAGAGGACCTAAGATCAGCAAATATTACACAAAGTGAAATTCAGGATAGAGGCTGTTTCAGACGCAAGGTTGACGTTCGGAAGGTTGGCCAGAGAGAAAATTGTAGGAAGACTGGAACAACTTGGTCTGACGAAAGAAAAAAAGCTCATAGCGAAAGAATGAAATTAGTATGGGCGCAAAGGAAGGCTATCAACAACAAACGCCTCTAATTGTACTTCGCGTGGTCCACCCGGGCCCATACGTGAATAATAATAATAACAATAACATTATAGGAGAAATCAGGAATCGTATTGTAAAAAGTAACAAAATTTACTCCCTGCAGTCTGTATTAAAATCTGAACTCATATAAGGGGACATGAAAATCAAAATATATAAAATACTCCTTGGGTCATTAGTTATCTAGGACTGCAAGACGTGAACACTCACGAAGAAAACAGAATAAATACCTCCAGTATTTGAAATTTTTGGTGCTGTGAATAATAATGGAATTTGGAGGATCAGGTATATCTTTGAATTCAAGCAAATGTACAAAGACTGAGTGCTGTGGACTATGTGAGAGTTCAGTGACTAAGATATAAACTCAACTTAATAGCTTGTTAATACAAGACGTGGCGAGAATGCTAGAAAGTTGTGTGGTCGTTGATTTCCAATGTTTGATGAAGTCGTTGAAGCTTATGTAAAGGATGCTTCTACGATCACCACTCCTAAGCGACATAAATGTTTTAGAAAATCGATTGCATCGAATGCGGAAGCGTTATGAATCAAAAATAGAATATATCCAAATTGTATTAAAATATTTTTATACATTAATTTGTCTTTCTTATTGTTTTTAAACTTTTAAATATATATATATATATATATATATATATATATATATATATATATATATATATATATATATATATATATATATATATATATATCGAAGATTATAGTTTTGTTAATCCATTCATTTTTGAAACACTGGACAAATAAATATTAAAGTAAAAACTATAAAGGCATATGCTAGGGTCTTTTTAAAAGTGGTCGCAATTACCGTATAAAATTGTAACACGTATTATCTTTATTGCCTGTTCTTTTACTTATTGTTTTGTTTTTGCTTTTTAGTTAGCAAAAATTTACTAAGTACATAAAATATGCATTATATAATTAAATTAAATATACACCCATAAATGTTAACTAATAAGTTAAACTGTTGTTTTGTGTGTCAAGTTAGCAACCGCTGTAGTCTATTTCCTTATGCTACCTCAACAATGTTATTAAAATAAAGGAATGCACTTCTCTTGGCACAACAAATCGCGATCGTGAAAAATAAATCGTTAAATTTATCATTATCGAAACAACAAAACAATACTTCCTTATCAAACAAGTTTATACATTATCTTTAAGACATTTTTTTTGTTTAAATATCCACTCACTTTGTATGGCCACTAATTATTAACATCAAAATTAATTTGATATTGTTAATTTTTTGGTAATTTAATTAACATTAAATTACTATTAGGTTGATCTGTAAGTTAGTTGACTATTTTTGATGGAGTTCCGCATACATTTAGCCGAATTGTACGCAATAGATGTTTACATCCATATTTAATTGGGCTTTTGCATAAAATTTTTGTTATCATAAATAGAAAGATCATATATTAGTTTTATAACAAAACTATTTTTATTTTTTTCCTTATAATTAAAAAGTTATACAAATTGAAAATACATTTTTAAACCTAGTACCGAACCTAGTACCTTTAAATCTAGTACACGTCGACAATTCCCGAAAAAAACCGGAATCATTGTGACCTCACAATTGTACCGAAGGCCAATATCGGTTCAGCTCGGAGCAATTCGGAATTTTCGTGCGCGCTCTTTCTGAAAAGACGAAATAATCGGAGTCTCCGGTAAATAAAACTATTTATTGATATTAGTCATCATTATTGATATTAGTCATCATTCTATAGGTTTAACCTATATCTTTGACTGCATTTGTTGGTTTGGTATCGATTTGAAAATATACTTGCTTTTAATTGTTATTTAGGCTTTCGGTGCTGATTTCGATGTTATACTCATATATCTTTACATATTATATGGAGGCTCAAAGGTAAGTTCAGAATGAAATCAGATTAGGGTTTATTTTGTTTTTTGCATTCGTTTTTATAACTTTTATTTATATTATTTAATTTATGTAAGGGAAACAAATTAACGTGCCAAATTTATAAGAAGGGATATACCTACGTGTCCGCGAAAAATATATATGTAGCAACACAACCGAGGGTAGTAACAATAAGAAAGCCCTACAGGATCGTCTATTTTATAGGATACGAATAATAATATTCAAGAATTAGGCAAGAATAGACAAGAAGAAAATTCAAGTACCACTTTGGACGATAATTGTATATGAAAAGTCTTATACTTATGAAAGTTTTACAGGATAATCAAATCTGTAGATGGTCGAAGAGTTCAGAAATTTGTGTGATTAGTTGGATGAACATCAACTAGTTAAATTAAGTACTGTCAAAGCAGTTTCTCATGGAATCAAAACAAGCATCCCAAGGAGCACGCAAAAAAAAGAAAAATAGAAAAGCAAACCTACTATCCTAACAAAAAGTAAAGAAAATTGTATATTTCTATTCTAAATAAAATAAAACAGTTAAAATATTTAGTGTTTTTCAGGATTTTGCTACAGTTCATCTATTTATTGAACATATTTATTTGATAAGCTATGTTTAAACATAGGTTAGAAATTTATTATAGGCATTGAAGACTGATGGTAGGCTGATAGTGGTCCCAGGACATGTGGTACATAGTGGTTTTCTAGTTGGTAGACCTTAAAAGGCGAGTCCCACACTTCAACTATAAAAATTTTCCACAAAAAGTTGCCTTCTCTTATTTGGGAAATCTCTGACTGGTCTTGCATTAGAGTTAGTTTGCAGCCAGATTTATTTATATTTGCATATATTATTAAGAGTCTAATGTGGTGGTTTGTAAAACATGTAAGGCGAAAAATTGCCATCGTTTTAAAAATACTGAAAACCTTAATAAGCAATAATGTAGTATGGGTGGATTTTTTTGAAAATATTGTTAATAGAGTGTGGTGTTTGAAGAATTGGTGTGGTTTTAAAAATATTGCAAACTTCAATGAAAGCAATCAAACAAATATGACAAACAAAAACAAATATCTACTGTAATATCTTATCCTAGTTGGAAGTTTTATTAGGTATATTTAACAGTTTATTTCTTATTGAAATAAAATCAGCGATTTAAACAGTATATATGTGTTTTGTTTGTCTAATTATGATATATATTGTTTTTTCGCTCAAAAAATAATTACAAAACTAGAAAATATCTTTTGGTTATTCAATATTTAACATTTTTCATTATTTTTGAAAACCAATATTACAAATACTAGGTGTGTCGGTAATTCCTTTCCGGTTTTTTCGATAAAGAAAACATGTCATTTACAATGGATAGTTAAAATGCATTTATTCAAACTATTGGCCATTTGATTCTATACATTTTGTCCATCTCTCAGGCAATTTATGGATGCCATTCCAAAAGAACAGTTTCTCCTTTGAGCTAAACCATTCATCGAGCCATTTTTTAACTTCTTCGAAATCGGCGAAGTGCTGCTCTGCAAGCGCGTGCCCTATCGATTCGAAAAGGTAGCAGTCGGATGGAGCCAGGTCTGGAGAGTAGGGCGGGTGTGATAAAACTTCTCATCCAGGTGATTTCAATACTTCTTTGACTGGTTTTGCTGTATGAGACGGCGCGTTGCCATGCTGCAAAATCACCTTATGATATCTTTGAGCGTATTGTGGACGTTTTTCGATCAATGCACAATATATATATATATATGCATATATATATATATATATATATATATATATATATATATATATATATATATATATATATATATATATATTTATACAATTGTGCTTTATCGTGATGCAAAAATTATGAATTGTTTTGTCACTAATATTCCAGTAATGTCTACAATATCTCCAACATTTGATTGACGATTACAGTACGACGAGTACAGTATAATGTTTTCTTCGTTATATCAACTTAAAAAACAAATGGCTGTGTTGATACAAAAACATTTTTTGAACATAAGTTTTTTATTTTTTCATCGTGTTTTCGCTTTATAGATTCGTTTTGCTAATCTCTCTTCATTCATTCTGAAGATGTGTCCTAGCCAGCAGTTGTCTTTCTTCTATAGGTTTTTGTATTGGTTTCGTTTCCAGTTGTTCCATTACTATCGTATTTCTCACTCTATACCTTCTTATAATTCCCACTATTTTTCTTAGGAATTTCATTTCTGTAGCAGTAATTCTACTTTTGCTTCTAAAGAGAAGTAAATAAGACTTAAGAGCTTATCAAAGGTTAAGGTCAAAGATTCGCTGCCGTATATCATTGATGGTCTTACAACTCTGTAATACACTTGTACTTTTACCTCTTTCGATATCTTTCTTTTTTCTAGGAATGTTGTTTTTAGGGTGTTGTATAGTTTGCCTGTTTTTCCCATTTTTTCGTTTATTTCACTGTCCATTTTTCCATTATCTTCTATTGTGCCTAAATACTTATTACCTAATATTTATTTTCATGTTTACTTTTTTAGCTCCTCGTCATATATGACTAAGTTGTGTTGTAGTTTTTTTTTCAGAATCTGCCATTTGGATCAAATCACCAGCGAAAGTAATTCTTGTGTTGTCACTGTTTTCATTTTTCTAAAATCTATTTTTGTATTCTTGCATTTTGCTTTGTTACATTATAACATTGTCAGTTCCTACTGAAAATAATAGTAGACTCAATACGCAGCCCTGTTTTAGGCCCATTCCTGTCTCAAATTCTGTGGATTCATCGTTATGCGTCAATACTTTATTCTTGATAATTTCTATTACTCCCTCTTCTACTCCTTTTCTCTTTAGACTTTTCCTGATATCCCTTCTGCTTTCTTTATCAAATGCTTTTTAGGTTAATGAAACAAATATGGATTGCGGTGTCTTTCCTTAGGTCGTTTCTCGTCTAGTTGTCTAATTTTAAATATCAGATCTTGTGTGCTTCTTCCCTTTATAAAACTATGCTGTGATTTCTCTAATGTTGCTTCTAATTTTTCTCTCAGCCTATGCTTTATTATTCTGGTAAATATTTTTCCAGGTAAACTTGTTATTGTGATCCCTCTGTAGTTTTTACATTCTTTCATATCTCCTTTTTTAAACAACGGCAATATTATACCCATATTCCCGTCTATTGGTATCTTATTTTCTGTTTTGATATCGTTTAGTAGTGACAAAAAAATCTTCCTTTGCTATTTCTCCCATATATTTCAGCATTTCTGCTGTTATTTCGTCTTGTCCTGGTGTTTGCAAAAAAATATATTACTTTCAAAATTATATATTTATTTTTTGTTCTTATATATATTATTTAATATATTTATTTAATTTAATAAAATACTACTTTACTTTAAATTAAATTTGAAACTATTGGGTTGGAGTCGGTGCGCTACCTTTGCGTCTGGTCGTGCGTAATGTTTTTCTTTGCGTCTTTGCATGTCTCTCGTTCAACACCGCATGCGTCTTTCATCAGATGCATGCATCTTGACGACCAAAAGTTGAAGAAGTGTGGATATACCTTTACATTGTTGTGCTGTAGATCAACGCCTTTTCAATTAATCAGTCTTGGATGTTTTTGTATATCAAACCCATTTTTATTCTATCAAGCTGAGCACAATAATATTCACCTCTTTTGGTTTCATTAGGATTTAAAACCTTATAGTGAATAATTCATATAAAATCGCACCACACTGACAGTAACACTTTTTAGGGTGAAGACCTGGTTTTGGAGCAAAAGTGGTTGTCTTGATGTTCACCATTATGTTTTCTTATGTTAATTGCTGTATTCAATCCACCTTTCATACTCATTAACAATTTGTCGAAGAAAAAGAAGTAAGTTATTTTAAACACTTTTGTATTGGTGACCATGAGGCTTTACGCTTTCTGGTTAATTCCTGGATGAGTTGTTTGAGATCAGTTTCAATTTGACTAAACAACAGATTCTTATTAAACTAAACAGATCTCCCAGAATTTATACCGTTGAAAAGAAATCACAATTCTTCAATTTTTAAACAGCGCTGACATATTTTGCTATTCAAGGTCTCACGATAAATAGCTTTAATGACATTTGTGCCATTGTAATATTTTTGAAACTCGGAAGCATCAAATGAATGTCATGTATTATCCACACTTTGCTCTTCCATTTTTTGGTTTCACCTTGTTTTCAAAATTTATCAAAAAGCGCACTGAAATTAAATCATCTCCTGATGATGCTAACATGGTTAGCGAAACGTGCGTCGAGCAGTTAAAAAAAAGTGTTTTGGTGTTTAGTGGTAAATCTCTTCAAGTTTAGAAAAAGCGCACTAATTTTTAATTTATTTTATGTTTCATTTAAAAATTAAAAAAAAAATCGCTCAATTTGAAAGACCCTTTATATCACTCAATTATGAATAGCAAAGTCATGTTTGGTCTGTCAAGCTGAGCACAGTAATATTCAGCACTTTTGAAAACCTGGTTTTGGAGTTCGCAAAGGTGGCTGTCCTTGTGTTAACCATTGTTTTTTCTTATGTTGTTTTTAATTGTTTCCTGTTTCCAAATGGCTACATGTTCAATTTTGTTTTGTTTTCTGAAAGATATCAGGCCCATATTCTTTCTCTTTACATTTTGTTCAGTTGTTTGAAACACCGTTGCATTGTGGACCATGAAATTTTAAGATTTGTGGCTAATTCCTGGATGGGTCGTTTGGGATCAGCTTCAATTTCAGCTAACAACAAATCCTTATCAACATTCAATATGAAGCATTAATGTCATTTGTGACAGTGGTTTGATTGTAATGTTTCGGAAATTCATAAAGCATCATCCATGTATTGAATGTATTATCCACACTTTGCTCTTCCATTCTTTTGGGTTCACCTATTTTCTGTTCAAGCAGAGTTGACCTTCCCGCCAAACAAAGCTGGTTTGGTGTATATGCAAGATATATTTACCCCTATTTCGGCCATTACAGAATTTTCTAAATACAGCAATCATGTTTTTTTTTTCTTTAATACACCCAGACGTTTTATAAACCTGACATCATTAAGTTGGTACCATTTTTCTAGCAACAGCAGTAATGTCATTTCAAAGCAGCAAACGGCGGTAGGCTATGAACTTCTGGTTGGGTTTAGTTGTTTTCCTACACATTTTTAATATGAACATAATTTTAGATGAATTTCTTATATTTTTATTAGTCATAAAGTAAACAAATATCACGTGCGATTTTTTGATGTTTTATTTGCTACATATTTTTAGCGCTTTAAGAAGTTAGGCACCATCTACTATAAAAAAATCCATTTTTTCCTTATTAAACAAAAGTCAACAAAAGTCAAACAAAAATTCGGCTTCAAATATTTCAGACATCCATATCCTTCATGGTTGATAAATATTTTCAAGTCAAATTTCGGGATCTCTAAATCCCATTAATTCAGGCGTACAGCAAAGAACTAGGATCCTACTAGGATACCTTCTAGGATCTGATTTATCACTTCTTCTGTTTTTTTAATTTAAGCGAATTTAATTTTTAGACCCATTTCATTTTTTTTCTGTAACGCTGATTTGCCTTCTACAGTGCTTACAACTCTAGCTATATTTACTGAGATGATGAACATTGATGAAAATGCAATTTTTGAGTTTCATTTAGGTAGTTATTAAAATACATTTTCACATAAATGACCTAGCACGTCTCAAATTTCAAGTAACTGGTTCTCCTTTATATCATGGGGTTATTGAAATTATTTGTACCTGTCTTTGGACTGGACAATGTAGGAATTACCACAAGAGCATAGATGGGGTATTTCCACAGTATTCTATGAACCTTTAAGGGCAGTTTTATTGTTTTCTATAGTTTAGTTTCTTTCTGTCTCGTTTACAGTACAGTCAAGTGTTTAAGTGTTTCTAGTGGTCGATTTTGCAAAAATCCAACGGATAAGTTTTGTTATATATGCGGATGATTTGTTTTAAAGTCATAACCTGATCTATATCCGAGGAAGTCAAAAAAGTCTATCTTTTATATTTTAAGTGCCAAATTGGAGATCAAGATAAAAGTTGGGCTCGTCATGTTTGCTGTCAGTTGTCACGTAAATTTAGTGCAGTGGATGTATCGCAAGAAGAATTCTATGCCGTTTTTTCCAATACAACATATCGTATTGCACAACATATCGTATCGATTATGTAACTGATTGCTACTTTTGTATCACTAAAACAGAAGGGATTTCAAAAAAATAAAGGGATAGAATTCAGTTTCCAAATTGTCTTCTGCACTTCCTCATAGCAGGAACTACCGGTACCGATTGCGCCTTTAAACCTGGACAACATGTTTCCCGGTGATTCTAATTCTTTATCAAGATTTGATCCACAACTTCCTGAGATCAGTTGAACAGTTGTGACTCAACATTTTTAACAACTACCAGTGAACCTCACTTAATAACTTAAAATGAATTAAATGATTTGGTACGTGACCTGAAAAGGATCTGGCAGTTTGGAAATGTAAGTGTAGTAAAAGGATTTCCGGACAAAAAGAAATTTGAAAACTATAAAAACCTCATAGATCAACTCTTGAAAACCTATGAAATACTAGGAGTCGCATGTTTTTAAAAATGCATTTTTTACACTCCCATTTGGATTTTGCCTGGAAATTTGGTGGCAGTAAGCGATGAACAAGGAGAGAGGTTTCACCAGGACATCAGGACGATTGAAACAAGATACCAAGGACGATGGAAGCCATCTATGTTGGGCGATTACTGCTAGTTTTTAACAAGGGATGATGCTACAGAACACAAGTGGTAAAAGTGAAAGTTTTTGTCACTGTATGACATCTCATGTAATATATTTTTTATTTACATAATCCTCAGTAATGCATTTGCATAGCTTTAATACGTTTTACAGGGTTATATTAAATAAATATTAGATTGTAAAAATATGTCGTCTCTTTTTTTTCCCACCACCGACCGCCTGTAACAAAAAAAATGTACGTTTTAGGCGCCGTTCATACCAAGTAGATATAAGATAAGCGATAGATCGTAAGCGATATACGATACCCGATACGCACAAACAGATATCTGAAATCTACAGGGATGCGATAAAAAAGGGTCACAGTCGCGATTGCCCAACATATCGTGACATATCTCTCGAGGTACAATTTGCCGGTCTCTTCAGCGATTAGTATCGTACGATATTTCGAGCTGTTAACATGACCTTAAGAAGAAAAGACAATTCTGTAATTTCTTTCATTAGTTTAGTGAAAGCTCAGTTCACTTCAAATCTTATCTCATAGCTCATATCATATCTTCCTCACTTGAGTTCATATTTGTGACAGGGATCGTGAGAATTGTGCTTCCCCCACATTTTTATAACCCAGGTTGCTCCGATTTATCGTCCGCTGTCACGAGTTTTCCTCAATACATCGTTGCAATACATCCCTCACGATATGTCGTTTATCTTATGTCGCCTTAGTATGAACGGCGCCTTACATCAATTACCTTATCATTTTCAGATTTACAACTGCAATCTACTTTAAAACAAACACTTTACTACAAAAAACTTTACTACAAAAAAGTTTAAATTTGTTGACCTCTGTTATTAAATCGTAGTTAAATATATGGCGTATTAGAATTAATGAAGACAAATCTACTCTTGTAACTTTCACCATGCGACTTGAGATGTTTCACTGTTCAAATAAATAATTAAAAATATTACCATTGATTCAAACAAGCACTCGGATATGCATTTGTATTGTCGCCTTACTTGGAGAGTTCTTATCTTTATTAAATGAGATTAACTAGAACTGATATAGTCCCAATAGTCTCTATAGACTTTTAGGAAAACGTTCCCAGTTTTCTATAGAAAACAAACTTTTAATATAATTAGTTGTACTTAAATCCATTTGGACGTATACGGCATTCAGCGAACATAAAGCTAGTAAATCAAATATTAGAAATATTCAAAGGTTTGATTAGAAAACATTAAGAATGATCGATAATATTCCAAATACCTTTGAGGTTATTCATCGAGATTTAAACATAGTTTATGTTCGTGGTGAATAGAACGCAGTGCAAAAGTTTCCGTCGCATTATGCCCAAGTCTTGACGAAGCTTGATAGTTGCTCGAGATTGAAATCATTTTCAGAATGTACTAAACAAATTCTGTCCACGAAAAGGATTGTTATGAACGACGAGTTCAAACTCGTACTGAAGGATCAGATGTTGGCTTGCGTACCTTCCAAAAGGGAAGCCAAATGTGTTGCCCGATCGAATGCGTCTGATTACTTTACTTATACACTTCTTATATTTTTTTAGATTGTAGTGCCCAATCTACTATCTATTAATTTACTATCGAATTTAGTAATAGTAATGTCTAAGTATATTTGTGTTAGGATGTACCGACATTGACCGGTAATGTCAACTCCTGTTATGTTTAAGTTCTCCAGTTTGCTTTTTATTTTGATTAAATTAAAGTTATAAAATATGCGCTAGATAACAAAGTGTCAATTAATTTAAACTTTTTTGAGGTAACATTGATGAAAATAGTTGTATATGAAGTATTTTGTAGTTCTAAACCCGAAAATGATAAGCTAATTACTGTAAGGCGTACAGTTTTTTTGTTACAGGGGGTCAGTGGTGGGAAAAAAAAGGAGACGGCATATTTTTATAATCTAATATTTATTTAATATAAACATGTAAAAAATGTTAAATCTAGGCAAAGACATTTCTGAGGATTATGTGAATAAATAATGTATTACATGAGATGCCATTTAGCGACAAAAACTTTCACTTTTTCCTCTTGTGTTTTGTAGCATCATCTCTTTTTAAAAACCAGCCCAACTTGGATGGGTTCCCTCATCCTTGGTGTCTTGCTTTCATCGTCCTTATATCCTGGTGAAACCTCTTTCCTTGTTCGTCGCTTACTTCACCCAAATGTTCCGGAAAAAATACAAATGGGAGTGTAAAAAATGCATTTTTAAGGACATGCGACACCCTAGCATTTCAAAGGCTTTCAAGAGTTCATTTACCTAAAATCTTCCTTATTTGAGGTCCAATAAATAAGCCTTCTTTTAGTTTTGCATCACTTAATTGAGGAAATATTTCTTTTAGATATTTGAAATCAATGCCTTCTTTGTCTATAGCTTGGACAAAGTTTTTCATTAGTCCAAGCTTAATATGGAGAGGCGGAAGAATCACCTTTTTTGGGTTAACAAGGGGGGCATATTTTATGTGTGAAGTACCAGATTCAAAAGAAGTTCTATGAGGCCAATCTTTCTTACTGTAATGTTCTTTTATTGGCCTACTGTCTCAAAGACACAAAAACCTATACCTATTAACAATATACCTATTATCACTTTTAAATCCCCACAAATATCCCACTGATACTATTCATATTTAAGGTCGAGGCCGCACTACGGTTAAACCGCCGTGGTTTTCGCGCGCGTGATTTTATGAGTCAAGAAAACTAAGACAAGCGGCCACAGTTGCGGTTTTTTCCCGCGACTGATTTTAGAACCGTGAAATATGGCTCGCGGGTAAAAACCGTGCCACAATTTGTAACCAATAGAACTAAGTTAGTAATTTGTGTTGAAGTCTTCTTTTTCTATTTTTTAGTATCAGAGCAACAATGCATACTGCTCTGTTGAAATCCATCTTCAAACTGTGAAAATCGCGGGCAGTTTCGCGCTTTTTAATCGCAGTGTGTGCGTCTCGAGCAGATTCGCGGTTATAGCGGTTAACCGCTGGCTGGAAAAAACTGTAGTGCGACCTCGGCGTAACGCGATTTAGTATGGTCGCTAAGTTGTCATAGGTTTCTTTCATTGTCACGGAATGGGCTAAAGGCATAGATGGGTTTTTGTTTCCATTATGAAGCAAGACTGCTTTAAGGCTGTATTTCAATAATTCTATGAAAATATGCCACTCAGAAGGTACATATTCCATATTAAGCTCATTCATTAAACCAATATCGCACATTAAATCAATATCACAACAGACACATAGCGATCCTTCGATTTTATAAAAACTTGAAAATGGCACATTCCGTTTTCGGATTTTCGGATACTGTTGAAGTCTGAAACCAAGAAGTTCCGATTTTTATTTTGATATTCCCAGGTCACGTATTAAACTGTCTAATTAAACCGAATATATCCTGATAAGCATTAATTTCCTATTCACTCTAGCTTATTACATTACCTCAATACACGCCGTTTCGAATAACTCTATGCTATCTAGGCAAATCACTGCGTTTCATTGGCAAACAAATCACAATCACCGAAAACAAAACATCAATTTCACCGTTACCGACGTAACAAAACAATCGTCGTTCAATGACTGGCAATGTTGACTTTGAGATAATTCTATGATAAACAGTGTCAACAGCGAACGCTCAAAATAGCACCTGGTGGGCTCGCGGTCGGACTTTATGTATGTATATCTGACGATCGAAACCTGGTGATTTTCTCTGTATCTGTGTGTGCTTACTGATTGAAATTCCGTTTGAGCGAACAGCAGAACGATCGGCTGTTGGCGACTGTTTTTTTCACGGTCGTCGATTATGTAATGTGGCGCTTGAATTTGGAACATTTCATACATACGAGGGCAGATGAAAAATTCTCAATCTCTTCTATACAGGCTAATGTGTCGGTGTGATTTATTTTTTCAAATGACTATATACAAAATTGGGATATTTAAGTTCTAGGTTTTTTTCAAACTGTATTTTGGAAAATAAATCAAGTTTAAAAGAGTTCAAGAAAAAATTAAATGTTGAATTGTTGTGTCCTTGGGTAGTTGTTTGTAGGTATTTACAGTTATATTTTGAAAATATCTACTGTGATGGTGATTTGGACCTTTTAGATTTCGGCTGAATATTTTGTATTATTGGTATTGTTCTGTGGGCATAAATTCCCATTTGTTATGAGAATACATTTTTTAAATAAATACCGGGCATTATTCAGTGAAACACAAAATATTAATTTAATCATCGAGATTTATTTTGTTGCCTTCAAAATAGGCCTCATATGATACGATACACTTGCTAGCGATTAATCCGGCCGTCGAAACATTTCCTACATACGCTTCTACGTATTGTCTACGTTAGTTTTTTCTGCAAATCTTGTCTTATGGCTTTAATATATTCAAAGCATCTTCCACAAAATAGTAATTTAAGCCTGGGGGGTAAAGAAAAGTCTCTCTCTATATCTGGCTATCACGGTGCTTGGTCGATGATATTCATTGAGTTTTTGTTAAAAAATTCGCTTATTCGAGGGTTGATCAAGAAGTACCAGGGTTTGATAACAAATGACGTTGACGAGTGAAATTGACATTATCATCGTGTACTGCAGACTGTTAAACGACTTCATGCTGAATTTCAGATAAATTCATAAGGAAGTTTTTTTTCTGACAGCTAGTTGTATCATTCGGGTTTTTTATTTGTCGATAAAATGGAAAAAGAGCCATATCGATCTGTAATTCGTTTTTTATTTTTGGATAGAAAAACATGCGAATAAATAAAAGTGAAGTTGGATGCTGTCTATGGGGACCCTTCACCATCTATGACAACCGTGAGATATTGGTTTAACGAGTTTAAGCGTGTTCGTACAACTATTTTCGATGAAGGACGGCCAGGACGCCCGTCAGACGTGATTACTGAGGAAATCGTCGAAAAGGTCCATGACATGATTCTGGTTGATCGCCGAACGAAAGTGCGCCAAGTAGGTGAGGCCGTAGGTGTCTCGTACTGAACGGTAATCAAGATTTTAGTGAGGAAAGTATCGGCCCAGATGGGTGCCGCGATTGCTCACGGTGGACAAGAAGCTGGTACGACTAACAATGTCAAAGCAGTGTTTGGACCGCTTTAAGCGAAATCCGCAGGACTTTTTACGTCGAGTCCGGACCGTTGATGAAACCTGGATACATTATTACATTCCAGAGACCAAGAGACAGTCAAAACAATGCATTTTTCAATTCATATTGATCGACCACTTCCTCTTTTGCTTCATATTGAGTGATCACTCCTTACTGTACTTCATTTGTGAGATTTTGAGTAGTTTTATCACGGCCGGCGATTCTCCTTGTTGTCGTCGGTTAGTTGGCGTGGCACCCAAGCTTCGAGTTTTTGAGTTAATCCTTTTGATTGAAGATGTTGGGAGATTGTCGCAAGGCCACAGCACCATTTTTTCAGTTAATTTTCAGCATGTTTCACGTATGTCCTTCTTCAAAAGCGCTTTAAGATCGCCCTCGTTAAAGTCGGAAGGTCGACCAGAGCGGGCCATGATGTTTTTAAACTTCAACTACTTCGCTATTAAGTTCAACGCTATAATATCCTCTCCATATACGGCCCCAATATCTCGAACTGCTTCCGTAGTTTTTGGACCACAATGAAAGACGAAATATAGCAGTGTCAAAAATGAAGTTTTTTGTCCCCTGGAATTTCCATTTCAAAAGCTTGAAAGTTAATTCAAATTAAGATTTTCGGGAAAATGATGTGATGTCCATAGTTTTGTAGAGTAAGAAACGGGCTTCAGAATATATATATATATATATATATATATATATATATATATATATATATATATATATATATATATATATATATATATATATATATATATATATATATATACACTTGGCCAAACAAAATAAAAACGAAGGAAAAACAAATGAATTATAAAAACAGCGGGAACTTACGGAACAACCCATTAGATCGATTTGTAGAACGTCACATTATCGTGGCGCAAAACCACAAATTGTTCTTGCACACATCTGGCCTTTTCCAACAAACATTATCTCTAACACACTTCGTAATGCCTAGATTAATATTGTCGGCAGATTGTTTGCTTCTTCGGAAGAAATTCCGAGTGGACGATAATCAAAGAAAGCTCGTTTTTCCAACTGCTTTTATTTGTTTTTTTACGGTTTCGGCTTGCTATCGAAGGGCAATTCCCAGGTTGGTTGACTGTTTTGCATGCAAAATTCATAAATCCAGTCCTTGTCACCTGTTTTGTTGCATTTTTTAAGTATATTGTCCGAATTGGTTTGTTTCCAATAATCAGTCTGCGGTGCACATTTTGAAGAAAATTCAGATCCTTCAGAACAAGCCGGGCCGCGATGCGTCTCATACCCAAAATTTCAACTAAAGTGATGCGAACGGATTTACGAGACATGCTCATTTTCTGACCCATTTCTCTTAATCTTAAACGACGAACGATCACCATTTTCTTCATTTTCTTGATGTTTTCGGCTCGCGAAGACGTTGATGACTGTTGTTAATAACTGTTATTAATAACGAATTGTGTTGCCAACAATTCGTTGGCAACACAAAATTTGTGGCAAACCCTTCGTTCGATATTTGTAACACTAACCAACAGCTGTAAACAATCTGGTCGACAGATGACGCTAAAACTCTACGTGGCAATTAATCCATTACGTGACGCTACGAATTTACAACAAACAAACAAACTTTTTAATACACTTTACGCGAACTTTTTAAATGAACACTTCCTGGTATTTATATATATTTTTATGTTACAGGGTGCGCAATAAGTAATTGGCCGGTAATTGTATAATACAATATTAATTTTGATATTATTGTTGTTTTATTGAAAGAAATAAATCATGTTTGGAATATTATGTATATTTATCTCTTAAGAAGCAATATAGTCTGGTGTTTCAATCGTAATAAAGCTTTAATAGTGACATGATTGTACTGTTAACATTTGAGCCCCGTCTAGCGCCGTTAACTATGGCTGTTTACTATTTTCTTTTCCTAGGCGTACATTTATTTTATTCCAAGTGAAGTTTCCTTGTTTGGTATCTTTTATTATTATTCTTCTCCGTGAATTCATTGGTCTAACTCTATATATATTAAGACATTTATTTAAAAAGGTATGTTGCTTTTGATACATTTTTTCTCTTTTCATGTTTCCGGGCCATATAGATAGAGTACACTAAACTTTTCTCAGCCTAAATTTTGTTTTCTTACTAATAGTCTACGATATTCTGACGTTATGTAGTGTGTTCAATGCGTTTTTGGCTAGGCATTCATGATATCAATATCTTAGGTACGACCTTGTAAGCTGACTATATTGTCTAGGTAATTCATTAAGTTGAGAGGTAGACCAAAGACACGGTAGCAGAACAATGTAAGATTGATCCGAATGCAGGTGAAGTTGAAGGAGTTGAAGGCTCACTGACGGGTTGTAGTACCACAAGAAAAAGTGGAACAAGAAGAAGAATTCGTTAACTTCATCTATCTGTACTCCTGCTCTTTGGATTCGTTTTTCTTTTATTATTTTTCCAGGGAAAGAGTTTTGTTTTTTTTTGTTTTTATTTTTAGTCCTACATTATTTACATAATTATGTAGTCTATTAGTTATGTTTTTCTGTATTGGTTATTGTTATTAATCTATACCATGTGTTTTTCGTCAGTAAACATACGTTGTCTCGAATTCCAGGTCTTTTACTTTTTTAAAAGCATTTCAGTTAATCCGTTGTATGAGCACTCACCAGTAAAGCGGTTGTAGGGGTTGCTGGCCGGAGTTAACCGGTAATCGATTTACTGTGTTCGGAGTTTTTGGAGGCAATAAGAAATGGGTCCAATTGCCAAATGGTTATTTTTGTATTTCATTACAAAATGTTGACAAGTAGATTATGCAGGTGGGGCAACATGCCAAAAACTGCCATTTAAACATAGTGTGAAACATATACATATTTAGTTGGCGACCTCCATACATATTCTATTTAATGTTTGTCTAAATTCTGTCTTAAATAATTTATTCGATAATATTAGATAAAACATAGAATTATGCAAATCGGCGAGGATCTCAATAGAATACGTGGAATTAACTGGAAGCAAAAGCGCAGAACAGAGACAACTGACAAACATTAGATGTTTATTAGAGCCATAATGGTTAGAGAAGAATAATAACAATTGCTTCACAAGCCAGGTGACATCTTTTGAATGATCTTTTAAAACGTCTTTTGAATCATCTTTTTAAACATTAATCTTTAATTGCTTAAATGTCTTACTCCACAAGGAATTAAAGGATCTTGAGTAATCTGGATGATTTTTATGGAAAAATGTCTTCCAAAATATTGTGTCTCGAACAATATGGAAAGTTACTTTATTTTGTTTAATTCACATGTACTTACTTAACAATATAACTAAAGTGAACTTCATCATTCATGGTCTACCAAGAATTCATAAATTATATTGAAAGAATCTTTGGACCGTAAACGTCCAGACAATGTTTTTTTCATGATGTGAAAATGTAATGTTGGGCTTTTGAGGTGAAATAAATTATTTATTTATTATATTTATATAAGTAGAACATAAGGCACATTTACTACAGTTTATATATATATATATATATATATATATATATATATATATATATATATATATATATATATAGAAAATGAAAAATCAAGGATACTGGAAACCAATATAACTCGGACGATCCAAAAACAACAACATAGAAATATCATGTCTGGCCTTTGCAGACGACCTAACCATACTCGCAGACAATGAAAAAGGGGAACCAAACAGATCGAAGCCCTCAAGGAATAGATTATCAAAATTAGGTGTCCAAAATCTGAACATCAAATACGGCAAAATAAATAGGATCACTCATTTCAAATACCTAGGCGAGATCCTCGAACCCACAGGAGGAGAGAAGATAGCACAGAAGACTCGATTACAGAAAATGAAGAGGGTATACGGCAGACACACAATATCTACAATAAGAAATGCCTATCCACACACGCAAAAATAAGACACTACAACACAGTAATCAAACCAGAGGTATTATACGCAAGCCAAACACTTACATTTCATACAAAAAGCGGCATAGAAAACATACTAAAAGAAGAACGCAAAATTATGAGGAAAATTCTCGGCCCAAAACTGACAGAGGAAGGATACAGATTACATTCTCGAAAGATCACAGAGAGAATATCCAACGTAGCGGCGGACATAAGAAAAAGAAGCTTGAAATTCTATGGACATATCAGTAGACTCCTACCGACAAGACTCATCAATAGAATTCTTATATACATACAAGGAGTCAAGTCAACAATACCATGGATCACACAAGTCAGAGCTGACTGGGAAAGGCACAAATAGGTCCGACAGAGACTGAGGATAGAAGAACGTATAGAAACAAATTACATATGTGAAACAATGCATCAGAGAGCGAAGTTTCGAGGAGATCGGGAACAAAGTGGACGGAGGAGAGAAAGAGGATCTACGGAGAAAGGATGAGAGAGGTGTGGAGGATAAGAAAGAACACTTAAATGAGTCAGAATGCTTATTATATTAATGCATATATATATATATATATATATATATATATATATATATATATATATATATATATATATATATATATATATATATATATATATATTCGTATGGGACACTACATTATGACATTTGATTTCTAGAAGAACTAGCAATACATTAAATGTAAGCCAAGCCAATGTAATGTGCCAAGCAATAAACATGGAGTTGAGTAACAAAGAGAATCGTATCTCTGTTATACCGCTATACAAGTGTAATAAATCTTTCACGGTGATTTTCAACATATGTACATCGTTAAAAATATCGAAAAATCAAAATCCGTTTATCGCACGGTGAAACGGTACCTCTGTCTATGAGAGAATAAGAAGTGGCCGGTCGCTGAAAGAATTCAAATACAAGGGTTGCTGTTTATGTATCCGGAATAATAAATAAAAACAAATATTTATCATTGTAAATGATTTTATTATTTTTCAAAATATTCTGCGCGATGACCGATACACTTTTGCATACGTTCGAACCAATTTTTATAGCACTTTTTCCATTCCAATTGAGATATCTCCAAAACATGTATTTTCAACGCATCAACTGCTTTTTCTAACGTCGAAAATTTTTGATCACGCAGTTTATTCTTCACGGACGAAAACAAAAAGAAATCATTGGGTGCCAAATCAGGACTGGACGGAGGTTGACCCATCAATTCGATGTTTTGACCGGTCAAATATTAAATTGTTCGGTCCGATGTTTGAGAGCTCGCGCTGTCATGGTGAAGAATGAACAAGAATCTTCATTCTTGTTGAAGAATGAATAATTACAAATGGTTGTGTACCATTCAGAAGCCATTACCTCTACAGGCTTTCCTATAGGCCATCGACCCTCCAGGCGACCATTTGCCTTGAAGTGCTTCTTGCGCGAACAACTTTTTTTGGGTTTGGCTCATTTTGAAAGATCCATCCAGTCAACAGCTGTTTACTTTCTTTTTGAGCGATTGTCAAATTATGCGGAAATCAACACACACAAATCTTTTTCTGGCATTCTCACGGTATGTTACATGACGATCTTGCTTTATCACTTTGCGCACAGTATCGATGTTTTCTAGCACAACTCGACAACTTTCTTTAAAGTCGTCCGTGAGCGAACGACGGCCTCAATTGGATTTATTAAACTAGTGATAAAGTCGAAGTGAGTTGATCGATGCACTGTTGTTGAGATAATCCACTTTGAAAGCTGCAGTAAATCATCGCACGAAAATTCTCACGAGTTAATTCCATTTTTTGGCTGAGATGAAATGTTCAATTATGCGAGATGGCGTCTAGCTACACCATTGTTGCTAATTTCGGATACATAAATAGCAACCCCCGTATATATGTGCAGTTTAAAAAAAGAATAATATGAGACTTGAAGTAGTATGATCCAAATTTCTTTCTAGATATTATTCCTATTTATTCCTATCTAGATATTAAAACTTTTCTCGTTGATCTTTCTCGTGTCTTTAATCACATTTATTTTTGCTGATGGTCAAAAGCATTTCAAGAAGTATGTAAAAAAAGACAAAAGCCTTTTGGAGTCGTAATCATTATCAATATTTAAAAAAAACAAGATCTTTTCAGATCACTATCGTATAAAAAAATTAATTTTTATCTGCTTTGTAACATTGATAATATTATTACGTCTTATTTTTATTAGATAAAGTGTATTTTACATTTTATCTTCGTCAAAGTGACAAGTTTTGGATCAGTTATCGATTTATTAGGAAAATTAGGAGCTTAATCTATAGTATGTGAGAAAAAACTCGTCAACTAGTTTATTTATATTTTGTATACAGGGTGGTCCATTTTGTATAGTGTAGGGCACAGGTGTCCACATGCCACACAATCTACTGTTCTGCTAGGTATCGATTGATTTTGATGCTTAACTATAATATTACATGATTTTTTATGCTTACAAGATTGAAAAAAACTCTGAATTAATTTTTGATTAGTACGGTCTAAGTACAGAAGTATGGTGCTTCAAAGTTCTAAAATATTTTTTAATAATCTTGAATCAGATTGAAATAAAGACTTGAAGCAAGCGTTTATGACATTTGTTTATGACAAGTGACTATGAGGAATAATTTAGTGGTATTACTGAAAATATAAAATGAACAGTGGCGTAGGTAGAGGTAACAAATACTATGTGTCTGTAATTAATTCTTAATTTTTTCTTTAAAAACACTTTTAATTTGGAAGCGCTGCACATTTTCACCATCTCTCTGGCAATTTGTGGATGCCCTTCTAGGAAAACTGTACATCTTTTGAGGTGGTCAATTCATTAAGCCATTTTTCGACATCTCGTAACTCTTGAAGTGATTTAAGGAACCAAGTGGTAGTCGGAAGGGGCCAAGTCTGGTGAGTACGACGGGTGAGGCAAGAGTTTCCAGCCAAGTGGTGCAGAAATGGTGTATCTGACTGTTCGCTTCGCATGTCGCTGTGTGCAATCGGGTGGTGTAGTGCAGCAAAATCACTTTTCCGTATCTTGTAACCCATTCTGATCGCAATATTCATTTGTTGACGGTAGCGAACGTGTCGCTTAGTTTCAGAAGTTCAAGGTACATGGCACCCTTCTGATCCCACCAAATGCACAACATTGTCTTTTTTTCAAAGCCTTTGGCCCTGATGTCGATGTTGATGGTTCTCCTGGATCAACCCATGATTTTTTACGTTATGGGTTCTCGAAATATATCCATTTTTCGTCTGCATTCACGATCCGATGCAAAAAAGTCTTTCTTTCATGCCGAAAAAGAAAAACTTTTTCACTTTTTTACCTGTTTGTTGTTCAGTCATGTCTTTTCCATGGCATGCAGACGATAATAAATGGTTCCGCGACCAACATTCAACTTTTCTACCATTTGTTTTTGAGTTTGCAAATCGTCCTATTTCAACAATGCTTGCAATTCGGCATCTTCAATTTTTTCGGTTGACCTAGGCGTTCTTTGTCTTTCAAGTCAAAATTACCACATTTGAATCGTCTAAAGCAACTTTCACGAGCGCCTTGCATTAAGACATTGTCATCGTAAGCTTTCACAAGTATACGACGGCGTTCACTCGCGTTTTTCTTTTGATTGAACAGGAAAAGCAGTAAGTGTCGCAAATGCTGTTTACTTGGCTGGAAACTCGACATGTTTACCACATGGGAAAAATATAACCCTAACTCGAAATTGTTTAAACATCAATGGCGTTTTGAAAGGTATTGTCGTAGCAACAAAATGGCATAAGAAATTAGACTATGAGCTGACCCTTGCTAAAAAAATTAACTTGGTATAAAAATAGTACATCGGTGTTTTTTGAAGAACCTTGTACAATTTTTGAAAATAAAACTTTTTTGTGCATAAAAAGTATCTCGTCCAAATGTGTAGCAGGAGGCATGGTTTTTGAGATCATTACAATCCACTGGCACTCTACACTTTGCACTAAAGCATTAATACATACATTCAATAGTTGGTTTTAGAAATTGGATATAACAAAATCGTGTCAATAACATTTTTTAAAGTTCTTCTTTACTGTTCTTTCATGGTTTTTCAAGGTAAACATATATTTATTTAAATCAGTAAATTTATAAAGGACGATTACTAAATGAAGGAATATTTTTAGCCGCAGTAAGCGCTTTTTAGACCAGATGATATTACGAGGGTGAATCAAAATATAAACCGGAATTGTTTTATACATATTTATTATTTATAAAATGATATAAAAAAACGATTGATCATTTTTCGACATGGCCTTCTCCACATTCTACAAACTCCCTTTCAGTCGAAAAAAAAACGGTTTTGGACTTTACAGGGCAGGATTCGTCTTTTCTTCGCTATTCCTATGTAATAATGCATGTAATAATGTATCTACGTTTCATCACATGTCACGATACGCTTCAAAAAAGTCTCTCCATCCCGCCGAAATCGATTCAGAAGTCTCTTACTGATTTGTTATCGAATGTTTTTTTGATCTTCGGTCAACAACTTCGGAACCCATTGGGCACACATTTTATTAAAGTCAAGATGATTTCTTATGCACTTCCAAAGCTAATACTCACCTTTTCACCATTTTCCACCACTCACCATTTTGTTTTGACCACACATGCTTATTGTGCATATTTAAAATACAGTTGGTAAACATTACTTCGTTTGTTGATAAAACTGTATTAAAAAAATATTTTCAAAACATTTTTAAAGAAACCTTCTGGAGATATTGCATGTTATAATATGGTTTTCTTCGTGTAGTGCATATGCACTAGTTAAATTTATTGAACACATTGATGCGACATTTGACCCAGATTGCATTTAATTGTCTGGACCTTGTTCTGGGATTATTTTCCACTAAATTACAAATTTGTTTCTCCTTGTTAACAGTAACTCGTGATCGTCCAGCATTATTATTCTGATCCCTGATAACTCCGTTCCGCTCGGTAAAATATTCGTCTATCCCGTTGACATGTAAATAAATAAATACATCTTGCCTCTTTACTATTTCTCTCAGTTTGAGCCAAACACAAATGTTTATCAGTTTAAGTATTATCCAAAGCCTACTAATGAATTATATGTGTACTAATGTTTTGCTACTGAACTACAGAGTTATCGAAAATTTTAATTATCTCAAAAACAGTGCCCATTACTAGAAATTTAGAATGGTACATTTTATAGACAAAACAATTCCAAAAGTTTTATAGGATGCCAGTCTACGCCACTGTTTACTTTATTTTTTTCAGCAATACCACTATATTATGTCTCATAGCAACTTATACGACATCTGTAAGTTTCGCATTTTTATTTCAAACAGTTTCAAAATTATTAAGAAATATTAAATTTCATCTTAAAACTGACCTATTGACCAAAACTTCAAAAAAAATCATCATTTTTAATGGTTATTACCATAGTAGATTTTGCGACATACCATTATGGATCATCCTGTATGTACCTATGGTATTGGAAATAATAAAACAGTCTAGTTAAATCATATTATTTTTATTTATTTCTAACTTAATAAGGTGTTATTTCTTAGTTTAGTTCAGTTTGGTCATTTGTTAGTGACAATATAACACTGTTATAAACTAAATGAATGAATTGAATTAATTACATTTGAAGACTTTCTGGGTGATTAAAAGAAACCTCAAACTGGATGGTTACTTGCCATTGTAGATAGGCCTAATGCTTTAAAGTTTGGAGATTTTTTTTGGGAAACATACGAATTTCGTTTATATTGGCTCATCACATATTGGTCAATATTAATACTGGTGTAATCTATGAGCAGATCGAAATGAAGAGTGGGACATAGCCGTTTTTTAGACAAGAGAGAAATGTATAGATCATCTCTAATGAATTTACAGTGGCTGTGTGAATGAAGTCTTATAATGAATAGTGAAATCTCCAAGCAGTTTATAATCACTTCATTAGAGGTATGCCCATTGCAAATAGATTCTTCTTTCATGTTTCATGCTTAAAAATTGATGCCTGAGTCAATATGCTTTATACATTATTTTGGATATCCATTGAAGTTGTATATAGTTTTTTGTTAGCAAGAGTGCCTTCTCGCCTGGGCTCTCGCCAACCTCAATTGATTGTCTGTAATAATTATTTTTGTCAACAGAATTTTAATAATTAGCGACAGTTCAAGGTAGTGCCTGATGGGATTCAAGTTCAAGATTAATTCCTGATTGTAGCATTATACTCCGATAAATGTTTTGTATAACTGGATTAATTGTGTATAGTAAACAATTGGCCGTCCGTGTATGGCTCGAATTCTAGAAAATGTTGAGATGGTGAGAAGATCGATTCTTCTTCAGTTTTTTGGTGCTCTAGTAGGTATCGTGCCCCAACTTTGGGTTTATCTGGTCGCTCGCTAAGGCTCATCTTACACGACTAATTCCACTTCCATCTGCATAAAGTCATGATTGTCCAAAAACTGCTCTAAAGATATATGGCTTAATGCAGACTGTTTTGTGAAAACATGCTTAACATTATATCCTTTGCTGATGTAACTTCGATGATGAGGGATTTCTTGTGACACTTTTACATTTAGATGGTGATGTTAATAAGCAGTTTGGGTAGCAGAAAACTCATGAGAATTACCGCAGACCTCTCCATAGTGGCCAGTTTAAAGTTTGGTGTGGCGTTTTGAAAGTAGGAGGGTTGGACTTTTTTAAGGGAGAAAGGGCGACATTAACTTCAAAGTGTTATGTAATGCTTTTTTTGCTTTGAAATAATTGAATATTTGTTTGTCAGACAGAGTCAGACTTCGTTCTGCCTTAGCTGCCACGAAGACACTTTTTACATTCACGCATCATTCAGATGGCTAAGTTATACAACAATAGTCTGGCAGGGCAATCAACAGGATTCGGTAAATATTCAGGCAACAGTCAACAGACCTTGATCATCCACAAACTTCATATCTTATTACATAATCAGTAATACTTTTTATATTTACATTATATATTGATTTTATGATGTGTGATCACTATAAACTTCATAAACAGCGTGCTTCAGTTAAATTTTCTATATTAAAATATTAGAGATCTACCATCGACAAAACAAATTTGCATTTTACTCAAAAAGTAATCACATACATAAATAGCAGCTGGTCCTTGATTTAACCCGCAAGAGATTCAGGATTCGCTTCCCGATTCAGGAGCACATGGGTATGTATTTGATTATTAGTATCTTTTGATTAAATTATTCAATTTAATTTTTTTTTAATTTAAACCTCAATCAGTATAGAAAAAGATTATATCTATGGAATGTTTCAAAAAATAATTTTATTCCTACTACCATCGAAAAAATCATCAAAAATAAAAAAAAATGTTAAAATGAGGTATTCTATTGAAACTGTCATATCTAGGCGAAATTAATAGATAAAAACTTTCTTCGAACGGCATTTAAAAGTGGATTTAATGTACCTTCAGATATTTATAACATAATTTAGCTTTATTTTAACAAATATATTTATTTAGTTAGGTAAAATTCACTGGTATGATGTTCTGCAAAAACCGATTCGGTCTCGCTTTCACTCTCTTTGTCGTCGAAAGTATCAACTGCCTCATTTTTACTTTCCGCGTTTACTTCAGATGCACAGCGAGTACGAGAACGTGTGTTTATTTCGAGTTAAATAGAAAATGAAAGAAACCGATAAATAAATGTTAAAAAAAATCAAAAACCAAAGTTTTCAATTAAAATACTATAGAAAATATATGTATGATTTACTTACCACAAACTGTGTCAAGATCGGAAAAAACACACTCTTTGTGCAAAAAGGTTATCTAACGGTTTTTATTTATTGACAAAACACTGACACAGCAACATCACTGGGTGGCATATGGTGGCATACCATATACTGATTATGGTCTCTTATATTTTTGTTAGTATTCATCTTATTCTTAAGATGGCTATGGTGGGGGATCTGTAGTGGGGATAGTAATTTTTTTCCCCACTTAAAGTTATCCCCTCAACGTGACCATTTATAAAGGAAAAACACTTTTAATTCACCCCTGGGTATCTCTTATCCAGTGCTTCTTTTGAGGGTTAAGATATGATCCAGATGATGTGTTTAGAAGTTCGATGTTGAAGGGGGCCTTTCCATCTTCAATAAAAAAATTTTTGTATTAAGGATTTCTTATTGAAAAAATAACATGTCAGTACTAATTTTCGAGATTTCCGTATGTTGTAAGATGCAAGAGTTTTAAAAGTACTTAAAAAGGCAAAAGCATAATAACATATTTACGAAAATGTCTAATTTGATTATTTTATTT
Source organism: Cosmopolites sordidus (assembly GCA_031761425.1). Taxonomy (NCBI): domain Eukaryota; kingdom Metazoa; phylum Arthropoda; class Insecta; order Coleoptera; family Curculionidae; genus Cosmopolites; species Cosmopolites sordidus. Next base: position 178,649 of record JARFXV010000767.1, on the reverse strand, counting down.
TGTAAAAAATAAAATTATTTAAAACATTATTTTTTTAAACATACCCCTGTTTTGTTGGATTTATAATTAAACACCTCTTATTTTGATTAAAACTTTATTTTAACATTATTAAATTATTTTAAGTGTTCTTCTTCTACGTCTTAGCACCAGTTGGCGTATTATTACCGCACGCGCGGTAAGGAGTGGTGTTGGAAGTTTTCTTACTTCTCGATCGTCCTAATCATCAGCCGAGCGGGGTTGATAAAATTGTATTCTAGTCTATAGTTTATTCGGTGCGGTGGTTAATAATTCTTTCTTATAAAAACAACATGTTTAACATATCCGTAATTGTTGAAGTGTTGCATGGAAAGTGCGTGAGACATCGATGAAAACAAGTGGTAGTCGGAAAGGGCTAAGTCTGGTGAGTGCGGCGGGTGGGGCAATAGTTCCCAGCCATGTGCAGAAATAGCGTCTATGACCGTTTTCGCTATGTGATGGGGCGTTGTCGTGCTGTAAAATCACTTTTCCGTGTCTTATAGCCTATTTTGGTCGCGTTTGATGATTTGTTGACGGTAGTGAACGATATTAACTGTTTCACCTGGTTTTGAGAAGCTCACAGTTCACGACTTCTCTGATCTTACCAAATGCACAGCATAAGTTTCTGCAGTTTGGGTTCTTGAAAAATATCCATTTTTCATCTCCATTCACGATCCGATGCAAAAATGTCTTTCTTTCATACCGAAAACCGTATATCTTTTGAGGTGGTTCAGTCATCAAGCTATTTTTCGACATCTCCGTAATTGTCGAAGTGTTGCATGGGAAGTGCGTGAGACATCGATGAAAACAAGTGGTAGTCAGAAGGGGCCAAGTCTGGTTAGTACGGCGGGTGAGGCAAAAGCTCCCAGTCAATTGCAAAAATTATGTCTCTGACCGCTTTCGCTGCATGTGATGGGGCGTTATCGTGCTGCAAAAATCACTTTTCCGTATCTTGTAGCCCGTTCTGGTCGTTTTTCGATTAATGTATAGTTCAAATTGATCATTTGTTGACTGTAGCAAACGGTATTAACTGTTTCACCTGGTTTTCAAAGCTCTTGGTACACGACACCCTTCTGATTCCACCAAATGCACAGCATTGTCTTTTTCCCAAAGCGGTTCGGTCTTACGGTCTATGTTGATAGTTGCCTTGGGTCATCCCATGATTTTCCCGCCTTTTTGGTTCTCAAAATATGTCCATTATTCATCTCCAGTCACACTCGGATGCAAAAAATGTCTTTCCTTCATGCCGAGCAAAACTTCGCACACCGTTTTTTCCCTTTCCATCTGTCTGTCGTTTTACACAAATGGTTCGGCGACCAACATTTAACTTATCTACTATTTGTTGTTCAGTTTGCATATCGTCTTCTTTCATCAATGCTTGCAATTCGGTATCTTCACATTTTTTCAGTTGACCTGGGCGTTCTTTGTCTTTTCATGTCGACATCACCACTTTTGAATCGTCTAAACCAACGCCCACAAGCATGTTGCGTTGGGACATTGTCACTGTAAGTTTCTACAAATTTACGACGTGCTTTCTCTCGCGTTTTTCTTTTGATTTGAACAAGAAAAGTATTACGTGCCGTTAATGCTCTTTATTTGACTTGACATGTTTACCACACCAAAAATATGATCCTAACTCGAAATCGTTTAAACATTATTGGCGTTTTGAAAGCTACTGTCGTAGCAACAAAATGACATAAGAGATTAGATTGTGAACCAATCCTTGTTTCCAGCACCATCTCTTATGAAAATTATTAATAATTTTTAGTAATTATTATTAACCGCCACACCTAGTAATGTAATATGTATAAGTGGACTGAATCTTCATGTATACCCTCACCCTTGATGCCATTTTTCCTTTAATTGCCTTTAATTAGTATGTATCTAAAAAGTAAAACTTTAACCTCAATGTGAAATCCTTTCACCGATTTGTGCCCTCTTGATGGCGAACAAACTCACTATTAGATATTTTCTTGGAGTGCGTCTTATTTTGTATAATTTATGATCTATTATTAAACTTTTAGAATATGCTGTTTCGCTTCTTTCCTCCGATTTTCTCTTGAACTTGATGTAGTGACTTTTCTCTAAAAGCTTTTTTAAAGCTATATTTGTCAAATGAGCGATTTTATTAGAATTCATACGTTCTATCTGATCATTTACACCAAGTAGACCGGTGTAAGCCTTGGTTTTCGTTTTTCTCAGTACATTCTAATTTGTTTTACCATATTGTCTTCTTCCTTTTATCTTCAACTTCTTCTGTCTAGGGCTTGTTTTATGTTCACTTTCTTGTGTTTTTAAAGTTTTATCTTTTTATTTTGTATTTCTTTGATTCATTCTGATGATTATCGCCAATTTGATTATATACAGTTCTTAAGACAATGAGTCACTTTCTTAATTTTTTTTCAAAATGGTATACCATCTTAGTTTATAGGTACATCAGCTTGGCTTAGGAAATCTACATTCTCTACCATAGAACCTACAACTGAAAGCCACATTCAAATGTTTTTTGGCGAATTTGATTATATGTGAATTATTTTATTCCTAAATTTCATCTCTGGCATTGGTTTGATTTATGTCCTTTTTTTCCATTATTTAAATATATAGAAAAGTGTGAAATAGGTTGCATATTTATTTTTGTCGTTTTCGTTACATCAGTTCGACTATCTCGTAATAGTTTTACTATTGATTTGTGCATATTATAGACACTTAGTTCTTCATTTAATTTTGAATCGAGATAACTTCATATAATATATTCTGGCAAGGATTATACTAGGGTGGCCACAAACCGGGAAAATCGGGAATTATCAAGGAACTTAACGCAATCGGGAAATATTATGGAAATATCAGTTAATTATAAAAATATCAAAAAGTTTCAGGGAATTGCGACAAAGAAATTTTTTAATGATATATTTAATTTATTTTAATCATGAAACTTCTCATTAAATATTTTAGCTTATAAATTTTCAACATAGAATAGTCAACAGTAGAGCATAAATAGTTTATTTTATTGATTATTAACTCTTGATTTTTTTGGTCAATCCACAGTCATTAGGAAAGATGTTAAATACAGTTATGATTTTATCTCATGGCAACGTTCATGTTGAGAAAGGTTTTTCAGTCAATTCTGAATTTTTAGTTGAGAATATGAAAAAGCAAACTTTAATTGCTCAACGATTAACATATATCTCTATCTTAAGTGAAACGAATGGGCACGTTGCAACTCTTGATGTTCCAAAATCTTTAGTTCATCCTTATTGCAACTCTCGTCCACAATTGTCAGAAAAAATTGAACATCGAAAGAAATAATCTACAATAACTGAATCAGAAAATTTTAATAGAAAACATGTAACAAATAAAAAAAAGATTTGGCATGAAAAAAAGCTAAACTTTTAGCTGAGATTCAAGTTTCAGATTCAGTATTCAGAAGAAATTGAACATCGAAAAAAAGAATCTACAATAACTGAATCAGAAAATTTGAATAGAAAATGTGTAACAAAAAAAAAATTGGCATGAAAAAGAGCTAAACTTTTAGTTGAGATTCAAGTTTCAGATTCAGTATTCAGAAGAAACTGAACATCGAAAAAAATAATCCACAATAACTGAATCAGAAAATTTGAATAGAAAACGTGTAACAAATAAAAAAAAGATTTGGCATGAAAAAAAGCTAAACTTTTAGCTGAGATTCAAGTTTCAGATTCAGTATTCAGGAAAAATTGAACATCGAAAAAAATAATCTACAATAACTGAATCAGGAAATTTGAATAGAAAACTGATTATTGATGATCAATTTAAAAATCTTCAGTAATGTTATCTACCAAATATGACGTTAAGTTTAATTTGTTCTAGTTCATACTAGTCATTAGTTTATTTTTGTCTTACTTATTTTAAATTACTTTTTATAAGATTATTTAACTAGTTACAAATAGTAGCTATGGCGTGTTAATGAATTAAATAAAATAATAAATTATTGAAATAAACACAATTAAACATGTCTTTTTAATTTTTGTAAGTTTTATACCAGATTTAATTATTTGCAATTAATATATAATTAAAATTTTTAATATTTTAGAATATCATTTCTAAATCAGGGAAAACCGGTAAAACTGGAAAATCGGGAGTTATCAGAGAATTTTGAAAACATTTCTTTGCGGTCACCCTGTATCCTGAATGTCATCAATGATATACGAGGGCCATTCGAAAAGTTCTTGGCTTGTCACAGAGATGGAGAGAGAAAAATTGATGACATTAAAGTTCAAGCTGTTATAAAAGTACTTTGTTACTATTCAGTGGACATAAAAAAGAGTTAGATTAAACTGTAGGATTCTTCCCCATTATTTTTGACGGAAAAAAGCGAACTATTGAATTTCAACGAAGGTCGTACAAAGATGAACAATCTGTCGCGCTTCTTAACAATCAATCAAAGACCCTTTCAAGTGAACATTTTGGAGTGTTTAGATTTATCTAAATGTGATTTTAATGAGTTTCTTTTGTGAGGTCAGAGCCAAAAACTGCTACGATCGAAGAAATCGCCGCAAAAATTCTGTTCGATCTGCAGCAAAACTTATGGTTTGCAGCAAGCTTGCAGCGATCTACAGCAAAACTTATAAACTTACTCTTGTAGTGCTCATAGACTGCCTGGCCAAAAATATGTGATCCATATGGTCCATATCTGGCCAAAAAGAATGTGATTTTTCACCATGATAGTGCCTACACATAACCTACACATACGTCTTAGGTATTGCTTGAACATTCTATGATCCACGCTTCGAAGTTCTTCTACATGCACATTATTCTACATACACATTATTCTACCCAAATTTGATGAAATAGCTCGCTGGACGAAGATTCACTTTAAATTATTGGGTCAAGCTGAGACTACAGCTTATTTTACAGAATTGAATAAATCGCATTATTCTGAGGGTATAGAAAATTTTGCATTTCGTTGGTAAATCTTAAATGCTTTAAATTGAATTGACAGCTCCATGGATAAATAAAAAGATTCATAAACATCTTGTTTTTTGCCAGGCTAAGAACTTTTCGAATGACTCTCGTTAGTAGTATAGTTCTTAAAGTTTAGTTGTTAGTAGTATTAGTTACTAAAACTGAAATACCAGTTGTGTTTATAAAATCTAATTCTTCATGCTATCGAAAGTGTATTTTGATTTTTGAAAATAAGTAAATAAATAAAATAAGTAATTACAATTAAATATTTTTTTTGTAAAGCTTCACCCATGCATTTCGTAGTAAATTATTAATAATAAAATTATTTCCTTCTTTGCATCTTCACTTCATCTTTACTGCGCCTTCATTCGTAATAAGTACTAATATCGTAATAAGTACTAATATCGTAATAAGTACTAATATCGTAATAAGTACTAATATCGTAATAAGTACTAATATCGTAATAAGTAATAATATAGTAATAAGTAATAATTAGTAAATTTTTTTGCAGGTGGATCAATCCACTAACAGCATTCCATTTTTGGTAAGTTTTTTTTAATCTAAATCTATTTTGAGATAAAAAAAAACACCATTTTTTTATTAAACCATTTTTATGTGTGGTATTTGCTCAGTTACCGGAGAGATGAAAGACTTTTTTCAAGGACGATTCAAGTATTTTCTGAATAATTGTAATCAACAAGGCTCTTAAAGTAGTTTGGGTTATTACATTATTGCTTTACCTAAAATGATAAGTCGAACAATATGTTCCCCAGTTATATTTATGCAATCAAGAATAGGAAGCCATCTTTTTCAGCTTTCCTTCATGAGGCCGTCTTTCCAAATTCATTACCAATTTTTTCTAGAAAGTTATTTCCAAAAGAGTGTTTGAGATGCGCTCATTTGTTAAGTTCAGTATTTTTGTGCTTGAACGAAGATCAAATTGTTCAAATAAAGCCATTAGTTTGATATTAATTATTTTATTAAATTATATTAATTCTTGTTCAAATAAAGTCAATAGTTCCAACAATAATTTTTTACCGGATAGTTTCAAAAATCCAATTTCACTTATTCGCACTAAGGGCCGGTTCTGCAAGGCAAGTATATACCTCGTATAAGCTGTACTTCGAATAAAGTCTGAAATGCCTCTTCTACAATCGCCGAACAAAGCTATTCTAGGTATAAATCGACATATATAAGTTATCCCCTTGAATTTGGGCGGATATACGCCGAATATAGTTATTCTTCCTTTCTATTGACCAGCTTCAATTGTCAGCATTTAATAAACTTAACCTGTTCATTCTTTATATTCGACAGTTTTATGCATTTTTGATTATAACAGTGAAATAAATAATTGATATGGATCCCCTAAATTTAAACATTTTTGATTCTGATGAAAGTCATTTTGAAGACGTAGTTTCAATTCGACGGCCAAATGTATTTAAACATCGGTATGAAAAAATATAAATATATTATATAGTTATACGATTTTTAACGTAAATTGCATTTTTTAGGCCCAATTATTCCATGGAGGTTGACGATCTGAAGTTTTTTAAATGTGTTCGCTTACAAAAATGAACTTGTGCAATGTTGCTGAGTTTTATTGAAGATGAAATTTAATCTTCAACAGATCGTAATCTTGCGATAAAACCTGCAACAAAAATGTTTTTGACATTGCGTTTTTACGCTACGGGTAGTATGTTACTTTCTTTCACAGGAGTAAGCAAAACATCTGCAAGTACAACTGTCACCAAGGTAACTTTGGCGATTGCATCATTATGTGGAAGGTACATCAAGTTCCGAGAAACTGAAGCAGATCGCCACAAGCTAAAGGAAGAGTTCTATGCTATTGCAAGGTTTCCTCATGTTATCGGTACTATCGACTGCACTCATATCCGTATCATTTCACCAGGTGGAAATGAAACAGAAAAGTACCGTAACAGGAAGGGGTATTTTTCACGGCATGTTTAAACAATATGTGATGCACGCCTACGTATGAGTGAAAGAATGAGTGGTTTCAGTGCCTCAAGAGCGGTGATTTTCACATCCAAAACCGACATAGCGGTGGAAGAAGGAAAATTTTTGAAATAAAGAATTATAGGCATTGCTTAATGAAGACTCTTGTCAAAGTCAAGAAGAGTTGGCAAGATTATTGGGAGAGACAACAAGCAATTTCAAAACTCAAAGACCTGGAATGACCCAGAAGCAACGGTATTGGGTGCCATATGAGTTGAAACCGAGACATGTTGAACGCCGTTTGTTTGCTTGTGAATAGTTGTTTGAAATGCAAAAACGGAAGGGATTTCTGCATCCCATTGTAACTAAGGACGAAAAATGATTTTATTAGGATAGCCCTAAGCGTTGAAAATCATGGAAATATCTCGGCCACGCTCCCACTCCGACGGTCAAACCGAATATTCATGGCTTCAAGGTCTTGCTCTGTATTTGGTGGAACCAGCTCGGTGTGGTGTATTATGAGCTGTTAAAACCGTCTGAAACAATTACAGGGGATCGCTATTGAACGCGAATTAATGCGTTTGAGTCGAGCATTGAAAGACAAACGGCAGCAATACAGCGAAAGACACGAAAAAGTAATATTGCAGGATAACAATGCTCGGCCCCATGTTGCGAAAGTGGTCAAACATACTTGCAATCTTGCAAACTTGCATACTTGCAAACGTTAAAATGGGAAGCCCTATCCACCCGCCGTATTCTCCAGACATTGTTTCCTCTGTCTATCATCTGTTTTGATCGACGGCACACGGCCTGGGTGACCAGCACTTCCGCTCTTATGAAGAAGTCAAAAATTTGCCTGGAAGGTGGGAGAAATAGTGGCCAACTATTGACAATACTTTGAATCATACATGCATAACCAGTTTTTTACAATAAAGCGTTGAATTTAAAAAAAAAACGGCTGTAGCAAAGTTGTATACCAAGAAAATGATCTTGACCTAACATGAACAAAAGCGTATTGCAGGTGGTTACACGTTGAGCTTATAACTGAAAGTTGATATGGTGCCCACATTTATTATCTTTGTACTTGGTTCACTTGTTTTAAATACCGTCGTATTGTGGACCATGATGTTTTAAATTGTCTAATTCTTGTATGGTTTGCTTGAGACTCGTTTCAGTTTCAGAAATTACCATTTTAAAATTTTTGAAACCAACGCTGACATGTTATTCAACCCAAGGCACCACGATAAACAGCATTAATGGCATTAGTGGCATTGTTATGCTTTCGAAACTCATAAAGCATAATATATCGAATATATGAAAGTAATCCATACTTTGCTCCCCTATTCTTAGGAAGTTTTTTTTCAAAATTTTACTATAACCACACAGAATATCAGTATATAGTATTTCACTAGAATATAGGTTATGTTATAAAGGGTCTTTTAAATTGAGCGGTTTTTGTTTATTCTTAAATAAAACACAAAATTTGCGTTGATTTCAAAAAACTTTTTATTGGTAATTGAAGCATAGCGTATGACATTTAAAGATGAAAGACAGCATCTGTCAAATGGCCACCTCTTGAAGCCCCACAGACATCCCCTCTTTTGTCAAAATTTAGGATTTACATTAGGACATCCTTACATTTTAGGACATTTTAGCATAACCGTGGCTAGATCTCACCAATGACTCGAATAATTTCATCCTTTAGTTCAGGAATCGATTGTGGATTTTTCTTACAGATCTGACTTTTTACGTCATCTCAAAGTAAATAGTACAACGGTGTCAAATCACATGATCTTGGTGATCAGTGATCACCTTTATTTGCAATAACTCCTCCAGGAAATTTTTCTTTCAATAAATCAATAGTTTCATTAGTGTGAGTGAGATCCCGTTAGAATCATATATCCTCCACATCAATATTATTCAATTCAGCCCAAAAAAATCCAGTTATCATCACGCTATCGCTCACGATATCGAACACCATTTACAGTTACAGCTTCACCAGCAGCATTCTGAAAAAAGTACGGCCCAATTATACCACCTGGCCATAATGCACACCAAACAGTTTGTGCCACAAACAACAAACCCATCTGTTTGTTGTTTGATGCAGTTGACAAATGAACGAAGTTTTGAATATTCCAGTGACTTTAGTTCCTGTGTTATGTGAACCTTATATGCCTTCAGAGCTAAATCCTTTCGTAAAATACGCCATGTTGTAATTCACTGAGTCCAAATCATTGTGAACGTCGACTAATGAAAATTTCTGGGTCTCCAGCAACACTTTCACGGACCAAATCAATATGCTCTTGTGAATGACCACTACAACTATATATTGCTCTTATTTTATCTTCTACCGAACCAGTTTCTTGAAATTTTTGAACAATTCTACTGATAGTGCCTTCAAATGGACGATTGTACAACCGCAAATATCACATAATTTTCTAAAAAACATTTTTTACTGGACCACATCCATTTTCATAAAATGAAAACAATTAAACAATTTTAATTATAAACAAATTTAAATACAACAATTTTAACGCGTTGTTGTATTGTGTACGACTCAATTTTTGTAAATATTATACATTAAACATCTGAAATGAGACTAGATCGAGGCAAATTCACAATGCCATGTGTGTTTTATTCAAGAATTAAACAAACCGCTCAATTTGAAAGACATGTTATTAAATTATATTATTGTTAGTAGATGACAATTTTTCTACAATAAACAAATATTACTTATGGCTACGTTTAATACTTAGAATAATCGTATCTCTAAGAGTTGCAAAGCTTCAGTCGATATATCATTTCACAGTTATTCTAAAGCTACAGTGTTGTGATGCACATCAAGCCACGATATATATTTTGCGTTTTTACACTTATCTTGTTCAAGCGTTGGTTTTATTTTAAAGTCATTTTGTAAAATTTATTTGTCATACACCAAGAGACAAATTATTTTGTGATACTTATGCAAACCTCTATTAAAGCAACATTTCTGAATTTAGATGAGGGGCTCTGTTCCAAGCTGTAGGCTTCATGTTGAATAAATATTATTTAGATAGTTCATACTAAATGGTGTTCGTTTTTTCAGGTTTTACTATATAATATATATATATATATATATATATATATATATATATATATATATATATATATATATATATATATACTTTGTTTTGAGATGAAAGACATGTAACACATACATAAAAAACAGCAAAATTAATAATTAAACGCCTTATGAAAATAACGGTCTTGCAAAAGACAGCTATTTTCGCATATTCCCTGGATCAATAATCAGCCCCCAGCCTTTCCAGTAGCAGCGTAACGACCCTAAGCTTCAATGAGGGTTTAAGTGAAGTGCTTTTCGGAGGATGCCATAACACAATGAATTTTCAATTTTTACGCTTATCTGAAAAATTTGCATTTGGTAATTCGTCTGTGTTTATACTTGAATTATGCTAATAATAAGTATAGGTAACAAAGCAAGTACTAGAAAATTTCGACTAATATTCCAATTGTTCTAACAATGCTTTTCTTTAACAACTGTTTGATGGAATCTGTTTTAAATATTATTTAGAGTGGAATAATATATTTTCTTAATAATTTAAAAAAATTTCTAGCCTAACAATGATAATCTTCCATAACTTGAATGCACATTTCCATCACTTTTGTAATAATGATATCTCATCCTTAATGTGAGTTTCCAAAAAGACACATAATACCTTTAATTGTTATTGTTTCTTCATTTGATTTAAATGGTATACCACCCAGGAATGATTTGAAATTTGGGAACAAATAGTTCGAAGAGGCTGAATATTGTGAATCCGGTGGAGGTTTCAACAATTCCTATATCAATTCAATCATCGCCAAAAGAGTTTGGTAAATAAGTGGTATTACCTTAATAATAAATAACCCTTTTTCTTATGTAAAGCATATACATCTTATTCCTCTTCTTATAGTGCTACAACCCATTAGTGAGCCTTGACGTCCTTCAAGTTTCTCCTCCATACGAATCAATCTGCAGTAGCCCGTTGCCAATTTCTGATCAACAATCTTCCTACATAGATGTCCTCAGCATGTCTTCCTTCATTGTCGTGCCACCGTGTCTTTGGTTTAATTTCCATTTTACCATGATTCCCATGATTCTTCACCGAGTGCCATGATTCTTCATGGCATTCGGCTTTCTGCCAGATATAGCAGTTATCTCTTCTGTTTTCTTTGTAATGGTCACATCTTACAACTATAAGTGAATATTGGCTGAATGAGTATTATACATATTAATTTTTGAGTTGCCTGTATAAAGTTAGATCTTAGGACAGGCTGCAGGTATTAAGTAATTTTGTTTCCATTCACAATACGATCTCTTAATAATTATTATTTATTTTTCTTCTTATTAATTCTATTTTCCATCATCTTGGTTTTGTTTATATTTATATACCGGTTCTTTTAGCGTTCATCTTTATATGTAACAAAGTTATCTGCATTTTTGAGGTACTTAGTTATTCACATTTTGCATCATTCCTATGCCTCGCAAGTGTCGGTGTGATAGTTTCCCAGTTCTTGTTCTGGGATATGCCACTATAGCTACTCTTAAAACGACAGCATCAAGAGATTGTGGACGACCTGATTTTCCCCTATTTTCAATGTTTATGTTTTCTCCTAGATCTTCCCCATCTACTTAGCAAATCTCACGTGCGACGTCAGTCACTTTGAAGCCTTTTTGAAAATATTGTCTTAAAATTACCTTAATTACCTTAATCGTGACTTATTTCACACTTTACGATATATACACTTCATAATACACACACACACAATACATACACACCTCACAATACATACACACCTCACAATACATACACACCTCACAATACATTCAAGTAATTGAGGTCTTATGTCGGCAATTGTCCGAATTATGTTGGCTTCCAAGGGTCAATAGTTGCTGGTTTATTGGCATAGACCAAAGATTTAACATCATCCTAAAGAAGAAAATCTAAAGACGTTTAATCAGATGATCTTGGTGGTTACCGACACACGCTCTCTCGTCAAGAATAGAGAGTCCCTCTCCATAATCAAACAACCCATACTTTTCGCCGACTTCTCGGCACACACACACACACACACATATATATATATATATATATATATATATATATATATATATATATATATATATATATATATATATAGAATATATATATATACAGAATAATAGTATAAATATATATATATATATATATATATATATATATATATATATATATATATATATATATATATATATATATATATATATATGTATATATATATATATATATATATATATATATATATATATATATATATAGAATATATATATATACAGAATAATAGTATAAATATATATATATATATATATATATATATATATATATATATATATATATATATATATATATATATATATATATATATATATATATATATATATATATTTATACTATTATTCTGCTCATTCTTACTGTAGAATCTCAGCTCATGCTGGCCGATATTCCAATGCCAAGATGAAAAAGCAATTCAGCTCCTCTCACCCTAGCATAATATTTTACGAACAATGTGACACGTCTGCAAGAGCACGGCCCGCTGTCCCACTATGGCAATCGATCTCGAGATACCGAGGCTCTCGAGGCACTACATCTACCTTACTCAGTTTCCATTGGTTCTTCAAGTCGTATGCCAGATTTTCATACTTTGTGGATTTTTCTATCTCAGTTTTTTCTAATGTTGTGAGATAGCGGATAGATGTCAATTATAAAAGCCCTCTTGTCCTTTTTGTTGATTAGAACAATATCCGGCCTGTAATAATCAACCGTTGGATCAGTAGTGATTGGTCTGTCCCAGTAAAGAATGGTATCGGATGATTCAAGTTCAGGAGAAGGCGAGTACTTATAATATGGAGGAGGTGTGCGTTCTAATAGCGAGTATTTTTTTTACAATTTGTTGCTGTATAATTGTTGCCAGCTGATTATACCGTCCTAAAAAAGCATTAGGAGCAAGGGCCGGGCAACCGCCAATAAGATGCTCAATTGTTTCCACCAAAGTACCGCATTTCCTGCACTTATCGACTACATCCAAATGCAGTATGTGCTTTTCATAGTTTTTTGTTCTTGTTACCCTATCTTGAATAGATAACGCGAAACCTTCTATTTCTGGGTACAAGAGTCCATCAGTCAGCCACTTTAGAGACAATTGTTCGTCAATGGTGTCATCTTCGAGTGACTTAGGAAACCTTCCGTGCAATGTTTATTTAGGTTCAGTGGGGTGAAACCCCGGTCCTCATTTGCAACAAATTTCATTAACGTACTGTTTGAATCAATGAAGTGTTTTCTCATTCTATTTTCTTGATTGAGGCAGAGATTTTTTAGTGTGGACAAAGGGTTCAATGCTAGACAGAACCAAATTGGAGAAAGGGAATCTCCCTGAAAAATTCCCTTCTCGATATTTGTAGCACCAATACATTGTTGGCCGAGAAAAAGATTCATTTTCCACTTCCCCATCAGGCACTTTAAAGAATTAATAATCTGTTCCTTGCAGACTTTTTTTCCAAACCGATCTCCAATATTCCGCAAAGGAAGACACATCCATATTCTTAAGTTCTGACTTGCTGTTACCTTTTGCTTCGAGTTCTCTATAAAATTTCTTTTGGCTATTTGCAAATACTGAATTTTGATGTCTTCTCTTTTCTAGTTCATTATATGGCTCCTTTCCATTTAGCTTTTTGCCTAAACCGATCTTTTAGATCCAACAATTTTTCTGTCAGGTTTGAATCATCGAAGTCAATGCCAGATTTATTGGCAATTATTTTTGAAAAAAAATTATATTTGAAATTTCGATGGCAGTCACTGCTGCACAATATTATGCAAGATGTTATCCCAGATAGATGTGATTCCAAAACTCTATTAATCTGCATTAGAGTAATACGTGATTTTGCAATATTACGCAGTACTTGAATTTTTGGTCTATTCAATGGGTTTGAGCCAGCAAAACTGGCCAAATTGCTGTAAAACCTCTCTCGTATGTTAGAAAAGTTACGTTGCGAGATTGATTCTTCATTTTCAGACGATGAGGCTTCTGGTGATACATTTCGAGTTTGTTCTACTTGTTGCTCCTCTGTATTTGAGTTAAGAACGTCCATAGTATCTTCTTGATGTTGTTGATATGTAATGTTTTGATGTAGTTCATTACCGATTTCTCTCTTGTTGTTCATTAATTCCGATTCGGTTATATAGTTTTTCCTTAGAATTACATTTTTACGGTCGGCTAAGTTTTGCTCCGACAGCTGAGTTTCAGGGAACCTCTTTTTATATTCTCCACAATCAAACAACCCATACTTTTCGCCGACTTCTAGGCACATATATATACATGTATATATATATATATATATATATATATATATATATATATATATATATATATATATATATATATATATACATGTATATATATATATATATATATATATATATATATATATATATATATATATATATATTTATATATATATATATATATATATACATGTATATATATATATATATATATATATATATATATATATATATATATATATATATATATATATATATATATATATACATATATATATATATATATATATATATATATATATATATATATATATATATATATATATATATATATATATATATATATATATATATATATATATATATATATATATATACATACATGGAGTCAAAAAAACACTACGGGGAAGGCGTTTTAACAGCCGAAAGAAAAAATATCCACATCAGGTATATTTTCAGCATTAGCCTTTATGAACCCTTTTTCACACATTACTGAACTAAATTAATAACGAACAATATTTTATTTTGCACATAACTAACAATAATTTTTACAGTATATATATATATATATATATATATATATATATATATATATATATATATATATATATATATATATATATATATATATATATATATATATTTATTATTATTATTAATATTATTATTATTATTAGAGGTGTTTGTTGTTGTTAACCTTCCTTTGCTCCCATATTGATTTCATTCTTTCATTATGAACTTTTTTCCTTTCGTCCATCCAAGTTGTTCCGGTCTTTCTACATTTTTCTCTCTGGCCAACCTCCCAAACGCCAACCTTGTGTCTGAAACAGCCTCTATCTTGAATTTCACTTTGTGTAATATTTGCTGCTCTTAGGTCCTCTTTAATTGCAGCAATCCATTTAATTTTTTCTATTTTAGTTCTACTCATATTTTCATAAAATTCAACTATTTGTCTAGTTAGCCTACTCGGATTCACCCGTTTTATGTGTTCGAAAAACTTAAGCCTTCTTTTTCTCATATCGCTATGTATATCTGTGTATTGTTTGATTTCTTAGTTTTCTCGAAGTCGATATGTTGTGTTATTTATTTGTTTGGGGCCTAAGATTTTTCTTTCTTTGCAATCTCCTCGATGTCTCATTTTGCGCTCATTTTGAATAGAAAGAATTCTATTCAAAATGTGCGTTTCTGCGCCATATAGATATTCTGGTTTAATAACTGTGTTGTAATGTCTTAGTTTTGTGTTGTATAAGTATCAGACAATCAATCTTGATGTTGGTTCTCCCAAGTTTAACGGGCTGGTCTATATTCAGGGCCGACTTTTTTTCACGCCACTCCTGTATTACTTTTTCTGGAAGACAGTTAAATAAGAGTGGCGAAAGTCCATCCCCTTGTCTCACTCCAGTTTTAATTTCGAAGGGCTCTGAGATGTCACCCATGAATTTAACTTTTGACCTTGTGTTAGTTAATGTTGCTTTAATAATTGCCAGCGTTTTCAGATCTAGTCCTTGTTTTTCGTCTTAAGTCCTTGTTCTTAAGATTCGCGGTCAATAGAATCATATGCTTTTTTGAAATCCACAAATGTACAGACGAGATTTTTATTGTACAGTTTTTGATATCTTAGGATCAACTTTAGATTCAGAATCTGTTCAGGGCCGGATCTGCCCGGTCGAAAACCTGCTTGATATTCACCAATTTTAGGTTCTATCTGTCCCCGTGTTCTGTCTAGTAGACTTGTAACAAACTGGGAGAACAGATATATATCTATAGATATCTATAGTTGTTTACATCCATTCTATCTCCTTTCTTGTATAGTGGATGGATTAGAGCATCTTTCCAATCTTCCGGAATCCGTTCGGTTTACCAAAGTTCTTGTAGAATTTGG